>CM056720.1:43585670-43820564 GCA_029844215.1 Przewalskia tangutica | reverse complement strand
CTTTCCCACGATGTTGTAGATTTGTAATGCATTCGGGGTATGGCGAAGACACTGTCATACGGTTATTATTCAAGTGCAGCAGTCACGTATTTGTAGTTTGGGTTGTAAGAACTGATTGTAATGTGTTACTTGCTTGTGATTATGTATATCTTATGGGAGTGGCACTTGTATCGGTAACTGTGATATTTATTAATACAGCATGTTATATGTTGTGTAACATGTTCATTCTTGTTCTCACGATGTATACCTGAGCAGAGGTACCCAGGTAGGAAAAGCACCGATCCTGAAAACGGTGCAAGGTAGGTAGCAAGAAAGTAGTATCAGTAGTTAGTCTTCGGAAAGTACCACCAGGCCAGTATGCAATGAAATGCGATTGCTCGGTGTGTTGTGCTTAAATCTCTATGTCGGGGAGCGGGGGCGGCGTTTAGGGTGGTTTCCGTTCTTACGAGATCGTCGCGATAGTGTCTTATTAGGATTGAATCTCGGCTTTATTCTTAGCAAAAAGCTTGATTATCTCTGCTCCACGGAAGGCGACGGGGGCGAGAAGAGGCGAGAGCAGCGGCGGGCTGCTTGAAAAGCGGTACTCGAGAGGAGTACTCGAACTTCGGAGCCTGAACTATGAAGGGTAGTAAGCCAGTGTGAAGTTGACCGCAGCCGGCCGGTATTAAAGGCGGAAAGCGGCGGTAGCTCGAGTTTCGGTACGAGCCCTCCCGGGTTCGCGGCGAGGAGGCCGAGTATAGGAACTACGCAGAAGGCAGGTCCGGTTATTGACCCGGTATAGTAGCCAGGGCAAGCCCATAAGCGAGGAAGCGAATTGGCTAACCACAGGAAGTAAACGGTTTGCGGATCGGGATTTCCTAGGTTATCATCCACGAGTTTTATGGTTAGAGAGATGCCGAGGAGGATCCGCGAGGGATTCGTTACGGCGGCTATTCTGGCCGGACTATGCGAGGAGTTCTTAGGGCTTGGAGCAGATGCGGTACATGATAGCCTGCTACCAGCGATTACTCGATATTCGTTGAGCTGGTTTGAGTCACTTAGGTAGTTCGAGATGTGAGATGCTCTTCCGAATTGTTTGGGAGGGGAGTTCAGAGGCACTTTGCATGGATCAACTTTTTCCTCTTGAGATGAGGAGAGCCGCGTAGATGGATTGCTGACCTTGAGAGGCGGAATGGGGAGGACTATCGAGGGAGTCTGACACAGAGAGTTTGACTCTTTGGCGAGCATGCGCACTTTACCATTTTCGGCCTTGGCGACATAGAGCGAGTTCATGCGTTATGATGAGGCTGAAAGAAACCGTCGCCATGGTCTTGCATGTACTTAGAAGTAGCTCTTGGCCGGTATGGACTTTGCGGAGATGCACGAGCGTATGCGCGAGGATAGGGGATAGAGAGGAGGATCGGTCAGCTCGAGGCCCGGCCCCGAGGCCGGGGACAGCGAGGTCTCGAGGCGATTACGAAGCCCAGGACGGCCTCGGCGGCGAACTAAGTCGGCATTCCGGCCCGGCCGCAGTGCTCGCTTCAGCGGTTTTACTGGCCGGGAGAGTACGATCGGCCGGAGTACCGTTCGAGGAAGCGGTCGGGGGCTCCGAGACTTGAGGCCGAGTTTGAGGCCGAAATCGTCACCGTCGAGACCACCGTATCTCGGTGTGCTACGTCGGTAGAGTCTCAGCCCGAGCGGGAAGTCTGCGCGCGTAGCTCCGGGAGAGCTTGTTACCTCTTGCTGGCCCGGCGAGGAGCCCGTTTGAGGAAGAGATTGTCGTTTAGGAAGCATCATGCGTTGGTGCGGTCGCGGCCCAGAAACGAGGATCGATTCTTTGGAGTCTTCCTCTTACTTAGCGTGGTTATGCGCCGGGAGAAGTGGGGTGTTCACGGGCCGGCGGAGTCGTGGCGAGAAAGGTAGTGAAAGTGGTGGTTTCAGGTTCTAAGCGGTCGCACGAGGTGCGCGTTATTCATATGGCCAGCCCGCGAGGATCGGGGAGAGCTTCAACGGCGTGCGTCAGTAGCGCTACATTATTGATTTCATGCGTGGCGTATATGATTTCCAATAGGTCGAGTTCTACCTTGTGCGTATGTGTCCCACCTCTTGCTGCAATAGGTTAGATAAAGGAGATAAGCCGGAATGGCGATAGAGTCTTTTGCAGTAGCTTCGCTTGATGGAAATGATTGATGATTATTGGTGGCAGTGTATAGAGGTTGTCAAATTGTTTTATTTACGATGCATCCCGGACCCTTGCGAGGAACTTGATAGAGTTTAGGAGATGGCGATTTTGATGTCATTATAGGTATGAACTGGTTGGCTTCTTGTTATGCCAGCGTTGGTAGCGAAACGAGTTGGTTCGGTTCGATTTCTGGCCGAGCGATTATCCGAGTGGAAGGGCGATAAGTCGCCAGGGGTGAGTTTATTTCGCCTTACCTCAAAGGCGGGAAAATGGTGCGGAAAGGGTACATCTATCATTTGGTTACCGGATATTACCATTATACCGCACGTAGTTCAGGTATGTATGCGAGAGACGTCACGTGCGAGAATCACGTGAAGAAAAATTGGAGAAAGGAAGAAAGAATGTGATTTTTAAGCGGAAAAGTTTCACAGGTTTTTGTAACATGGAAAAATGTTCGTTGATAGAATTGGATTCCCGATTTGAATGTTGAAACTCTTGAATTATATTAGAATTATGAGATTTTATTTAGGAATTGGTCACGTAGGGCCAGCAGGGGAGAGAAATTTCTGGTTTTGTAAGGAGCCCAGCGAAGCTGTTTCGAGATTTTGGCCATTATGGATATTTTTGGGAGAAGATGAAATATTTTGGGCCCAGTAGGAGGCGACAACGTGTCACCTCCTGCAGAGTAGCTCTTAGCCCCGAAATTTTGCTAACACAAGTGGCGAAAACCAAGTGGCACTTGTCTTATGCTACGAATATTTTAGTTGGACAAGTGGCTTGTGGGGCCCGCACACTTGCTTGTCCCAATCTCGACCCACGTGAAACTTTACGCCTTCATCTAACCTAGCCACTTGGTTTGTCTATATATACACTTTACTAGTTGATGAGAATCTCCCATTAACTTGCTCATTTAGAGACTTGAGAAAACCTCACTCTCGCCCCGTATTGCTCTCGGCCATGGTGTCATTTCTTGAAAAATTTTTGTCAACAATTCTTAAACTCTTAGGTATTTCTTCCACTAAGGTGTTAGGAAGATTGTGTACCAAGAAGTTGGAAAAAGATTTCACACCCACAACCTCTGTTTTATTTGCCTTGGCCAGAAAGTTGCTAGTTGGAAACCTAGAGTGTTCTTCCACTTTTTGGAGTTGAATCTTGATGGGAAGTTGGTTAGGAGCTTACCATGGGTTTGCTTGTAGCCAGATTGGGCGTAAATATTTGGAGCTAAGACTTAGCTTGGAGCGACTTTAAGAACTTGGATATTCTTGGGCTATTTGAGGTAGTGAAACTTAAACCTCTTTGTGAATTGAATTTATTATCACGCGTATATTATAAGTATATTATGGAGTATATAATATATGGAGTAAAGTTTGGAAGAGTTGGATCTTGTTAAACTTGTTAAAAGAAAGGATTGGCTTTTTAGCCCGTTAAAATGGTAAAGCATTATCCAATGTATCAAGCGTATCTTCTTGTGAAAAAGTATTTAACAAGTAACTATAACTTATATTAAAGATGGAATATAAGTTGGATGACTAATGAAGTAATTGGATAAGTAAAATGGACAAAGTTGGCGAAAGGACCCCAACAAGAATTGTATTTACTTTGGTGTAATTTACTTTGGGTATGTATTTACATTTACGGTTAGGGAAGATTGTTGTCAGCGTTTACGTTTGGGCGTGTGATCCTTTTAGTTATTTGTATTGTTATGAAGCGTGATAATGAAACTGCGTTACGTTTGAAGGCGCGTAATCCCCTTCTTTTACTTATTATTTGTTATGAAGCGTGATAATAAACCAGCGTTTACCGTTTGTTGGCGTGTAATCCCATGCTTTTATGTTGTTTTACTTAATACGCCTTATATACTGGCATATAATTCACAGTTATGGACTTGGAGAAAGATGGAAAAGTGAGTAAAAGCGAAAGTCTTTAGCTGTGATTTCCGTAAATTAGAGGTTTTATTGGTATAAGTCTTCAATGGTAGAAAGGTTTGATAGAAGTACTATGATACATTTTAGGAGTGGAGTACTCGTGTGGCGTGATCGCGGCAGGGTAGTGGCTGGGTTGAAGAAGGAAGTACTTAGGCGTTTTTTGCTAATTGTGATAATCGTACAGCGAAGGTATGTGAACCTCTTTCTATCTTTCTAGCATGATTGTTGTGAACTATGTGATGCGGTGAGACGTCGTGTGCTAAGCAACGAGTTTTTGGTTGGTTTAAAACATGCAAAGTATTATAATAGCTTTATGGGAAGTTAGTTATAACGACTTTATGTAGGTAAATTAAAATGGTTTTATTGATTTTAGAAGTTAAGAGACTTGATCTTGAAGATAAGAGACTTGAAGCTTAATTGACTTGATATGAATTTTGTTAAAAAGTGTGAAACCTCATTCGTGAGTAATGAGTACTTAGTTTTAAAGAGTGATGTTTCTTGATTTGGAAATGAGAATAAGTATCGAACAAACCATTGCGTAAATGCGTTAATAAAATGTATTGACTAATTAATTATATTAAAACCAGTAGAAACCTCCGTCTGCGTAGAAGCTAAGATAAGACAAATTGGATTACATTTCCTAGATCATGCCATTTTGCTTAATAAGATGGTTATAAACAAGGATAACTACTACGTCACACATAAGGCATATGTTGTTCAAATTGTTTTAAAAGAGATTACGGTATTAAGTGATTAAGACTATGATCTATGGAATCTTTCGAAAATAAGAGACTTGAGTATTTGAAATTAGGCAAACTTGAACTTTTGGGGAAAAAATGTTGTTACTTGATTTTTAAAAAGGAAAGTGTTTTGGTTACTTATAAATGTTAGTCACTCTATGTTAATACTACGGGTATCGGGTGACACTTTGTAAAAGAAATGGATCTTTTAAAAGAATTTAACGTATGTAGTACTTTGGGGTTAAAACTGGACTTTGACATAAAATGAAAGTACCTTGAGTTGTGTGTAACTTGCCTATGTTTGCGTGTGATAGCCTTGTTGTACAAATCTTTGTATTTATCTGCATGGCGTCTCTCGATGGGCCGGCTGATTGTGTGAGCGATTCTCGAGTCAGTGAGATGGGCGAGGCATGTATTCCATACGATTCTGTCGAGTCCCGTGAGATGGGCGAGACATGTATTCCATCTGATTCTATCGAGTCCGTGAGATGGTAGGGCATGTATTCCATCTGATTCCTATCGAGGTCCGTAGGATGGTGAACGTGTATTCCTGCGATTCTTGCTCCGAGTCCCATGGGATGGGCGAGACATGTATTCCACACGATTCCACCTCGAGTCAGTAGAGATGGGCGAGAGACATGTTATCGTATCATCGATTTATACCTAGGCTGCGATGAGGAAGGAGTTCAGGCGTGAGGATGACTTAAAGTGTGAGTCTGACTTGACATGACTACTTTTATGTTGTAAGCAGTTTGATTATCATACATGTCTCACATTTTATATAGTGTCATGATTTCATTTCTGATATTCCAGTTTCACGTACTTAGTACTGTTTCTTGACCTCGTGAGGCTCGTTCATCTGCGAGTAGAGTCACATCAGTTGTGAATCTCGCTCATCGGATCGCGATTCGTATTGGAAGCCGTTTCTCGGAGGCTTATCTTGTGGTATGTTACCACGAGTGCTGTAGTTCTTGTACATTGAGGGTATGGCGGGGCCTCCGTCATAGTTGTTATCACTTTCTTAAGTGCTGAAATACTTGTTGGGCGGGGTTGTAAAGGATGCTTATTCAAGTGCAGTATATATCTGAAAAGCGGTATTTGGGTTGCTTTGTTTTATTATCATATCTCTTGTTTCATGTTCATGTTTTTATTTCCGCTGATTTTCTCGATGTTGTATCAGCAGGGTGCGGGGTAAGGCACGATCCGCGGCCGGTTTGGGTAAGTGACAAAAGTGGTATCGAAGCGATTAATCTCGGAAAGTGTCTCGGCCGTGTCTAGTAAATCTTGATTATCGGTGTGTTGTGCACCACATCTATAATCGAGGAGGCTACAGATATTTAGGATTGGTTTCCATTCTTCTCATTACGAGATCGTGCCTTAGAGGCGTGTTGTAATTTGGACTCCTACGGCGTATTCTTATGTGCGGTTATGCCTCGCAAAGCGTCGGGGCGGAGGCGAGCGACGAGAGGAGGCTGCGAATAGAGTAGCGGTGGTCTCTACAGGCCACGATGCACAGGCGTCGGACCCACGGCGAGCGGAGGAGATGGAATTCTGAGGAGATGGCGATTATTAGCGGGATAGTGGCAGCAACGGATAGTGGATCGGCAATTAGGTACCGATAGTACCCGTAGTTCGAGATCGGATAGTTTGAGGTGCGGGACTTTACGGAATGCGACCGCGATTTTATGGGTCGAGGCACGAGGATGATCCGCGAGTTCATCAAGCGATTCTGGCCGGATCGTAAGTGATCGAGCCGGAGACAAGTCGATGGTCTTAGGTCCGCATGGGCTGCGCGATCTCAGCGATCAGTGGTTTGATTCATGGGAGGCGTCCGAGAGCATGCTCTCGGCGAGTTGGGCGAGTTCTCAAGAGCATTTCTTGCACATTTCTTGCCTCCGCGGATGAGAGGGCTCGGGTAAACAGTTTTTGGCGTTAAGCGAGCGGGGCGTACAGTTAGGGAAATACAACGTGAGTTTGACTCCTTGGCTCGGTATGTCCCGCTTTGTGATGAGATATGGAGGGCGAGTGCACCGCTACGTCACGGGCTCGATGATTACTTAGCGAGGCTTGTTGGTGTAGCTCTTGGCGGGCATGGACATTGCCGCATGCGAGCTCGTGCACTAGGATGTGAGAGCACGGAGAGGTCGACCGGAATGGCGGGATCGGTAGAAGAAGGCGAGCAATGAAGTCCTTTGGTAACGTGCGAGGCGGACCGCCGTGGGTAAGCTAGTTATGCATCTTCGCCCGATGCAGTGGTCCTCCACGATCTTGGGGCGTTCGGGGTATTGAGTAAGTCGAGCTCAGGCTTAGTTCACGGTATACATGGGTTCTTGATCAGTTCATGTTTCCTCGGTGTGTACCGCGATCGGTGGCGTCATCGAGAGTGTCGTCTTTGCGGTGCTTGTTTCACTGCGGCCGTCGAGGGCCATGTGACAAGAAGCTATCTAGGAAGAGAGATACAAGTAGAATGGCCTTGACTAAGATTGATGGGAGTTCCTACTCACATAGCTATGCGTGACGAGCGAGATTATGATTAGAAGCGGCGAAGGAAATGGCGATTAATACGGTATATTCTTACCTCTAGAAGCGGTATGCGTTGTTGATATGATGATGTGCTAAGTATTATGTTAGATAGCGTTTTGTTAAATTATGATTTAGAGGCCCGGTTAGTAAAGGGAAGTTGGGTAAAGATTTTGTTCTACGATTGACCTTTGTCGGAGAGCATAGTATCACGAGGGTATAATTGTGTGATAAGTCACGAGTGGTGTGAATTATAAGAGGTAGTTGAGCTAAGAAGACCACTGGGTTTCGTGACTTGATTAGTGAGATTGTTCCGGTTAGGGAAGCAAGAGTTTGGCGCGGTTATGGGTCGGGTTGAGGACGTTCGCGGGTCAACCGTGCAGGTTTGTGGTGGGGTCAGTTTGAGGTGGTCCCGCCAAGTGGTAGGGTCGCGAGGGCGCTAGGCCCAAATTTAGATGACCAAGTTTGGAGGTAGTGACTCCAAGGTTTTGGAAAGCTGACGATGGCGAAGTGTGATGCATTATCTTGGAAAGAGTTTGGGTATTCGAGAAGTGTGCGACAAGTAAGGAAAGAAGTGAACGTGTGTTAAGAGATGGAAGTAATCATTTTTGTGAAGTGAAGGTGCGAAGGAAGTATCCTTTGGACCAGGAGCGAGAATTGGTGTTGTTTTACATCTTGAGGTGATTCTCGTTGGCTTGGATTTGAGTTTTGCGTATGTTATATTATGGCCGTGTGTGGCATAATTGGTTCGTAAGTATAGTAGTGGAGACTATCTGGCGGTATGTTTGGAGATTTAGAAGGAACATTCGGGACGAATGTTTCTAAGAGAATAATGTTATACCCGTAGTTCGAGGTATGTATGCGAGGGCGTACGTGCGAGAATCACGAGAAAATCGGAAAGGAAGAAAGATGTGAATTTTCGACGGAAAAGTTTCCGGTTTTGTAAAGGAAAATGTTCGTTGATGGAATTGGATTCCCGATTTAGTATTGGGCTTCTTGAATTATATTAGAATTATGAGATTTTATTTAGGAATTGGTCACGTGGGGCCCGGAGAAATTTACGATTTTGTGGGGCCACTTTGTTTTCGAGATTTTGGTCATTATGGATATTTTCGGAAGATGAAATATTTTGGACGAGTAGGAGGACGACACGTGCCACCCCCCTAGGTGGCTCTTGGCCGAAATTTGCTAACAAGTGGCAAGACAAGTGGCCTTGTCTTGCAAGATTTTTTAGTTGGACAAGTGGCTTGTGGGGCCCACACACACTTGTCCCCAATCTCAACCACACACTTGCCTTCATCCTAGCCCTTGGTTGTCCTATATATACACTACTAGTTGATGAAATCTCCCAGCTTAACCATTTGAAGACTTGAGAAAACCCTCATCTCCATGTTGCTCTGCCATGGTGCCATTTCTTGAGCAAATTTTGTCAACAATTCTTAAACTCTTAAGTGTTCTTCCTAAGGTGTTAGGAAGATTGTGTACCAAGAGTTGGAAAAGATTTCACACACAACCTCTATTTTGTTGCCTTGGCGAAAGTTGCTAGTTAGAAACCACAAGTGTTCTTCACTTTTTGGAGTTGAATCTTGAAGGAAGTTGGTTAGGAGCTTCTATGGGTTGCTTGTAGGATTGGAGCGTAAAGATTTGGAGCTAAGTGTTATACCCGTATTTCGGAGTATATGCGTGAGGGGCGTGCGTATCTGATTGAGCCTTAAAGTAGGCATAGATTCAAATTTGTACCGCCCTGGCGGTTAGAGTCGTTTTTCGTGACGTTTCCACGACTTTCGTAGGAAAATTCCGGCTATGTCATTTATAATTTTTGCGGATTTTTCCGAGAGGCGTAACATTTTGGACCAGCGGGAGGGTGGCGTGTCACCTCGCGTTGAAGAGGTTGGGCGGCAATTGGCCATTCTTACGTTTTGTTGCCCAATTTTGGTCAAGGGTTAGGTAGGATATTTTTGTGTAGATGGATAAGGTTGCACATGGCTTAATCTTGGCCTTACACTTGCCTTGCACTTGGCACCATCTTGGCCGTTAGTTGGCCTTCAGCCGACTATAAATACCCCTTAGTTGATGAACTTTCTTCGTCAAAAATTGAGCAATCTACAAGTCTCAAAATACTCCCTCCCTCTTGTAGTTCTCGTCAAGCCTCTCCCCCTCCTCCTCTGTGGCCTTTGGTAGGGAGTTTCCACTCCCCCTGTAGTGGGTGGCCAGTGGGGTACCCACTAGCTAGTTGTCTCAGTATAAATACCCTTGTAGTGGTATAGAAATACTCTCTAGTATTGTTATAATGTCCAAATACCTTAGCCCAAATGCCTTGTAGTATTCCCAGTTACACTTATACTAGCCGAGAAAATACCATTATACTTTCTCGACGCTAAAGCGAAACCCTAAGTAAATCTTCACAGTAGTTGAAGTTATAAGTAGAAGTTGGTTAGAACTTCTAAGGGTTGTTGGAGCGGATTGGAGCACTCGGAGTAGGAGCTAAACCTTGCTCGGGATCGACATATAAACTCGGATAATTTTGGGCTTATCGAGGTAAACATTCTTGACCTTCTGTTGTAATTAGAAATTACATGTTGTAGGAGTATATAGTTAAAGTATACTATATATAGAATTGAACATAGCTGTGCGGCAATGTCTTTTGACTTAAGCCTGAATAATACTTACGGCAATGTCTTTGCGACTTAAGCTTTGAATTTAAATAAGAGAAGCGAGCGTAATTACATGGGTGTATTACAGTAGACTTGTGTTGTGATGCAGTGAGTAAAATTGTACGTCCGGTTAGGCGTGCAAACCCACTGGTTGGCTTGGTGGCGGCACCGGTAAAGGAGGAGATTACTTATTTGTTGCGGGAAGGAATTTCACCGAATTTTACGTAGAATATGGAACGATGTTAATAAGCGCCTTGTGGCCTTATAGTTTGAAGTACTACGTGTGGTGCGATCTACGTGGCTTAAGGAGTAAGCGGTTTGAAGTACTTGGAGCGTTTTGCTATTAGTCGGCGCTCGTCGCGAGGTATGTGAACCTCTTCACATATCTTATAGCATGATATGTGTGAACTATGTAGTACGGTGAAGCGTACATGTGTTAGCTGTGTTTGATTGTTTTAAAACATAAAGTGTTATAACGGCTTTATGGGAAGTTGGTTATAACGACTTTATGTGGTAAGAAAATACTTTGTGGTTTTAAAGGTGGCGATGTGAATTATAGCGGCTAGTTATAATAAAGAACTTGATGTATTTCAAAAGATTTATAAATCGTTTTGAAGGAGAGTAACACTTGGTTTTAAAGGTTTTAAAAAGAGTTATACTAGCTTTATGGGAGTTAGGTATAATGTCTTAAGAGAGGTAAAGAAAATGGTTTCTTGATGTTAGAAGTTAGAGACTTGATCTTATAAGATAGAGACTTAACTTATTTGTTTAATGTGAATGTTTGTGTGAAACCTCATTCGTGAGTAATGAGTACTTGGTTTTATTTAAAGGGATAATGTTTCTTGATTTGGAAATCGGAATGTGTATCGACAGGACCAGCTGCAGCGTAATAAAGGAAAATGTATTGAATAATGATGTATCGTATTAAAACCAGTAGAAACCTCAAATCTGCATAGAAGCTAAGATGAGACAAAATGATATTACATATCTTAGATCATGTTTGCTTAATAAGATCGATTATAAACAAGAATAACCTACTCACATATAAGGCATATGTTTCTCGAATCATTAAAGGAGAATTATGTTTTAAAGGATTAAAACTATGAACTACGAGACCTTTTCTAAAATGAGAAACTTGAGCATTTGAAATTAGGCAAACTTGAGCGTTTGGAAAATAAGGTTGTTACTTGATTTTTACAAAGGAAAGCATTTTTGTTTACTTAACAATGTTCGTCACTCTATTTTTATACTACGGACATCGGGTGACTTTTATAAAAGGAATGGATCTCTTTAAAGGAATTTAACGTCGTAGTACTTTAGGAGTTAAAAACCGGACTTTGGCATAAAATGAAAGTAACTTGAGTTGTGTAACTTGACTATGCTTGTGTTGTGTAACTTGCCTATACTGGTTGTTGTGTAACTTGCCTATGCTTGTGTTGTGTAACTTGCCTATGCTTGTTGTTGCGTAACTTGCTTATGCTTGTGGTGATAGCCTTGGTTGTGCAAGAATTGTTATTTTTATGGACTAGCTCTCATGAGGTTTCTTCTTGTTCGGCCTTGGTCACGGTGAGTCGGCTCACCGTACTTGCCGTCATGGTGATTCGGCCTTGGTACCGTGAGTCGACCGCACTTGCCGGTTCGATGTAGTAGCGAAGTCTCGCGATCTGACCTTGGTCGCGGTGGTCGACCACCGTACTTGCCCGGTCAGCTACGTGGCCGGCCTTGGTATCCGATGTCGGCTCTGCACTTGCCGTATCGGCCGTGTTTTTGGTTGCATTGTATTACTGGTACGGTCGGATCTGGTAGTTATACTTGTCCTATACGGTTTTTATGACACAGGTGGGACCTGGTGTTCATGTATACTCCTTGGTATTGTCATATCATAAACTGCCGGCAGTGAGGAAGAAATTCCACGGGCACGAGTGATAATTTGGAGGGCGTGAGTCCCTGACTTGATGTAACTAGTTATATGATATGCGTAGCTTGGTCATCATGTCTCTGCTTTATATAGACTATTATGATTTCATTTACAGTATTCACAGTTTCACATACTTGGTACTGTTGTCTTGACCTCGCCGAGTGCGTTATCTGCGGTAGAAATGCGTTGGTTATCGATCCCCGCTCTTAGGATCACCTTTGGCGCATTGGAAGCTCCGTTCCTTGGAGGCTTATCTTTTGGTATGTGTTCCACTGAGTTGTAGGTTCTTGTACATTGAGGGTATGGCGAAGGCCTGTCCGTCATAGTTGTTGTAAATCTTAAGTGCTGCCTTTGTGTGGGCGGGGTTTTGTAAAAAGAGATTAAATATTCGTTTTGAAAGAGTTGTTTATATATATTTTATTGGAAGGTAACCGTTTGGTTGGCTTTGTTTTATTATCTTGTCTCATGTTCATGTTTAAGTTTTTATTTCATTTGGTTTTCTACGATGTAGTATCACCAGGGTGCAGGAGTAGGCACGATCACGGGCCGGGATCGGGTCGTGACAAAGTGGTATCGAGCGATTAGTCCTCGGAAAGTGTCTGACCGTGTACAGTAGAGTCTTGATTATCGATGTATTGTGCACCATCTATAATCGAGGTTTCTGAGACATTTAGGATTAGTTTCCATTCTTCTCGATACGAGATCGTGCCTTAGAGTGTGTGATAAGATTGGACCCTCGGCGTGCCGTTTTTACGATTATGCCTCGCGTAAGGCAACGGGCCCGAAGGGCAAGGCGGCGAAGGAGGCTGCGAGTAAACGTGGCGAGAACCACGATACTGAGCCTCAGTCCGCGATGCAGGCGAGAGAGATGAGTTACAAAGTGGGCGATTAATGGCGGGGTTGTGGCAGACTTGAGGATAGATGGGCGCAGCGGTTCGATGCACGATGCCGTTCACCACTAGATCGAGATAGTTCGAGGCTCACGGGATTTTTACGAGTTGTAGGCCGCGAGTTTTATGGGTGAGGCACGAGGATGATCCGCGAGTTCATCAAGCGATTCTGACGGATCATAGAGTGATCAAGGCATCGGAGACGAGTCGGTGGTCCTAGGTTACATCAATGCGTGATACCCATGATCGTGGTTTGATTCGTGGGAGCTGTCGGGAAGATGCACTTCCGGCTTTATGGGACGAGTTCTCGAGGCCTTTCTTGCGCATTTCTTGCCTCACATGAGAGGGCTCAGGCGACAGATTTTTGGTGTTCACGACGAGCGAGCGTCTGATTCGGGAGTACAATGTGGAGTTCGACTCATTGGCGATGCGTCCAGCGTTGGTAGCTAGTATGGAGGATCGAGTGCACCGATTTATTCTGAGGCTCGATGATCACCTAGCGAGAGTTGTTCGGGTGTAGCTCTTCACCGAGCATGGACATTGCCAGCATGCTGAGCTTATGCCTTTGGATGTGAGAGAGGATAAATCGGCGGAATGACCGGTCGGTGAAGAAGGGCGAGCAATGGTCGCTGGTGACTTTCGAGCGGACGCGCCAGGCCGAGCGATTATGCGCCTCCACAAGTCTGAGTGGTCCTCACGGCCGCCAGGACGCCGAGATATCTGGGAAGCGGTCGGGGCTCCCGAGTTTCAGATTTTGGGAGGCGAGAATGCTCGTAGGATGAGTTGCCACTTGTCTCGGTGTGGCGTTGTGGAAAGCTTCATAAAGGAGAGTGTCGTACTAACTTTCGAGGATTATTATTTTTGCGGCCAAGGCTATCGGCGAAGGCTTGTCAGGGTAGCACCTGGCGGAGATAGCATGGACTACTAGTGCGATGCAGGTTCTTCACCTTCCAGCTTGAGGCGGGATGTTCGTACTGGCAGCCCGGTAGAGTCGCGGTGGAAGTTCGTTTTAGCGGTCCTTTGAACCCTATTTTTGAGTATATCCTTAACCCTTTAAAGATTTGTATGCATGATATGATGACCTTATTATTGTGTGCTACGTTCGGATAGCGTTATGATGGTTATGAGTTAGAAAGCTTGGCTAGTTGAAAGGATTTGTATGGGGGGCATGGAAAGTGTGAACTTTAGTGTTATACCCCGTATTTCCAGAGTATGTACGTAAGGGAATACGTACAAAAGGTTAGCCTTAAAAGTTAGGCTTGGACGAAAATTATTGGGCACAACTCACAAAACGATTGGTTTCCGGACGAAGCGTTTCACAGCTTTCAGGATAAATTCGGCTATGTCATTTCTTATTTTGCGGATTTTTCCGAGGCGTAACACTTTGGACCAATGAGAGGCGACACTTTCCACCCTCTCATTGGTGGACTTATCACAATAGGGCGATTGGATGACAATCCTTGTCATAAAGTTGGATAGATATTTTGTGTGCAAGTTGGCTAGGTACACTTGCCCTAATCTTGACCTTACAACGCACTTTGGCTAAATCTTGGCCATTGGTTGGCGTGTCTTGACCTATAAATACCCCTCTTGAGATGAAGAGTTCTTCATCCACTAAAGCTTTCAAGTCTTGAAAAACCCTCCCCTCTCCCTTGTGAGCCATTCGTCCAAACACCCCTCCGCTGAGTGAAGTTTTGTGAGGCCGCTCTCTCTGGCTGCCAAACCTACCCTCAAATGGTAGGAAAGTTGCCTTCTAGTATTGTTATAATGCCCAATTTAACCTAGCCCAAATTCCTTAGTACTTAGTAGAAGTTGTGGGAAACTTCTAAGGATTCTTGGAGCGCCTTGGAGCTTTGGATTAGGAGCTAAACCTCGCTCAGGATCGACTTTTTACTTGGATATTATTGGGCTTATCGAGGTATATAATCCTAACCCTCTTTTGTACTTAGAGAATACTTACTGTTGTAGAATAAGAATCAGTATCAATACTTAGAAGGTTGTTAAGGCATAGAATTGAGTAACACCTTAGAAGGGTATAAAAGAAGAATATCTGTTGTACTTACATGAAATTTGTTTCTGATGAACTTATATAGCTCGTGGGTAGGGTTGTCTTTGCCCGACTTTCCGTAGAATTGAGGACCCTCTGTTTAGAATGACCCTCTGAGAATAGTCTAGACTTTGATAGATATCTGTGACTATTATAGCCGATTCTGCTGCGCGACATACTCGACTTGGCGGTGGATTTACGAGAAGGTATGTGATTCTTCCTAAAGCATGATATTTTACAATATGTATATAGTGCGGTGAGCGTACATGTGTTAAAGCGAATAATACTTACGGCAATGCCTCACGGCTTAAGCTGAATAATACGTGCGGCAATGCCTCACGGCTAGCTGAATAATAAGAAGCGAAAACATTTCAAAGAGGCTCTTGAACCATTTATTAAGCGTAAGAGAACTAATTGGTTTTGAAGCGAAGCTTAAGAGTTATACTAGCTTTATGGGAAGTAAGTATAACCACTTAAGATTGATAAAAGAAACAAGTTTGCCTATGTGTTTATAACGGACTTATATTGTGAAAAGAATAATAAGATGGTTTGATAAGTAGACATGATATGATCTTATGTGTGTTAGTATCTTGTAACGTTTGTATAGGTGAGTATCCTTGTTGTGCTTATGTTACTTAAAGATAAGTTGTTATGTTAGTATACTATCACTCACCTCTTGAGATGATACAGGGGTTAAGTGCCCTCCGACGGGGTGAACTTCGGTGATGCAGGACCGTGATTCGAGAATACCTCATGCGGGTCGGGGGCCTATGCGAGCTACGAGAGTTCGAGTTAGTATGCGGGGTTATGCCTCATGCGGTCTATGTGGCCATGCGGACAGCGAGTCGGGGCGATGCCGAGGAGTAGCTACCCTCGATGCGGGGTTATACCTCATGCGGGCCGTGAGTGGCCTGCATGCGGACTCGGGAGTCGAGTTAGGCTTGCGAGAATGAGGATGTGGCGAGTGGCCTGTTTCGATCATTCGCGGCCTAGACAAGGCGTATTCTGATTACCTATTGTTGCTCTTGTTTGTGATGTGGCACTATATGCGGTTTCCTTAGTTGTTTCACACGTATTTGTAAACTGGTTTTAAAAGAAATGATATGTTTTCATTTAAGTACTTTGATTCGCATACTTAGTACTGTTATGCGACCTCACCGGGGCTGCGTTCATCTGCGGTAAGGGCAAGCGAGTGCTAGATCCGCATCCTTAGGATCTCTACGTTGGTGTCGGGAGCTCCATCTCTTGGAGGCTCTACTTTTGGTATGATCTCACTGTTGTAGATAGTTTTTATCTGATCGAGGGTATGGCGGGGCCACTGTCGCCATAGTTGCTATATTTCCTGAAGTGCTGTAGTCATGTTTATGCGAGGTCGGATGTAGCTTGCTAAAACATGATTATATATATATCTTGGCGATGTTTTCTCACATAATCTATGTCTTGTTTTATAAAGCGTTCATGTCTTGCTTTATGTTTCCGATTACTCACGATGTATGACTACTTGGGTGCCCATTGAGCACGATCACGGGCCAGGCGGGTGCGTGACAAAAGTAGTATCGAGCGATTAATCTCGGAAAGTGTCTCTGCACCGTATCTAGTAAGTCTTGATTATCGGTGTGTTGTGCACGCACACCAATAATCGAGGCTATAGGATATTTAGGATTGGTTTCCGTTCTTCCCATTCCGAGATCGTGCTTTAGAGGCGTTATAGGTTGGACCCTCTAACGTATTCCTTTCTATATGATTATGCCTCGCGTAAAACCTTTGGCCCAGAAGGGCAAAGCAGCCGGAGGCGCTAGCGAGACACCCAGTCACGAGGCTCGTGCCCGGTCTATACGAGCGGCGGGTTCTATGGCGCCGCCGGCCCCAGCGAGACCACAGTACCCGCACCTCCCACGATGCAGGCGGAGGTTAGGAAACAAGGAGATGGCCCTTTTAGCTAAAGTTGTAGCCCGATACGAGAGAAGGCTGAATCGCGGCGATTCAGTTCAGCTCGATCGTCGCACCCGTTGTTCACCCGCAGGCGAGAGTTTGAGGCTCTGAGACTTCTTTGTAGCCCGCGGAGTTTTATGGATCGGCGGGAGGATGATCCGCAGGAGTTCATCCGTCGACCGGAGGATTTTGAGAGTGATCGGGCGTGCCGAGACCGGTCGTGATCTTTGGTTCACGTAATTGCGTGATACCGCGATCGATTGGTTTGATTCATGAGTTATCCGGGAAACCGCGTCCCGGCTACTTGGGATGAGTTCTCGTGAGGCTTTCCTCATCGCTTCTTGCCTCCACAGATGAGGCGCGGGTGATAGATTTTTACTCGAGGCGAAGGGCCTTTGTCGGGAGTACAATGTCGATTTGATTCATTGGCTCGATATGTCCCGGCGGTAGTAGCGAATATGGAGGATAGGGTGCACCGCTATGTCCGGGCTGACGACTATATGGCGAGTCGTATGCGGGAGTTTCTCTCGGTAGGGTATGGACATTACGCGTGCGAGCTCACGCCCTTGGATGCGAGCGCCTTGGTCGGCGAGTGGGCGAACGGCGGCGAAGAAGGCGGGGCGGGAGGGTCTTACGGTGGTTATCGTGGTGGCGGCCTCGGCAGCCGATCTAGATTCGCACCACGGCCGGCCTGAGCACTCTGCCGTCCTCGGCCACGGCCGCGATTTTGGCGGAACCAGGCCCCGGGGCGAGCGTCGAGTAGCAGAGGTGCTGGCGTCGGGACCACCCGAGTGGCCGTCGGTAGATCCCATTACGGGAAGTGTGGTACTACTTTTGGATCTTATTACGATTGGCGGCCGGTCACTGCGAGGCCCGTCGGCCGAAGAGGCGGTGGTAGGGCTCGAGCCGAGTTATTGCCGGCCATCATCTCCTCGATTACTCGCCGGGCGAGGTGCTCATGGGTCGGCAGTCGCGGCGGCCGTGGCTCGAGTCGATTCTAGCGGTCCTCGAACCGCATTTATGCTTTGTCCACCAGCGATCGGAGGCCTCACTTTTGATGTAAATCCGCGGTACCTTATCGGTTTGGGTTTGATATGTATGCTTTGATAGATCCGGGTTCTACTGCATCTATATATCTCCCTTGTTGCTAGTAGGATAGGGATAGAGCACGAGTCCATGAACCCTTTCGAGGTAGCTACGCGATGGGTGATTCGGTGGTAGCTCGGCGGGTATATAGAGCTTGTCTGTGATCATTTGATCGTCGGACTTGGCCGACTTGATAGAGTTGGAGATGATTGACCGATGTGATCATGGGGATGGATTGGCTAGCTTCACGCCAATGTAGGCTGAGAGAGAGAATAATGCAGTTCCAGTTTCACGAGGAGCGGTTGTTGAGTGGGAGGAGCGCGGTATCGCCAGAGGTAGGTTTATTTCTACCTCAAGGCTAGGAAGATAGTGCGAGAAGGGTATATCTACCATCTCGTTCGGGTGTTTGATCTGAAGGCTGCGGTGCCGATTTCCGTCGATTCGATGGTCGGCGAGTTCCCAGGCGTGTTTCGGATGACCTCGGGTATCCTCACGAGAGGAGATCGAGTTTGTATAGATGTGTTGCGGATCTCGGCTTATTTCCATTCAGCCATCTGAGAATGGCACTGCCGAGTTGAGAGAGTTGAAGGATCGGCAGGGATTTGCTAGAGAAGGGCTTCATTAGGCCTAGTGTTTCTCCCGAGGAGCGCGGTATTGTTCGTGAAGAAGAAGGGCGGGGCCAGCTGTAGCATGTGTGTCGATCTGACGGTGAACAAGGTGACCATTAAAACGAATACCCGCCTAGGATTGATGATTTGTTCGACCCGATTGCGGTGCGAGATGTTTCTCAAGATTGATCTGCGATCGGGCTATCATCAGTGCGAGTCGAGAGGTGGATGTCCCTGGTGCATTAGGACGTGCAGGCATTATGAGTTGAGTCGTATCTTTTGGGTTGACCAATGCTCCGGCGGTATTCATGGATTTGATGAACCGAGTGTTCAAACCATTTTTGGACACGTTTGTGATAGTGTTCATGTTATACCCCGTAGTTCTAGGGTATGTATGCGAGGACGTACGTACGAGAATCTGACGAAGGTGGAAGGAAGAAAGAGCGATTTTTCCACGGAAAAGTTTCGGTTTTGTGAAGGAAAAGGTTCGTTAATGGGGTGGATTCCCAGTTGGTATTCGGACTTCTGGAATATTAGAGAATTATGGAATTTTATTTTGAAAATGGTCACGTGGGGCGGGAGAAATTCTGATTTGTGGGGCTTTGTTTTGAGATTTTGGCCATTATGGATATTTTGGAAGATGTTTTATTTTGGGCCAATAGGAGGGTGACACGTGTCACCCCTTCGTGGCTTAGTAGAATGGCATTTGTGCCTGTGCGGTTAGAGTCGTTTTCGGTGAAGCGTTTACATAACTTGCGAGGAAAATTCCGGCTATGTCTTTTCTTATTTTTGCGGATTTTTCCGAGAGGCGAACATTTGGACCAGCGGGAGGGTGACATGTCACCTCGCATTGAAGCAGTGGAGGCTTAGGAAGTAATTGGGCAAGTTGTGGGTAGATATTTGTGTAGATATTTGTGAGGTTTTAAGAGTAGGGACTAGGGGCACTTGGGCATATCTTGGCCCTAACCTAACTTGGCTAGATCTTGGCCGTTGGTTGGCCTTGGCTTGTCTATAAATACCCTCTGGGTTGAAGACGTCAGAAATGCCTAAGTCTTGAGAGCCTTCCCCGCTCCTTTAAGTGAGGCCCCTTGGCAAGAGTTCCCCACAGTGGGGTGGGCGAGGTAGCCACCCTCGCTTTGTGGTGTGGCGTGGGGTACCCACTGCTAGTTTGTTTTCATATAATACCCACTCTTGGTAGAAATACTCTCAAAGTATTGTTATAATGCCCAATTACCTTAGTATACCTTGTTGTATTCTAAGGTTATACATCTGAAAGCCAGAAATACTATTATACTTCCGTCGATCCTGGAAACCACAGGAAAATCTCATAGTCAGTTGGAGTATTGTGTAGAAGTTGGTTAGAACTTCTAAGGGTGGTTTAAAGCGGGTTGGGCGCTCGGAGTTGGAGCTAAGCGTTGCTAAGGATCGACATTTATACTTGGATAATTATGGGCTTATCGAGGTAATTATCTTGTCCCTATTGTAATTGGATATTACATGTTGTAGGAATATATAGTTGAAGTATACTATATATATAGTCTTGAACTTAATGTTGTGCGATGTCCTTGGACTTAAGCACGAATAATAAGAAACCTTTTGAAAGAAATCTTGAATTTGTAATTACATAGGAATTTGTATTCTGATAGACTTGTGTAGCTTTCTGTGAGGTAGAATTGTGCGTCGGGTTAGGCGTATAACCCCCGCAGTTGGCTTGATGGCGGCCCAGATAGAGAGGAGATTTCTGGCTGTTGCGAGGAGAGTCTTTGTCAATTTCGGTAGAATGTTCTACGATAAGATCTAGATGTTAAT
This sequence comes from Przewalskia tangutica, assembly GCA_029844215.1. Classification (NCBI taxonomy): domain Eukaryota; kingdom Viridiplantae; phylum Streptophyta; class Magnoliopsida; order Solanales; family Solanaceae; genus Przewalskia; species Przewalskia tangutica. The sequence continues at coordinate 43,800,274 of CM056720.1, read as the reverse complement.
AAAGCGCGTGGCCTTATAGGTTGAAGTACTACGTGTGGCGCGTTACTTGGCAGGAGTAGCGGCGGCGAGGTACTCGGGCGGTTGCTATTAGTCGATAATCGTCGCGGTATGTGAACCTCTTCCTATCTCTTCTAGCGTGATATGTGTGAACTATGTATGCGGTAAGCGTCACGTGTGCTAAATGTATTCGATGGGTTTAAAACATAAAGTGTTATAGCGGCTTTATGGAAGTTAGTTATAACGACTTTATGTAGATGAAAACACTTTGTGGTTTTAAAAGGTAAATGATTTGTTTATAAGCGGCTTGATGTGTGATTATAAAGAACTTGAAGTATTTCAAAAGATTTAAAATCGTTTTGAAAGAGAAGTAATACTTGGTTTTTGAGAACTTAAGAGTTATACTAGCTTTATGGGAAGTTAGGTATAGCGGCTTAAACGTTTTCTTGATTTTGGAAATCGGGATGTGTATCGACAAACCAACTGCGGCGTTAATAAAGGAAATGTTTTGAATAATTAAGTATTATTAAAACCAATAGAAACTTCCATCTGTAGAAGCTAAGATGAGACAAAATGATATTTCTAGATCATAATTTGTAATAAGATTGTTATAAACAAGAATATCCTACTCGCATATAAGGCTTATGTTTCTCAGTTGTTTAAAGAGAATTATATTCTTAAATGAATAAGACTATGAACTGAAACCTTTCTAAAATAAGAAACGTGAACATTTGAAATTAGGCAAACTTGGGCGTTTGGAAAATAATGTTGTTACTTGATTTTACAAAGGTAAGAGTTTTAGTTTTCTTAAAAGGGTGATCACTCTATTTTATACTACGGGTATTGTGTGACTTATGTGAAAGAAGCAGATCTTTTTTAAGATTTTAATGTGTGAAGTACTTTGGGGATAGATACGAACTTGTTAGTAGAAAGTACCTTGTGTGAATAACTTGATTGTATTGGTTTGTGATAGCCTTGTAATACTTTCTTGTTGCTTTGATAAGTAAGCGTGTTAGGATACTCGTGTGTTAGTATCTTGTGATGTTTGTGTAAGGGGTTTCCGCGATTATGCTTATTAACTATCGGTCGTTATGATAGTATTGTGGCATTCATCTCTTGAGATGATTAGGGGTTAAGCGCCTCCGACGCGGGGTAGACTCGGTGATGCAGGACCGTGATTCGAGAATACCTCATGCGGGTCTGAGGGCCTATCGCGGAGCTACGAGAGTTCGAGTTAGTGTCGTCCTTTATGGGCATGCGGTCGCGTGGCCGTGCGGACTCGAAAGTCGGGGCGATGCGGGAGTAGCTACCTCGATGCGGAATACCTCATGCGGGCGATGAGATTGGCCTATCGCGAGTGCGGGAAGTTCGAGGACTAGGCGCGCGTTAGATCACTGCGGGCAAGTGGCGGCTTTGATCATGTGGCGATGCAGAGCGGATCTTATAATCTGATTTATGACCTTGTTAGTGCGTAGGTGTTAGTAGTCGGCTATGCCTTCGTACTTACCTGCTGATTTTATTAGGACACGGTGGGACACGGTGTTCATATGTATTCCTTGGTGCTTGTATATCATAAGCTATGGCGGTGAGGAAGGTATTCCAGCACGATTGATGTTGTGGGCGTGAGACCCGTTGTTAAATTGGTGATGACTTGAGGTGTGAGTCCACGACTTGACATGGCTGCTTATTTATGGTGAGCTGTAGTTTGGTTATCATACATGTCTCTCGCTTTGTATAGACTACTATGATTTCATTCTGATTTATTTTTAGTTTCACATACACAAATTTTTGTTATCGACCTCCTTGAGGCTGCGTTCATGCCGCGAGTTGAGGTACATCGATCGTTGATCCTAGCTCTGAGTCTGATTCGGCGTTTGGGAAGCTCCGTTTCTCGGAGGCTTATCGGTGGTATAGTCCATATGCGTAGTAAGTGTTTACATTCGGGGTTTGGCGGGGCTGTCCGCCGTTGTGGTCGTATCATTCTTAAGTGCAGAAATCTTTTTGTGGTGGGTTGGTAAAAAGGATTAAAACATTTCATTTGTAAAAGAGTTGATGGTTATATATATGCTTAAATGACGAGTTTCCTGATTATTGTTTTATATTTACATTATCTCGTATTTGTTGTTTTATGTTGTGATTACTACGATGTTGTGTCACTAGGGTGCGGGGTAAGGCACGATCACGGGCGATTTGGTGTGACAAAGTGGTATCGAGCGATTAATCCTCGGAAAGTGTCTCTGACCGTATCCGATGAAGTCTTGATTATCGGTGTGTTGTGCACGCCCGATGTCGAGAGGCTATAGGATATTTAGGATTAGTTTCTATTCTTCTCACTCAGAGTCGTGCCTTAGAGTGTTTTAAGTTGGACCCTCTAGCGTATTTCTTTCCACTTACCGTTATGCCTCGCGTAGGGCAGCCGGGCCCGGGAGGCAAAGCGGCCAAGGCTGCGAGTAGAATCTGAGAGGTTGCGAGGGCTGAGCCCAATCATTACCTAGGGTAGTGCTTCATTCGGGATTTCTGCGGCGTTACTAGCCCAGTGAGTTTAAGAATGGCGGCGGCGGTTCCTCTGCGGCCATGATATATGAACGCCGGTTCCACGGCCAGGAAGCGAGAATATAGATTGCGAACAACGCTTGTTACTAGCTATGGATTTGGCTACGGAGAGTATACCGATGTATCGCGAGTCTTGATGACTACCTAAGAAAGGGTTGTGCAAGAGTAATTCTTTAGTTGGGCTTGGCATGGCACGTATGCGGGCTTATGCGCGGCCGCGAAAGCGTAGAGATCGGCGGGTTAACGGGGCCAATGAGAAGAGGGCGGGCGTGAGTCCGGTAACTTTCAAGGTGAGTATACCTTAAGTGCTATGTTCGATGGCGGTGTGTTAGTTGTGATTAGAAATCATGGTGGGTTAGCAGAGTAAGATTTTGGAGGATAGAGAAAGTGTGAGCCTTAGAGCTTTATCGCAAAGACCTTAGAGGTAAGGCCGTCTCGGGTAGAGGCGATATGTTTATGTTTGACCACTTATAGGAGTGCATAGTGCGTGGTGTGTTTGGGATAAGTCACATGTAGTATGAAATGAAAGAAGGTAGTCGAGCTAGGAAGACCGCTGGGTTTTCGTAATATGATTTGTGAAATTATTCCTTGGGAGCTAGTGTTTGCGATGCGGGTCGGGTTGAGGCCGTGTTGCGGGTCGACCGCGGCGGTATGGTGGTGAGGTCAGTTGTGGTGGTCCGCCTTGTGGTAGTCACGAGGGTGTTAGGCGGGGTTTAGTTAACGGCGTATGAGTTAGTGGATGCGTTCGACCGGTGGTCGGGCGATGAAGCGACCCATCGTGTTCTTGATCGGGACCGTTTTACTCGGTATGTTGGGTTATCGAGAAGGTTGTAAGGTTGCGCGGGGTGCCTACGCCTTATGACGAGATGGAGCCAGTTACGGCTGTTTTTGTTTAGGAAGTTTTACCAAGCATGTGTTAAGAACTCGGTGAGTCTCGGAATCGCGTCGCGCCGGGCGATGCGTGGATTTGAGGTAGTTGTGAGGATTGTTGTCTCTGTGGAGGAGCGTTTGAGCTACCATTTCGGTGTTCGGATGTCGCCTTTTGAAGCCTTGTAGGGGCGGAAGTGTAAGTTGCGATCGATTGGTTCGATGTTGGCAAGGTTGATTAGTTGGTTGAGCTTGTTCCGGTCGTGGATAGTCGCGAAGCTTGTCTAGAAGATGTTACGGCGGCTCGGAGAAATCGTGCGGATAATCGGCGGCGCTTAGAGTTGAGTTGGATCGGTCTTCTTGAAAGTACCACCGGTTAGGGTGTGAGTTTTGGAAACAAAGGAACTTAGCGAGTTACTTGGGGCCACTTTTTAGTTCATGTGAAGAATAGGCGGGTTGCGCATATGTTAGCTTTGCGTCCGACTTAGGAAGCGTGCCGATCTTCGTATTGTTATGATCGGGAAAGTATCGAAGATCCATCCAGAATGTTCCCAGTTAATGATGACCACGTTAGAGATAGTAACCCCGAGTTTTGGATACTAAAGCAGTATCAGAATGTGGTAAGAGTTCGAGTGTACGAGATCCTCCGAAATCGCAAGCAGCCCGGTACCATTTGTTGGGTCGTCAGAGCAAGGCTCGCGACAAAGTGACAAAAGTGGTATCAGTGACTAAGGAAGTATATTTTGACCCCGGGAAGAGGTATTTGTGGTGATGTAAATGTGTTTCCTCGTGGACTTAGATGTAAGTATTTGCGCAGGTGTTTCTGTGGCCAGGTGTGGCAGGATTGTTCTCGTAAGTATAGTAGTGAAGACTATACTGGCGCACGTTTGTTTTGAGACTTAGAAGGAACATTCGGGGCGAATGTTTCTAAGGAAGGAGAATGTTATACCAGTAGTTCTAGGGTATGTATGCGAGGGCGTGCGTGCGAGAATCTGACGAAAAGATTGGAAGGAAGAAAGAGCGATTTTCCACGGAAAAGTTTCGGTTTTGTGAAGGAAAAAGGTTCGTTAATGGGAATTGGATTCCCAGTTTGGTATTCGGACTTCACGGAATATTAGAGAATTATGGAATTTTATTTTGAAAATGGTCACGTGGGGCCACGGGAGAAATTCTGGTTTGTGGGGCCCAGCTTTGTTTGAGATTTTGGCCATTATGGATATTTTGGAAGATGTTTTATTTTGGGCCAATAGGAGGGTGACACGTGTCACCCCGCCTATGCTTAGCCGAATGGCATTTGTGCCTGACCTTTGGTTAGAAGTCGTTTTTCGCGAAGCGTTTTACATAACTTGCGAGGAAAATTCGGCTATGTCTTTTCTTATTTTTGCGGATTTTTAGAGGCGGAACATTTTGGACCAGCGGGAGGGTGACGTGTGTCACCTGCATTGGAAGCAAGTGGTGACTTAGGGCGATTAATTGGGCAAGTTGTGGGTAGATATTTGTGTAGATATTTGTGAGGTTTTAAGGAGTAGGGACTAGGGGCACTTGGGCATATCTTGGCCTACACTTGCCTAACACTTGGCTAGATCTTGGCCGTTGGTTGGCCTTGGCTTGTGCTATAAATACCACTCTAAGGTTGAAGACTTCTTCGTCAAAATGCCTAAGTCTTGAGAGCCTTCCTCCGCACCGTGAGGCCCCTTGGCGAGAGTTCCCCACAGTGGGGTAAGTAGAGGGTAGCCACCCACTCGCTGTGGTGTGGCCGTAGGTACCCACTAGCCTAGTTGATTTCTTATAATACCCACACTCTTGGTAGAAATACTCTCAAAAGTATTGTTATAATGCCCAAATTACCTTAGCCGTATACCTTGTTGTATTCTAAGGTTATACTATCTGAAAAGCCAGAAATACTATTATACTTCAGTGGGTCACAAAACCGAAACCACTAGGAAAATCTCCATAGTCCGTTGGAGTATTGTGTAGAAGTTAGTTAGAAGCTTCTAAGGGTGGTTTAGAGCGGGTTGGAGCGCTCGGAGTTGGAGCTAAGCGTTGCTAAGGATCGACATTTATACTTGGATAATTATGGGCTTATCGAGGTAATTATCTTGTCCCCCTATTGTAATTGGATATTACATGTTGTAGGAATATATAGTTGAAGTATACTATATATATAGTACTGAACTTAATGTTGTGGCAATGTCCTTGGACTTAAGCACGAATAATAAGAAACCTTTTGAAAGAAAATCTTGCTGTAATTACATGGGGTGTATTCTGATGACTTGTGTAGCTTTCTGTGAGGTAGAATTGTGCGCGTCGGGTTAGGCGTATAACCCACTGGTTGGCTTGATAGCCGGCCCCGATAGAAGAGGAGATTTCTGTTTGTTGCGGGAAGTCTTTGTCGAATTTTGGTAGAATGTTCTCGATAAGATCTAGATGTTAATAAGCGCCTTGTGGCCTTATAGGTTGAAGTACTACGTGTGGCGCGTTCTACTTGGCTTAGGAGTAGCCGGCGGCTTGAGGTACTCGGGCGGTTTGCTATTAGTCGATAATCGTCGCGGTATGTGAACCTCTTCCTATCTCTTACAGCATGATATGTGTGAACTATGCAATGCGGTAGGCGTCGTGTGCTAAATGTATTCGATGGGTTTAAAACATAAAGTGTTATAACGGCTTTATGGGAAGTTAGTTATAACGACTTTATGTAGATAAGAAAACACTTTGTGGTTTTAAAGGTAAATGATTTGTTTATAAGCGGCTTGATGTGTGATTATAAAGAACTTGAAGTATTTCAAAGATTTAAAATCGTTTTGAAAGAGAAGTAATACTTGGTTTTGAGAACTTAAGAGTTATACTAGCTTTATGGGAAGTTAGGTATAGCGGCTTAAACGTTTCTTGATTTTGGAAATCGGGATGTGTATCGACAAACCAACTGCGAGCGTTAATAAAAGAAATGTTTTGAATAATTAAGTATTATTAAAACCGGTAGAAACTTCCATCTGCATAGAAGCTAAGATGAGACAAAATGATATTTCTAGATCATGTTCTTTGTAATAAGATTGTTATAAACAAGAATATCCTACTCACATATAAGGCTTATGTTTCTCAGTTGTTTAAAAGAGAATTATATTCTTAAATGAATAAGACTATGAACTCTGAAACCTTTCTAAAATAAGAAACGTGAACATTTGAAATTAGGCAAACTTGGGCGTTTGGAAAATAATGTTGTTACTTGATTTTACAAAGGTAAAAGTTTTAGTTTTCTTAAAAGAATGATCGCTCTATTTTATACTACGGGTATTGTGTGACTTATGTGAAAAAGCAGATCTTTTTTAAGATTTTAATGTGTGAAGTACTTTGGGGATAGATGCGAACTTGTTAGTAGAAAGTACCTTGTGTGAATAACTTGATTGTATTGGTTTGTGATAGCCTTGTAATACTTTCTTGTTGCTTTGATAAGTAAGCGTGTTAGGATGCTACGTGTGTTAGTATCTTGTGATGTTTGTGTAAGGGGTTTCCTTGATTATGCTTATTAACTATCGATCGTTATGATAGTATTGTGGCATTAATCTCTTGAGATGATTAGGGGTTAGCGCCTCCGATGCGGGGTAGACTCGGTGATGCAGGACCGTGATTGAGAATACCTCATGCGGGTCTGAGGGCCTATGCGGAGCTACGAGTTCAGGTTAGTGTCGTCCTTTATGGGCATGCGGTCGCTTGTGGCGTGCGGACTCGAAAGTCGGGGCGATGCGGGGAGTAGCTACCCTCGATGCGGGAATACCTCATGCGGGCGATGAGATTGGCCTATCGCGGGTGCGGGAAGTTCGAGACTAGGCAGCGCGCATTAGATCTGCGGGCAAGTGGCGGCTTTGATCATGTGACGATGCAAGCAGATCTTATAATCTGATTTATGACCTTGTTGATGCTGTAGGTGTTAGTAGTCGGCTATGCCTTCGTACTTACATGATTTTATTAGGACACGAGTGGGACACGGTGTTCATATGTATTCCTTAGTGCTTGTATATCATAAGCTGGCGGTGAGGAAGGTATTCAGACACGATTGATGTTGTGGGCGTGAGACCCGTTGTTAAATTGAGTGATGACTTGAGGTGTGAGTCCACGACTTGACATGGCTGCTTATTTATGGTGGCGTAGTTTGGTTATCATACGTGTCTCACTGCTTTGTATAGACTACTATGATTTCATTTTGAGTATTTATTTTTAGTTTCACATATCAAATTTTTGTTGTCTTGACCTCGCCCGAAGTGCGTTCATCTGCGCGAGTTGAGGTACATCGATCGTTGATCCTAGCTCGAGTCCTGATTCGGCGTTTGGGAAGCTCGTTTCTCGGAGAGCTTATCGGTGGTATAGTCACAGCGTAGTAAGTGTTTACATTCGGGGTTTGGCGGGGCCTGTCGCCATTGTGGTCGTATCATTCTTAAGTGCAGTAATCTTGTTGTGGTGGGTTGGTAAAAGGATTAAAATTGTTCATTTGTAAAGAGTTGATGGTTATATATATCTAAATGAGGCAAGTTTCTGATTATTGTTTTATATTTACATTATCTCGTATTTGTTGTTTTATGTTCATTGATTACTGCGATGTTGTGTCACTAGGGTGCGAGGTAAGGCACGATCCGGGCGATTTGGGTCGTGGCGATTCGTTGATGATATCTTGGTTTATTCTCGCTCGGAGCGAGGCATGCGGAGCATTTGAGGCTATCTTGTGATTCTCGGGACAGCGGTTATGCGCCAAGTTTTCCAAATGTGAGTTTGGTTAACCGATGGCGTTTCTTGGGCATATTGTGGGTGATGGCATTCGAGTTGTCGGCCAAGATCGAAGCGATCGAGGACTTGGCCTAGACCTGCTACTCCCAGAGGTTCGCGATTTACGGGCACTTGCGGGTATTATCGGGTTCGTGGAGAAGTTTGCTTCTATCTGCACCATTGACTGAGTGACTCGAGAGCGACCAAGTTTGATGGGTGATGCTTGTGGCGGGGTTTCGATTCTTGAAAGAAGGCGGCGGCGCCCGTTCTTACTCTTCGGAGGTCGGATGGTTATGGAGTGTCTTGTGATCGTCGAGCATCGGGTTGGGATGTGTGTTGATGCGGCATGGCGAGTTATAGCATATCGTCCGGTGAAGAAACGGAGGAACTACCCGCTGTGATTTGGAGTTGGCGGTGTGATTCACGCTTTGAAGATCTGAGCACTATTTGTATGGGGTTGCGTGGATATTTCTGGACCAGAGCCTCCAGTATATCTTGACTGAGAGGAGTGAACTTCTGAGAGGCGGTGGTTAGAGTTGCTTAAGGATTACGATGTGGACATCGTACCACGGGCAAGGCGATGTTGTGGCGAATGCCCCAGTCGTGAGTCGATGGGAGCCTATCGGATGTGCGGCTAGAGAGAAGGGACATGGTTCGTAATTTGCACGATTAGCGAGCCTTGGTGTCCGTTTGATTGATTACGATAGCAATGGGGTTAGAGTTCGTGAGGTTCTGAGTCTTCCATCGTTGAGAGGTGAAGAAGCACGATTCGAGGATCGGCTTTGATTCGATATCGTGATCTGACTCTTACGTGAGGGCAAGGTCGCTTTTGAGGAGCACGATGGGGTGCTAAGGTTTGAGGCGAGGTTGTGTGTTCGGATGTTTGAGGACTTGGCGCGGAGTTCTTGGGGAAGCACGGCGCGTTACTCTATCCATCCGGGTCGACCAAGATGTACCACGACCTTAGATCGTGTATTGGTGGGATGGCTTGAAGAGGGCGTTGCGAGTTCGTAGCTCGGTGCGTGTTGTCGGCGGTGAAGGTAGAGCACCGGAGACACGGTGGTTTATTCTGACGATAGAGATCCCGACACGGAAGTGGGAGGTAATCAACATGGACTTCGTCGGGATTACCTCGCACTCGGAGGAGACATGATTCTATGGGTTATCGTCGGCGGTGGCGAAATCAGCCCACTTTCTTCCGTCGGGGCGACTTTTGGTGAGGATTATGCGAACTTTACATCAGAGATCGTCGATGCATGGAGTCCCTACTTCGATCATATCGAGCAGAGCGATTTACGGCTGCAGAGTCCTTCGAGAGGGTTTAGGGGCGGTGAGCACGAAGTTGCATTTCATCCACGGAGCAGACGGGCGGCGGCGCTATCCGGACTCTTGAGGATATCTTTGCGAGCTTTGTGTTATTGACCGATGGTAGTTGGGAGGATCATTTGCCTCTAGTTGAGTTCGCGTATAATAATAGCTACCACTCCGGTATTCGAGATGGCGCCTTATGAGGCCTTGTATGGGAGAAGTGCGGTCGCCTATAGGTTGGTTCGAGGTGGGCGAGTGCGGCTAGTGGGACGGTTGGTGCGGCGAGCGATGGATAAGGTGAAGCTTATCAGGCGGCTATTAATGACTCGAGTCGGCCAAGTCGTATCACGAGATCATCATCGTCGACATCAGTTTGCGATTGATGATTGGGTTTTCTGAAGGTGTCACCCATGAAGGGTGTGATGAGATTCGGGAAGAAGAACTTCGGCCCAGTACATTGGGCGTTTGGTTGTCGCGAGGTAAGGCAAGGTTGCCTATGAGTTGAATCTGCCGTCCGATTTGGAAGCGTGCATCGGTGTTTCACGTTTCTATCTTGAGAGATGTATCGGGGATCCATCTAGGTACATCCGATTGGCGATGTCGGTGGCCAGGGGTTATCGTATGAGAGATTCCATAGCGATAATCGATCGTCGGGTTAGGCGTCTGCGGACGAAGGGCGTGGCCGTCAAAGTCTTGTGGCGGAGCGAGGCTCGAGGAGGAGATGGCGTGGGAAGCCGAGGAGGACATGAGGCGAGATACCTCACTATTCCCCACACCTCGGGTAACCTACTTTCCTACTTATTGATTCAATTGACTTATGTGCTAAGTGTTTTTGCGACTTAGGTTGTTAAGAACCTTATCTTTAAGCTGTCTTGGGAAGGAACATTCGGAACGAATGTTTCTAAGGAGGGAGAATGTTATACCGTATTTCAGTATATGCGTAAGGGAATACGTCTGAAAGGTTAGCCTTAAAAGTTAGGCTTGGGCGAAAATTATTGGGCCTGACTCACAAAGCGATTGGTTTCGGCGAAGCGTTTCCACGGCTTTCATAGGATAAATTCCGGCTATGTCATTTCTTATTTTGCGGATTTTTAGAGAGGCGTAACACTTTGGACCAATGAGAGGCGACACTTTCCACCCTCTCATTGGTGGACTTATCGCGGCAATAGGGCGATTGGATGACAATCCTTGTCATAAAGTTGGATAGATATTTTGTGTGCAAGTTGGCTAGGTACACTTGCCTAATCTTGACCTTACACTTGCCTAGCACTTGGCTAAATCTTGGCCATTGGTTGGCCATGTCTTGACCTATAAATACCCTCTTGAGATGAAGAGTTCTTCATCCACTAAAGCTTTCAAGTCTTGAAAAACCCTCACTCTCCACTTGTGAGCAATTCGTCCAAACACCCTCCCCTGAGTGAAGTTTTGGAGGCCCTTCCCTCTAGCCTGGCAGAAACCTACCCCCTCCCTTGGTAGGAAAGTTGCCTTCTAGTATTGTTATAATGCCCAATTTAACCTAGCCCAAATTCCTTAGTACTTAGTAGAAGTTGTGGGAAACTTCTAAGGATTCTTGGAGCGCGCTTGGAGCTTTGGATTAGGAGCTAAACCTCGCTCGGGATCGACTTTTACTTGGATATTATTGGGCTTATCGAGGTATATAATCCTAACCTCTTTTGTAATTAGAGAATACTTCTTGTTGTAGAATAAGAATAAGTATAAATACTTAGAAGGTTGTTAAGGAATAGAATTGAGTGTAACACCTTAGAAGGGTATAAAGAAGAATATCTGTTTGTACTTACATAGGATTTTTCACGATGAACTTATATAGCTCAGGGTAGGGTTGTGCTGCTGACTTTCAGTAGAATTGAGGACCCTCTGTTTAGAATGACCTCTGAGAATAGTCTAGACTTTGATAGATATCTGTGACTATTATAGTGATTCTGCTGTATGACATACTCGACTTGGCGGTGGATTCGCGAGAAGGTATGTGATTCTTCCTAAAGCATGATATTTTACAATATGTATATAGTGCGGTGAGCGTACATGTGTTAAAGCGAATAATACTTACGGCAATGCCTCGGCTTAAGCTGAATAATACGTGCGGCAATGCCTCGCGGCTTAAGCACTGAATAATAAGAAGCGAAAACATTTCAAAGACTCTTGAACCGTTTATTAAGCAGAAGAGAACTAATTGGTTTTGAAGCGAAGCTTAAGAGTTATACTAGCTTTATGGGAAGTAAGTATAACCACTTAAGATTGATAAAAGAAACAAGTTTGCCTATGTGTTTATAACGGACTTATATTGTGAAAAGAATAATAAGATGGTTTGATAAGTAGACATGATATGATGCTATGTGTGTTAGTATCTTGTAACGTTTGTATAGGTGAGTATCCTTGTTGTGCTTATGTTACTTAAAGATAAGTTGTTATGTTAGTATACTATCACTCACCTCTTGAGATGATCTGGGGTTAAGCGCCTCCGTCACGGGGTAGACTCGGCGATGCAGGACCGTGATTGAGAATACCTCATGCGGGTCGAGGGCCTATCTTGAGCTACGAGAGTTCGAGGTTAGTATGCGGGGTTATGCCTCATGCGATGCATGTGGCCCGTGCGGACAATGAGTCGGGGCGATCTTAGGAGTAGCTACCGATGCGGGGTTATACCTCATGCGGGCCCGTGCGAGTGGCCTATGCGGACTCGGGAGTCGAGATTAGGCTTGCGAGAATGAGGATGTGGGCGAGTGGCCCTATTCGATCATTCGTAGCCTAGACAAGGCGTATTCTGATTACCTATTGTTGCTCTTGTTTGTGATGTGGCACTTATGCGGTTTCATAGTTGTTTCACACATATTTGTAGCGGTTTTAAAAGAAATGATATGTTTTCATTTAAGTACTTTCTGATTTCGCATACTTAGTACTGTTATCTTGACCTCGCCGAGGCTGCGTTCATCTGCGGTAAGGGCAGCAGTGCTAGATCCGCATCCTTAGGATCTACGTTGGTGTCGGGAGCTCCGTCTCTTGGAGGCTCTACTTTTGGTATGATCTCCTGTTGTAGATAGTTTTTGTGCGATCGGGGTATGGCGAGGCCTGTCGCCATAGTTGTATATATTTCCTTAAGTGCATAGTAAGTATTTATGCGATGTCGGATGTAGCGCTAAAACATGATTATATATATATCTTAGAAAGCGATGTTTTCTCATAATCTATGTCTTGTTTTATAAAGCTGTTTCATGTCTTGCTTTATGTTTCCGTGATTACTCGATGTATGACTACTTGGGTGCCGTGAGCGCGATCCGAACCGGGCAGTCGTGACATTTAGAATATTCATGTTGAGACCTTAGATGTAAGGTCGTCTTGAGTCAGATTTTGCAAGTGATCCTTGTCGGAATACATTTTATGCCTAGAATGTGTTGTGTGATAATTTCCTTGAGTAGTGTTAAATGGAAGTGGTAGCTTTCATGACTGTTGAGTAAGATTATTAGGGTCGAGAGCAAGGCGGGATGCGTTAGTGGATCGGGTTGGGGCCGTGTTGAGGCCAACCGCGGCGGTTTCAAAGTGGGGTCAGCTCACGGGTGGTCGCCCGGTGGTAAGTCACGAGGTGCTAGGCCCGTGTTTAGATGACCATCGTATGAGTTCGTGGGTATGTTCGGCGAGAATCGGTTCGTGAAGGCGGGAATGGCCTTAGTAAAGAAGTGAAGCTAGTAAGATGACCAAGTTTGGAGGTAGTGGCTCGAGGGTTGGAAAGCGAGCGTTGACTAAAGTGTGGTGCGTATACTAGAAGAGTTCAAGTGTTAGGAAGAGTGACGAGTAAGGGTAAAGCGAGCATGTATTGCGAGCATAGATATGATCATTTCTTGTGGCGGGAGAAGGTCACGAAGGATGTATATTTTAGACCTCGGGAATCGCATGCGATCGGTACCATTTGTTGGGTCAGGGTGACACTAGAACCTCGCGGCAAGGTGACAAAGTTTGTGATGTTAGAGTGTTTCCTCGTGGACTTGGATGTAAGTATTTCTGGGTGTTTAGTGGCGGTTGTGGCGTTGGCAACTTTTAGAAGAACTACATCGTTATCTGTCTCGAGAAGGAACATTGGACGAATGCTTCTAAGGAGGAGAATGTTATACCGTATTTCCAGTATATGCGTGAGGCGTGCGTATACAATTTGAGCCTTAAAGTAGGCATACATTCGAAATTTGTACACAACACGGTTAAGTCGTTTTCGGCGAAAGCGTTTCCTGACTTTCGTAGGGAAAATTCCGGCTATGTCATTTATAATTTTTGCGGATTTTTAGAGGCGTAACATTTTGGACCAGCGGGAGGGTGACATGTCACCCTCGCATTGGAAAGAGGTTGACCGACAATTGGCCATTCTTGGCGCGTTTTGTTGCCCGATTTTGGTCAAGGGTTAGGTAGGATATTTTTGTGTAGATGGATAAGGTTGCCTGTGGCTTAATCTTGGCCTTACACTTGCCTTGCACTTGGCACCATCTTGGCCATTGGTTGGCCTTCACGACCTATAAATACCCCTTAGTTGATGAACTTTCTTCGTCAAAAATTGAGCAATCTACAAGTCTCAAAATACTCCCTCCTCTTGTAGTTCTCGTCCAAAGCCTCTCCCCTCCCTCCTAGTGGCCTTTGGCGAGAGTTTCCCTCCCCTTTGTAGTGGGTGGCAGTGGGTACCCACTGCCTAGTTGTCTCGTATAAATACCCTTGTAGTGGTATAGAAATACTCTCTAGTATTGTTATAATGTCCAAATACCTTGGCCCCGAATACCTTGTAGTATTCCCAGGTTACACTTATACTAGCCAGAAAATACCATTATACTTTCCTCGATCGCTAAAGCGAAACCACTAAGTAAATCTTCACGTAGTTGAAGTTATAAGTAGAAGTTGGTTAGAACTTCTAAGGGTTGTTGGAGGCGGTTAGACACTCGGAGTAGGAGCTAAACCTTGCTCGGGATCGACATATAAACTCGGATAATTTTGGGCTTATCGAGGTAAACATTCTTGACCTTACATTTGTAATTGGAAATTACATGTTGTAGGAGTATATAGTTAAAGTATACTATATATAGAATTGAACATAGGTGTGCGGCAATGTCTTTGACTTAAGCTGAATAATACTTACAGCGATGTCTTGCGACTTAAGCACGAATTTAAATAAGAGAAGCTGTAATTACATGGGGTATTACGGTAGACTTGTGTTGCATTACGTGAGTAAAATTGTACACGTCGGTTAGGCGTGCAAACCCCGCGGTTGGCTTGGTGGCGGCCTCGGTAAAGGAGGAGATTAACGCATTTGCGGGGGGTCTTTGCCAATTTTACGTAGAATATGGAGCGATGTTAATAAAGCGCCTTGTGGCCTTATAGGTTGAAGTACTACGTGTGGTGCGATCTACGTGGCTTAAGGAGTAGCCGGCGGTTTGAAGTACTTGGGCGTTTTGCTATTAGTGGCACTCGTCGCGAGGTATGTGAACCTCTTCCTATATCTTATAGCATGATATGTGTGAACTATGTAATGCGGTGAGCGTCGTGTGTTAGCGTGTTTGATTGTTTTTAAAACATAAAGTGTTATAACGGCTTTATGGGAAGTTGGTTATAACGACTTTATGTAGGTAAGAAAATACTTTGTGGTTTTAAAGGTAAGCGATGTGAATTATGGCGGCTAGTTATAATAAAGAACTTGATGTATTTCAAAGATTTATAAATCGTTTTGAAGGAGAGTAACACTTGGTTTTAAAGGTTTTAAAAGAGTTATACTAGGCTTTATGGGAGTTAGGTATAATGTCTTAAGAGGTAAAGAAAATGGTTCTTGATGTTAGAAGTTAAGAGACTTGATCTTATAAGATAAGAGACTTAACTTATTTGTTTAATGTGAATGTTTGTGTGAAACCTCATTCGTGAGTAATGAGTACTTGGTTTTATTTAAAGGGGAATAATGTTTTACTGATTTCGGAAATCAGAATGTGTATCGACAGGACCAACTGCGGCGTAATAAAGGAAAATGTATTGAATAATGATGTATCGTATTAAAACCGGTAGAAACCTCCATCTGCATAGAAGCTAAGATGAGACAAAATGATATTACATATCTAGATCATGGCTGCTTAATAAGATCGATTATAAACAAGAATAACCTACTCACATATAAGGCATATGTTTCTCAAATCATTAAAGGAGAATTATGTTTTAAAGGATTAAAACTATGAACTACGAGACCTTTTCTAAAAATGAGAAACTTGAGCATTTGAAATTAGGCAAACTTGAGCGTTTGGAAAATAAGGTTGTTACTTGATTTTTACAAAGGAAAGCATTTTTGTTTACTTAACAATGTTCGTCACTCTATTTTTATACTACGGACATGGGTGACTTTTATAAAAGGAATGGATCTCTTTAAAAGGAATTTAACGTCACGTAGTACTTTAGGAGTTAAAACCGGACTTTGGCATAAAATGAAAGTAACTTGAGTTGTGTAACTTGCCTATGCTTGTGTTGTGTAACTTGCCTATCTTGGTTGTTGTGTAACTTGCCTATGCTTGTGTTGTGTAACTCACTGTGCTTGTTGTTGCGTAACTTGCTTATGCTTGTGGTGATAGCCTTGGTTGTGCAAGAATTGTTATTTTATGGACTAGCTCTCCGAGGTTTCTTCTTGTTCGGCCTTGGTCACGGTGGTCGGCTCTGCGTACTTGCCGTCTCATGGTGATTCGGCCTTGGTACCGGTGGTCGACCCTCGCTTGCCCCGTTCGGTGTAGTGCGAAGTCTCGCGATCTGACCTTGGTCCACGGTGGTCAGCCCTCGTACTTGCCGGTCGACTCGTGGCCGGCCTTGTATCCGATGGTCGGCTCTCGCGCTTGCCGTATCGGCCGTGTTTTGGTTGCATTATATTAGTGCGGTCGGATCTGGTAGTTATACTTGTCTATCACGGTTTTATGACACGGTGGGACACGTGTTCATGTATACTCCTTAGTATTGT
The DNA here is from genome assembly GCA_029844215.1 of Przewalskia tangutica. Lineage (NCBI taxonomy): Eukaryota > Viridiplantae > Streptophyta > Magnoliopsida > Solanales > Solanaceae > Przewalskia > Przewalskia tangutica. The sequence continues at coordinate 43,783,821 of CM056720.1, read as the reverse complement.
CATATCATAAGCTGCCGGTGAGGAAGAAATTCCACGCAGTGATAATTTGGAGGCGTGAGTCACGACTTGATGTAACTAGTTATATGTTATGTCTTGTAGCTTAGTCATCATCATGTCTCTGCTTTATATAGACTATTATGATTTCATTTCAGTATTCTGATTTCACATACTTGTACTGTTATCTTGACCTCGCCGAAGTGCGTTCAATCTGCAGTAGAAGTACATTATTTGTCGATCCATTTCTTAGGATCACCTTTGGCGCATTGGGAAGCTCAGTTCCTTGGAGGCTTATCTTTTGGTATGTGTTCCACGAGTTGTAGGTTCTTGTACATTCGGGGTATGGCGGGGCCACTGTCCGTCATAGTTGTTGTAAATCTTAAGTGCAGCCTTTGTGTGGGCGGGGTTTTGTAAAGGATTAAGCATTCGTTTTGAAAGAGTTGTTTATATATATTTTATTGGAAGGTACTTAGTTTGGTTGGCTTTGTTTTATTATCTTGTCTCATGTTCATGTTTAAGTTTTTATTTCCGCTGGTTTTCTCTGATGTAGTATCACTAGGGTGCCCGGGGTAAGGCACCAGTCACGGGCCCGGGATCGGGTCGTGACACTAAGACTTGCTTGGAACGACTTTAAGAACTTGGATATTCTTGGGCTATTTGAGGTAGTGAAACTTAAACCTCTTTGTGAATTGGTTATTATACATATATTATAAGTATATTATGGAGTATATAATATATGGAGTAAAGTTTGGAAGAGTTGGATCTTGTTAACTTATTAAAAGAAAGGATTGGCGTTTAGCCATTAAAATGGTAAAAACGTATCCAACGTATCAAACGTATATTACTTGTGAAGAAGTATTTAACAAGTAACTATAACTTATATTAAGATGGAATATAAGTTGGATGACTAATGAAGTAATTGGATAAGTAAAATGGACAAAGTTGGCGAGGACCCCAACAAATTGTATTTACTTTGGGTATGTTACTTTGGTGTATTTACATTTACATTAAGGGAAGATTGTTCAATCGCGTTTCGTTTGGGCGTGTGATCCCCTTTTTAATTATTGTATTGTTATGAAGGCGTGATAGTAAACCGCGTTACCGTTTGGGCGCGTAATCTTCTTCTTTTACTTATTGTTGTTATGAAGGCGTGATAGTAAACCGCGTTATCGTTTGGGCGTGTAATCCCCTTCTTTATGTTGTTTACTTATTACGCCTTATATATGGCATATAATTACGGTTATTCGGGCCTTGGAGAAAGATGGAAAAGTGAGTAAAAATGGAAGTCTTTGCGATTTTCCGTAGAATTAGAGGGCTTTTTATTGGTATAAGTCTTCAATGGTAAGAAAGGTTTGATAGAAGTACTATGACCATTTTAGGAGTGGAGTACTACGTGTGGCGTGATCTAATTAGCTTAAGGAGTAGCTGACGGGTTGAAGTACTTGGAGCGTTTTGCTAATTGTCGATAATCGTCGCGAGGTATGTGAACCTCTTCCTATCTTTTCTAGCATGATTGTTGTGAACTATGTAGTACGGTAGACGTACGTGTGCTAAACGAGTTTTGGTTGGTTTAAAACATAGAGTGTTATAATAGCTTTATGGGAAGTTAGTTATAACGACTTTATGTAGGTAAAAGAATGGTTTATTGATTTTAGAAGTTAAGAGACTTGATCTTGAAAGATAAGAGACTTGACTTAATTGACTTGATATGAATTTTGTTAAAAAGTGTGAAACCTCATTCGTGAGTAATGAGTACTTGGTTTTTAAAGAGTGATGTTTTACTGATTTCGGAAATGAGAATAAGTATCGAACAAACCATTGCAGCGTTAATAAAGGAAAATGTATTGACTAATTAATTATATTAAAACCAGTAGAAACCTCCATCTGCATAGAAGCTAAGATAAGACAAAATTGGATTACATTTCCTAGATCATGGCTGCTTTAATAAGATGGTTATAAACAAGGATAACCTACTCACACATAAGGCATATGTTGTTCAAATTGTTTTAAAAGAGATTACGGTATTAAGTGATTAAGACTATGATCTATGGAATCTTTCGAAAATAAGAGACTTGAGTATTTGAAATTAGGCAAACTTGAACTTTTGGGAAAAGAATGTTGTTACTTGATTTTTAAAAAGGAAAGTGTTTTGGTTTACTTATAAATGTTAGTCACTCTATGTTAATACTACGGGTATCGGGTGACCTTTGTAAAAGAAATGGATCTTTTAAAAGAATTTAACGTATGTAGTACTTTGGGGTTAAAACCCGGACTTTGACATAAAATGAAAGTACCTTGAGTTGTGTGTAACTTGCCTATGTTTGCGTGTGATAGCCTTGTTGTGCAAATCTTGTATTTCTATCTGTGGCGTCTCGATGGAGGGCGATTTGTTGTGAGCGATTCCTATCGAGTCCCGTGAGATGGGCGAGACATGTATTCCATCGATTCTATCGAGTCCCGTGAGATGGGCGAGACATGTATTCCATACGATTCCTATCGAGTCCGTGAGATGGGCGGGGCATGTATTTCATACGATTCTGTCGAGTCCCGTGGGATGGGCCGAGACATGTATTCCACACGATTCTTATCGAGCCCCATGGGATGGGCTGAGACATGTATTCCACACGATTCCACCTCGAATCCCATGAGATGGGCCGAGACATGTTATACGTATCATACGATTTATACCTAGACTGCCGGCAGTGAGGAAAGAGTTCCAGGCGTGAGGATTACTTGAGGTGTGAGTCACGACTTGACATGACTACTTTTATGTTGTGGCGTAGTTTGGTTATCATACATGTCTCTGTTTTATATAGTATCATGATTTCATTCTGATATTTGATTTCACATACTTGGTACTGTTATGCGACCTCGCCGGAGTGCGTTAAATCTGCGCGGTAGAGTACATCGATTGTGGATCTCGCTCGTAGGATCCAGGTCAGCGTATTAGGAAGCCGTTTCTCGGAGAGGCTTATCTTGTGGTATGTTACCACCAGTGCATGGGTTCTTGTACATTCGAGGGTATGGCGGGGCCCCGTCGTCATAGTTGTTATCACTTTCTTAGAAGTGCGTAATCTTGTTGTTGTTATACCGTATTTCCAGTATATGCGTGAGGCGTGCGTATAAAATTTGAGCCTTAAGATTAGGCAAGGTTGAAATTGGGCACAAGTGCGAAAAGTCGTTTCGGCGAAAGCGTTTCCGACTTACGTGGGAAAATTCCGGCTATGTCATTAATAATTTTGCGGATTTTTAGAGGCGAAACATTTTGGACCAGCGGGAGACAAGTGTCACCTCCATTGGAAGCAAGTGGGCGGCAAAGCTAGACCATTGCACGTTTTTGTGTTGAAATTTTGGTCAAGGGTTAGGTAGGATATTTTTGTAGATGGATAAGGTAGCGTGGCTAAATCTTGGCCTTACACTTGCTATGCACTTGTCTTCGTCTTGGCCATTGGTTGGCCTTCACTTGACCTATAAATACCCTCTAAGTTGAAGACTTTCTTCATCCTCACTTGAAATCTATCTAAGTCTCAAAATACTCCCTCCTCTTGTTCTTTCGTCCACTTTGCACTCCCCTTTGAGAAGGCCACTTTGGCCGAAACTTCCCTGCATGTAGTGGTTAGTGGTAGGGTACCCACTGCCTAGTTGTCTCGTATAAATACCCCCTTTTGTGGTATAGAAATACTCTCTAGTATTGTTATAATGTCCAAATACCTTAGCCCAAATACCTTGTAGTTTTCCCAGGTTACAACATACAAAAGCCAGGAAAATACTATTATACTTCCTTTAGCCACTAAACGAAACCCTAAGGAAATCTTCATTGATAGTTGAAGTAATTGAGTAGAAGTTGGTTAGAACTTCTAAGGGTTGTTTGGAGCGGGTTGGGCGCTTCGGGTAGGAGCTAAACCTTGCTCGGGATCGACATATAAACTCGGATAATTTTGGGCTTATCGAGGTAAACACTCTTGACCTTATTGTAATTGGATATTACATGTTGTAGGAATATATAGTTGAAGTATACTATATATAGAAATGAACATTATAATTGTGCGGCAATGTCTTTTGACTTAAGCTGAATTTTAAAGAAAGAAGCGTAAATTACATGGGGTGTATCAGATGAGACTTGTGTAGTATTCTGTGAGTAGAATTGTACACGTCTGGTTAAGCGTGCAAACCCCACGGTTGGCTTGGTAGCGGCCTCGATAGAGGAAGAGATTTCTGTTGTTGCGGGGAGGTCTTCTTAGAATTTTACGTAGAATATTCTACATTGAGATCTAAGATGCTAATAGCGCCACTGTGGCCTCTATGGGTTGAAATCTTGCGTGTGGCGTGGTCACTTGGCTTAAGGTGTGGCCACGGTTTGAGGTACTTGGGCGTTTTGCTATTAGTCGATAATCGTCGCGAGGTATGTGAACCTTTTCCTATCTTTTCTAGCATGATATGTGTGTAACTATGTAATGCGGTGAGCGTCACGTGTGCTAAATGTATTTGATTGGTTTAAAACATAAAGTGTTATAACGACTTTATGGGAAGTTGGTTATATGACTTTATGTAGGTAAGGAAATGCTTTGTGGTTTTAAAAGGTAAGCGATTTGACTTATAAGCGACTTGTTGTGTAATAGTAAAGAATCTTGAAGTATTTCAAAGAATCTTTGAATCATCTTTATGAGAAGAGTAATACTTGGTTTTGAAAACATAAGAGTTATACTAGCTTTATGGGAAGTTAGGTATAACGTCTTAAGAGAGAATGGTTTCTTGATTTTTAGAAGTTAAGAGACTTAATCTTAAAAGATAAGAGACTTGACTTGATATGGATGTTAGTGTGAAACCTCGTTCGTGAGTAATGAGTACACAGTTGTAAAAGGAATAATGTTTCTTGATTGAAATCGAGAATAAGTATCGAACAAACCAACTGCGGCGCTAATAAAGGAAAATGTAATGACTAATGAAGTATTATTAAAACCGGTAGAAACCTCATCTGCATAGAAGCTAAGATGAGACAAAATGAGATTACATTTTCTAGATCATGTCGCAATAAGATTGATTATGAACAAGAATAACTGCTACTTTAGGGCATATGTTACTCAATTGTTTTAAAGAGATTAAGACATTGAACTATGAAACTTTTCTAAAAAGAAGTGGCGTAATTGAAATTAGGCAAAGCTGGAACTTTAGGGTAAAGAAAGGCATTGTGTTGTCTTAAAATGGTTTAAAACATAAAGTGTTATAACGACCTTATGGGAAGTTGGTTATAACGACTTTATGAAAACAAAGAAGGGTTTTATCATGGTTTTAATGTGGTAACTTGACTTTAAAAAGAGAAGTGTTTTGGTCTAAAAAGAAGGCATGGTATTTCCTTAATTTGGTTTTAAAAAGGATAGTATGGAAGTTGTTTTGGTTTACTTAAAAGAGATAAGTCACTCTATTTTATGCTACGGGTATCGGGTGACTTTTATAAAGGAATGGATCTTTAAAAGGAACTTAACGTACGTAGTACTTTAGGATTAAAACCCGGACTTTGACATAAAATGAAAGTACCTTGAGTTGTGGATAACTTGCCTATGCTTGTTGTTGTGTAACTTGCCTATGCTTGTTGTGATAGCCTTTGTTATGCAAGAATTGTGTTCTATATTACGCGTCTCTGATGGAGGGCGGTTGACTTGTTGAGGACTTACTTGGGCGTCTGGCGTGTGGAAAATTTCACGGGTATGTTCACGATGATAGTGTTATTCCATGGACTAGCTCTCCGTGAGGTTTCTTCTTGTTCGGCCTTGGTACACGGTGGTCGGCTTCGTACTTGCCGTCTGCGTGGCTGATTCGGCCTTAGTACACAGTAGTTAGCCTCGCACTTGCCCCGTTCGGTGTAGTGGCGAAGTCTCGTGATCTGACCTTGGTACACGGTGGTCGACCCTCGTACTTGCCGGTCGACTACGTGGCCGCCGAGTATCTGGTAGTCGGCTCGCGCTTGCCGTGCCGTGGTTTGGTTGTATTGTATTGTTATTACGGCTTTGGCATTAGGTAGGACTTGGTGTTGGTGTACTTCGATGTTATCATATCATAGGCTGCCGGCGATGAGGAAGGTACTCGCGGGCATGGCCCGATGTTGTGGGCGTGAGACCCGTAATTATATTTGAGTAAATGACCGGAGGCGTGAGACCACGACTTGATATAGTTTATTATATGTGTGTCTTGTAGTTTGGTTATCATACATGTCTCTGCTTTATTAGACTAGTATGATTTCATTCTGATATTTTCTGATTTCACATACTTGGTACTGTTGTCTTGACCTCGCCGAGGCTGCGTTCATCTGCGCGGTAGGAGTACATCGGTAGTGGATCCTCGCTCATAGGATCACGATTCGGCGTATTAGGAAGCTCAGTTCTCGGAGGCTTATCTTTTGGTATGTTACCACGAGTTGTAGGTTCTTGTACATTCAGGGTATGGCGGCCCTGTCGTCATGTTATAAAAACTCTTAAGTGCAGAAATCTTGTTGTGGCGAGGGTTTGTAAAAAGGATTAAACTGCCGTTTTGAAAGAGTTGTTTATATATATTTTATTAGAAAGTAACCGTTTGGTTGCTTTGTTTATGATCATATATCTTGTTTCTTGTTTAAGTTTTATATTCATTTGGTTTTCTCGATGTTGTATCACTAGGGTGCGGGGTAGGCACGATCACGGGCAGGATCGGGTCGTGACAAAAGTGGTATCGAGCGATTAATCCTCGGAAAGTGTCTGAACCGTGTCTAGTAAGTCTTGATTATCGGTGTGTTGTGCACCACATCTATAATCGAGGAAGTGCAGACATTTAGGATTTGTTTCCATTCTTCTCATTCGAGATCGTGCCTTAGAGGCGTGTTGTAAGTTGGACCCTCCGGCGTATCTCGTTTTACGATTATGCCTCGCGCAAGGCAACGAGCCCGAGAAGGCAAAGCGGCCGAGGAGGCGCTAGTGAGATCTGAGAGAGTGCGAGCGCGAGCGGTCGACTGAGATTGTGCTTGAGCGAGTTTTGCGCGCCGCCCGGCCAGCGAGTTTAGAGCGCGGCGATGGGCTGCTGAGACCATGGTACCTGAGCCTCCATTCCCACATCCTGGGGCAGAGGAGTTGGGGTACAAGGAGATGGCCCGATTGCTGGCGGGATCGTGGCGAACATGAGGATAAGTGAATCGGCGATTCAGTTCGATGCACGATGGTTCACCCCGGCGATAGTTTGAGGCTACGGGACTTTACGAGTTGTAGCCCGTGAGTTTTATGGGTCGAGGCACGAGGATGATCGCGAGAGTTCATCCGGCGATTCTGGTCGTGAGTGATCGAGCCGGAGACCGAGTCGGTGGTCTTAGGTTCGCATCGGTGCGTGATACCGCATGATCGTGGTTTGATTCATGGGAGTTGTCGGGAGAGCATGCGCTTCCGATATGGGACGAGTTCTCGAGGCATTCCTCACTCACTTCGCCTCGCGGATGAGAAGAACGCAGGCGGATTTATGATGCTTAGGCGAGAGGCGTGCGGTTGGAGTACAGCGTGGAGTTTGACTCGGCTCGGTATGTCCCGCTTTAGTGGCAACCATGGAGGATAGAGTGCGCTACGTCACCGGGCTAGATGATTACTTGAAAGAGGCTTGTTGGTGTAGCTCTTGATCGGGCATGGACATTGCCGCGTGCGAGCTCATGCACTAGGATGTGAGGCACGGAGAGGTCGGCGGAATGACTGGATCGGCGAGAAGAGGGCGGGACATCGGGGTCTTTGGCGACTTTCGAGGCGGACGCCTCCACGGCGAGCTAGTTTTGTACCTCCGCGATCGCAGTGGTCTCCACAACCTTCAGAGCATCGAGTATTCGGGAGGCGGTCGAGCTCAAGGTTGAGTTTCGAGGAAGTAAGGGTGTTGGCGGATCACGTCACCTACCTCGGTGTGGTCGATGTGGTAGACCGCATTTGGAGTGTCGTGGTGCGAGGAGCTTGTTATTTTTGCGGCCAGCGGGGCCATTTGCGAGCTGTCAGACCAAGGAAGCACGGATGTTACGACTCACCTTTAGGATCGATGGCTGGTTCATCACCCTACGATTATCGCCTGCGTAGCGGGCCTATGATTAGAGTGGCGGTGGATCTGGTATATCCTTAACCCTCTAGAGTTTTGGTATGCTTGTTATGATGATCTCATTATTGTGTGCTATATACGGATAGCGGGGTGTTAATTGTGAGTTAGAAAACGTGGTTAGTTGGAAGGATAAGTATGGGGGGCATGGTAAGTATGAACCTTAGACTATGTCACGATTGAGACCTTAGAGGTAAGGTCGTCTTGAGTAAAGATTTATTTCATGTTTGACCACTTATCGAGTAAGTAGTACGTGGGAATTATTTGTGTGATAAGTCCATGGGTAGTGTGAGATGGAAGTGGTAGCTTTCATGACTTGATTAGGTAAGATTGTTCCGTTTCGAGGAGCAAGTGTCAGCGCGATTGTGGGTCGGGTTGATGGCCGCTCGCGGGTCGACCCGCGGCCGGTTTAGGTGGGGTCGATTAGGTAGTCCCGGTGGTAGGGTCACGAGGTGCTAGGCCCGGTTTAGGTGACCATCGTATGAGTTCGTGGATATGTTCGACGAGCGGTTCGTGAAGGCGGGAATGGCCTTAAGAAGATTGAGGTTAGTAAGATGACCAAGTTTGGAGGTAGTGACTCCACGGTTTGAAGCCAGGCGATGGCGAAGTATGGCACGTCCTGAGAGACACTAGAACCTCAGGGACCGCATGCAGTTCGGTACCATTTGTTGGGTCGCCGGAGTGACACTAGAACCTCGCGGCAAAGTGACAAAAGTGGTATCGCACGACGAGTAAGGAAGGAAGAGAACGTGTGTTATTTCGTGGCCAAGCTATGGCGTTGGCAACTTGTTAGAGGAATTTCTTCGATATCCGTCTTGAGAAGGAACATTCGGGACGAATGTTTCTAAGGAGGGGAGAATGTTATACCCCGTATTTCCGGTATGTGCGTGGAGGCGTGCGTCACGAAAGTTGAACTTAAAGTTTGGCTTAGGTTCGAAATTTGTGCACAACACCCGGTTAGAGTCGTGTTTAGACGAAACGTTTTAAAAAGCTTGCGAAGGGTAAATTACGGCGATGTACTTTTTAATTTTTTCGGATTTTTACGAGGTACGAAATGGTTTTGACCAACGGGAGGGTGACACTTGTCACCCTCAAGTGGACGCCTAAAGTGGGCGGTTTGGCCTTGGACGAATGGCCTTGATTTGGGGATTGTTTTGTGCCTTGTTTTGTGGAGTGTTTTGTGGAGTAGGGTTAGGGTGCACTTGGCTTGATCTTGGCCTTACACTTGCCTTGCACATGGCTTGATCTTGGCCATTGGTTGGCCTTTGGTTTTCCTATAAATACCCCCCCTAAGCTTGAAGACTTTTTCATCCAAAATCTTCCAAGTCTAGAGTCCCTCTCTCTCCCTTTGAGTGTAGTTCTCGTCCTAGCCTCTCCGCCTCCCCCCCCCCCCCCCCCTTGTGAGGCCTTGTGGTCGAGCCTCCCTCCCCTTTGTAGTGTCTGGCAGAGGGTACCTCCCCAGCCTAGTTGTTAGAAATATACCCTCTTTTGTGGTATTGAAATACTCACTCCAGTATTGTTATAATGCCCAAAATACCTTAGCCTTTACCTTGTAGTATTTCCAAAAGTTACCTCTATCGTAGAGCAGGAAATACTACCTTTTTCCTTTTAGTCTCAAGCGAAACCACAGGAAATCTTCATAGTTGGTTGAAGTATTTAAGTAGAAGTTGGTTAGAACTTCTAAGGGTTGTTTGGAGGCGGATTGGAGCGCACGGAGTAGGAGCTAAACCTTGCTCGGGATCGACTTTTATAACTTGGATAATTTTGGGCTTATCGAGGTAAATATTCTTGTCCCCTTGTTGTAATTGGAAATTACATGTTGTAGGATATATAGTTGAAGTATACTATATATATAGAACTGAACATAGCTTTGCGGCAATGTCTTTTGACTTAAGCCTGAATATAAAGAGAGAAGCGACTGTAATTACATAGGTGTATGTGATGAGACTTGTGGTATTACTGTATAGTAGAATTGTTTACGTTCGGTTAGACGTATAACCCCCCCCTGGTTGGCTTGGTAGCCGGCCTCGATAGAGGAGGAGATTCTGTTGTTGCGGGGAGGTCTTCCGAATTTTACGTAGAATATGGAACCATGCGGTTAGAAGTTAATAGGCGTTTGTGGCCTTATAGGTGGAAGTACTACGAGTAGCGTATTCTACTTGAAGAGTGGAAAAGGCTAGCAGAGTTACAGTACTGTGGAGCGTTTTGCTTATTGTCGATAATCGTCGCGAGGTATGTGAACCTCTTCCTATCCTTCTAGCATGATGCTTTGTAAACTATGTATTACGGTGAGCGTACATGTGCTAAATGAGTTGGTTGGTTTAAAACATAGGGTGTTATAATAGCTTTATGGGAAGTTAGTTATAACGACTATGTAGGTAAAACATTGGTTTATTGATTGTAGAAGTTAGAGACTTGATCTTGAAAGATAAGAGACTTAACTTGTTTTACTTAGTAATTAACATTTTGTTAAAAGTGTTGTGAAACCTCATTCGCGAGTAGTGAGTACTTGGTTTTAAAAAGAATAATGTTTTATTGATTTGGAAATGAGAATAAGTGTCGAACAAACCACAAGCGCTAATAAAGGAAAGTGTATTGACAAATAGCAGTTGTTATTAAAACCAGTGAAACCTCCATCTGCATAGAAGCTAAGATGAGACAAAATTGTATTACATTTCTAGATCATGTTCTTTGTAACAAGATTGTTGTAAACAAGAATAAACGGCTCACGTACAAGACATATGTTACTCAATTGTTTAAAAGAGATTAAGACTATGAGTTATGAAACCTTTCTAAAATGAGAAACTTGAGCATTTGAAATTAGGCAAACTTGAGCGTTTGGAAAATAATGTTGTTACTTGATTTTACAAAGGGAAGTATTTTAGTTTACTTAAAAAGATAGTCACTCTATTTTATACTACGGGTATTATGTGACTTTTGTGAAAGAAGCGGATCCTTTAAAAGAGTTAATGTCGTAGTACTTTAGGGTTAAAACCGGACTTTGATCTGAAATGGAAGTACCTTGAGTTGTGTGTAACTTGCCTATGCTTGTTGTTGTGTAACTTCGCCTATGCTTGTTGTGATACTTTGGTTGTGCGGTATATTGTTGTTGATGTCACATGGACATGTCTACACCGTCTGCGATTCGGGGCATGTGGCGTGCGGCGGGGTTGATTACGATATATTATTATTGTGGTTACATGGACATGTCTACCGTCTGAAATTCCGGTGGCGTGTGGCCGCGGCGGGGTTGATCACCCGATGTGTATTGTTAATGTCATGGATGTGTCTACACCGTCTGAATTCGGGGCATGTGGCCATGGGGCATTATTATTGTTGCATCATGGACATGTCTACACCGTCACGAATTAGGGGCATGCGGCCGTGATCACGAACATGATTGATGTTGTGGGCGTGAGACCCGTAGTTATATTTGAGTGATGACTTGAGGCGTGAGTCCTCCGGACATGACTGTTTTGTCATGACCGATCCGAGCGTGATGGTGCCTTACCGGGCACCCTAGTGATACAACATCGAGAGAAAACGCGGAAATAAAAACTTAAACATGAACATGAGACAAGATAATGAAACAGCCAACCAAGCGGTTACCTTCCAATAAAATATATATAAACAACTCTTTTAAGACGAGCAGTTTAATCTTTTTTTACAAAACCACCTTGCGATGCTACAGACCTCTAGAGTTTATACAACAACTATGACGGACGGGGCCCGCCATACCACGAATGTACAAGAACCCACGGACTCGGGGCAACATACCAACAGATAAGCCTCAGAAGGCGGAGCTTCCCAAAACGCTGAAATGAGATCCTAGCGGGGATCGGCGGTAGATGTACTCTACTGCGGCATGAGCGGCCGAAGGAGGTCGATCTAACAGTACCAAGTATGTGAAGCGTAAAATCACGTAAATGAAATCATAATAGGCTATAAAAGCGGAGAGCGGTATGATAACCAAACTACAAGACACACAGCATATGATCATATCAATTCGTGGTCTCACGCACAACATCAATCACGCGTGAGTACCTTCCTCAGCTGGCGATCATGATATGATAACAACAAGACAGCAATCCAAATGGGAGCATACGTGCGCTACGCATCGTGTCGGTATGTCCAAAGGAACAAATAAGACAACATTCCAAATGGAAGCATGCGTGCGCTACGCGTCGTGTCGGCGTGTCCAAAGGAAACAATAAGACGGCATTCCAAATGGAAGCATACGTGCGCTACGATCGTGTCGGCGTGTCCAAGGAAACAATAAGACAACATTCCAAATGGAAGCATACCCGTGCGCTACGCGTCGTGTCGGTATGTCCAAGGAAACAATAAGACGGTAATCAAAGTGGAAGCATGCGTGCGCCACGATCGTGGATATGTCCAAAGCGATTAACAAAGTAACACTATCAACAGGCGTGCGGTGGAATTTATCCGTCGCTGCGGTCACGTCCAAGTAAGTTCTCAACAAGTCAACCGACCCTCCATCGAGAGAGCGGTAGTATAGAAACACAATTTTTGCACAACAAAGGCTATCACAACAAGCATAGGCAAGTTTCACAACAACAAGCATAGGCAAGTTTCACAACAACAAGTATAGGCAAGTTTCACAACAACAAGCATATGCAAGTTTATACACAACTCAAGTACTTCCATTTTATGCCCAAGTTCGGTTTTAACCTAAAGTACTACGTCGTTAAATTCCTTTTAAAGAGATTTATTCCTTTTATAAAAGTCACCCGATACCGTAGTATAAAAATAGAGTGACTTATATCTTTTAAGTCAACCAAAACAACTTCCATACTTTCTTTTTTAAAGTCAAGTTACCACGTTAAAACCAATGATAAAACCTTTCTTTTGTTTTCATAAGGTCGTTATAACCAACTTCCCATAGAAATTTATAACACCTTATGCTTTAAACCATTTTAAGACAACACAATGCCTTTCTTTTCCCTAAGGTTCGGTTGCCTAATTTTAATTACGCAAGTCTCTTTTTGAAAAGTTTCATAGTTCAATGTCTTAATCTCTTTTAAAACAATTGAGTAACATATGCCATGGCGAGTAGGTTATTCTTGTTCATAATCAATCTTATTAAGCGACCATGATCTAGAAAATGTAATATCATTTTGTCTCATCTTAGCTTCATGCGGATGGAGGTTTCTCTGGTTTTAATAATACTTAATTATACAATACATTTTCCTTTATTAACGCGGTGGTTTGTCGATACACATTCTGATTTCCGAAATCAGTAAAACATTATTCCTTCCAAAAACCAAGTACTCATTACTCACGAATGAGGTTTCACACAAACATCCATATTAAGTCAAGTCTCTTATCCTTTAAGAATAAGTCTCTTAACTTCTAAACCATTAAACCATTCTTTTTATCTCTCTTAAGGCGTTACACCTAACTTCTCATAAAGCTGGTATAACTCTTATGTTTTCAAACCAAGTACACACTTCTTTCAAAAAAGGTTTCTTAATCTTTTAGAATACTCCAAGGTTCTTTTACATCCAGTCGGTTATAAGTCAAATCAGTTATCTTTTAAAAATCACAAGGCTTTTTCTTATCTACATAAAGCTGTTATAACCCACTTCCCATAAAGCCGTTATAACCCTTTATGTTTTAAACCAATCAAATACATTTAACACATGTACGTCTACCGTACTACATAGTTATACACATATCATGCTAGAAAGATAGGAAGAGGTTCACATACCTCGCGACGAGTATCGACTAATAGCAAAACGCTCCAAGTACCTCAAACCGTCTGCTACACTCTCAGTCAAGCAGATCACTCCACACGTAGTACTACAACCTATAGAGGCCACAAAGCGCCTATTAATATCTTTAGATCTCAATGTAGAATATTCTCTGAAAATTCAAGACACCTCCCCACAACAGCGCAAATCTCCTCCTCTATCGAGGCCGGCTACCAAGCCAACCAGGGGGGGGGTTAACAGGTCTAACCGAACGCGTACAATTCTACTCACAGCAATACTACACAAGCCTCATGTCTGATCTATGTAATTACAGTTCAGTTCACTTCTTAAAATTCAGGCTTAAGTCGCAAGACATTGCCGTAAGTATTATTCAGGCTTAAGTCAAAAGACATTGCCGCACAATTATAATGTTCTGTACTATATATAGTATACATCAACTATATATTCCTACAACATGTAATTTCCAATTACAATAGAAGGTCAAGAGTGTCTACCTCGATAAGCCCAAAATTATCCGAGTTTATATGTCGATCCTGAGCAAGGTTTAGCTCCTACTCCGTGCGCTCTAACCCGCTCCAACCAACCCTTAGAAGTTCTAACCAACTTCTACTTATAACTTCAACTACGGGTGAAGATTTACTTAGGGTTTCGTTTTTGAGACTGAGGGAAGTATAATGGTATTTTCTGGGCTTGTATAAGTGTAACCTTGGGAATACTACAAGGTATTTGGGCCAAGGTATTTGGACATAACAACAATACTAGGAGAGTATTTCTATACCACAACAAGGGGTATTTATACGAGACAACTAGGCTAGGGGGGGGTGTGTACCCCACGGCCAAGCCTCAACAAAGGGGAAGGGGGTAGGTTTCGGCCAAGGGGGCCTTGAGAGGGGAGGGGTGTGTGGTGGAAGAGCTCACCAGCGGGCGAGGGAGGGTTTGAGACGTAGAAAGATTGCTCAAGTTTGGCTGAAGAATGTCTTCACCTAGAGGGGTATTTATAGGTCAAGTGAAAGCCAACCAATGGCCAAGATGAAGACAAGTGTGGTGCAAGTGTAGGGCTAGATTTCAACCATGTGGACCTTATCCATCTACCACACCAACTTGCACAAATATCCTACCTAACCCAAGGCACAAAAAACGTGCCTTTGCTTGCCTTTGTCGTCCACTTCACGGCGATGTGAGGTGACACATGTCACCCTCCCGTTGGTCCAAAATGTTTCGCCTCTCGGAAAAATCCGCAAAAATTATAAATGACATAGCGGAATTTTCCCTTGAAAGTGGAAACGTTTAGTTAAAACGACTCCTTTTGGTAGCTATGCACAAATTCGAACCTATGCCTACTTTAAGGCTCAAATTGTATCGTCGCCCTCACGTATATATACTGGAAATACGGTATAACATTCCCCTCCTTAGAAACATTCGTCCCGAATGTTCCTTCTCGGAACAGATAACGAAGTTCTTCTAACAAGTTGCCAATGCCACACCTGGCCACGAAATATCACACGTTCTCTTCGCCTTACTCGTCGTGCCCTTCTCGGACACTTGAACTCCTCTAGCATCATTACCACACTTGGTCATTGCTTTCCCAAAACTTTGGAGTCACCACCTCCAAACTTGGTCATCTTACTAGCTTGATCTCCTTAAGGCCATTCCGGCCTTGCGATCCGCCTCGGTCGAACATATCCACGAACTCATACGATGGTTATCTAATCATGGGCCTAGCACCTCGTGACCCTACCACTGGCGGGACCACCCGAGTGACCCCACTTTGAAACCGGCGCGGGTGGGCCTCAACATGCCCCAACCCACCCACTACGCATCAAGCTCTTGTTCCGATCCGGAACAATCTTACCTATCTGGTCATGAAAGCTACCACTTCCATTACACACTACCGGGGACTTTATCACACAAAACGTTCTAGGCATAAAAATGCACTCCGACAAGGATCACTTGCAAAATCACGGTACTCAAGACGGCGCTACATCTAAGGTCTCAAGTAATATTCTAAGGTTCATCATTTTCTCACCCTCAAGCTTACCCTTCTCACAACCGGGTTCTACATCACGTTTTAGCACAACGCTATCAGAAGATAACACTAAACACATCATCACATCATCAATACATACAAAACTCTAGAGGTTAAGGATATACTGAAAATAGGCGATTGGAGGACCGCTAAGCGGGAACTTCCACCGCGACCTCTCTGTGGCCCACGGTGTATGAACATCTGCTGACTATGGAAGGTGAAAAACCATGGCCCGATCCCGTAGTGCGTGCTATCCTACCAGCGCTACCTGGTCGGACAATTTCTCCTAAAATGGCCTCCCGCCGCATGTAAAACAAACTCCGGACTAGCACGACATTCCCATCGTGGAGTCTACCACGGCGGTCACAACGAGTATGGGTGGCTTCACCGTTAACACCCCGCTCTCGAAAATTCGAACCCTTGGAGCCACGACCGCTCGCGAAAACTCGACGCTCACGAAGATTGTAGAGGACCACTCAGTCTTGGCGGAGGCACATAACTAGTCTGCTGGCAGGCGATGCGCCTCGAAAATCACCAAAGGACCTGCAGCTTCGGCGTTTTGCCGACTTTGGTCCTTCCGCCGATTTCTCGCTCTTCACCTCAGTGCATAAGCTGCATGCGGCAATGTCCATGCCGGTGAAGAGCTACGAACAACTCTCTGCTAGGTAATCATCGAGCCTGTAACATATCGGTGCACTCGATCCTCCATACTAGCTACTAATGCGGGGGCGTCGCCAACGAGTCGAACTCCACATTGTACTCCCGAACCGTCGCGGATTCGCGCAACCCCAAAAATCTGTCGGCCGAGCCCTCTCATCTGTGGAGGCAAGAAATGTGCAAGAAAGGCCTCGAGAACTCGTCCCATAAAGCCGGAAGTGCATGCTCTCCCGGGGCGGCTCGCGAATCAAACGATCATTGCGGTATCATGCAGCCGATGCGAACCTAGGACCACCGACTCGGTCTCCGATGCCTTGATCACTCTCCTGATCCGCTGTAACTGCCGGATGAACTCCAGCGGATCATCCTCAGGCCTCGACCCATAAAACTCGGCGAAGTTACACCTCGTAAAATCCGTAATCTCAAAATGCGCTCGGGGGTGAACTACGGGTGCTCTTGGGGAGGCTGCTGCGTCCGGCTTATCCTCAAGTCAGCCATAACTCGCCATTAATCGGGCCATCTCCTTGTAACCCATCTCATACGCGGCTGTAGGGATGGAGGCTCAATCTTGTGGTCTCTGTAGAGGCTGCCGCTCTACTCGTATCTTCCTTCTTTGCCTTGCCGCTTCGGGCGGGTTGCCTTGCGCGGAGGCATAGCGGTAAAGAAAGGAATACGTCGGAGGGTTGACTCATCACACAGCTAAGGCACGATCTCGGAATGAGAAGAATGGAAACCAATCCTAAATGTCCTATAGCCTCACGATTATAGATGTGGTGCACAACACACCGATAACCAAGACTCTACTACTAGACCAGTGCAGACACTTTCCGAGGACTAATCGCTCACGATACCACTTTGTCACGACCGATCCGGGCGTGGATCGTGCCTACCGGGCACCCTAGTGATACAACATCGAGAAAACCGTGGAAATAAAAACTTAAACATGAACATGAGACAAGATAATAAACAGGCCAACCAAGCGGTTACCTTCCATAAAATATATATAAACAACTCTTTTAAAGACGAGCAGTTTAATCTTTTTTTTTTTACAAAACCACCTTGTTACACATGAGACCTCTAGAGTTTATACAACAACTATGACGGGGCGGGCCCGCCATACCAGAATGCAAGAACCTACGGACTCGTGGCAACATACCAACAGATAAGCCTCAGGAAGAGCAGGCTTCCCAAAGCTGAAATGAGATCCTAGCGGGGATCGACGGTGATGTACTCTACTGCGGCATGAAACGCAGCCCCGAAGGAGGTCGATGCAGTACCAAGTATGTGAAGCGTAAAATACGTAAATGAAATCATAATAGGCTATAAGCGGGAGGCGGTATGATAACAAACTACGGTACACACATATGATCATATCAATTCGTGGTCTCACGCCCACAACATCAATCTGCGCGTGGAGTACCTTTCCGGCTGGCATGCATGATATGATAACAACAAGACAGCAATCCAAATGGGAGCATACCTGCGCTACGCATCGTGTCGGTATGTCCAAGGGAACAAATAAGACAACATTCCAAATGGAAGCATACGTGCGCCACGCATCGTGTCGGCATGTCCAAAGGAAACAATAAGACAACATTCCAAATGGAAGCATACGATGCGCTACGATCGTGTCGCGATGTCCAAGGAAACAATAAGACAAAGATTCCAAATGGAAGCATACGCGCGCTACGCATCGTGTCAGTATGTCCAAAGGGAAACAATAAGACAGGTAATCAAAGTGGAAGCATACGTGCGCCACGATCGTGTCGATATGTCCAAAGCGATTAACAAAAGTAACACTATCACGAGCGTGCGTGGAATTTATCCGTCACTGCCGGTCACGCCCAAGTAAGTTCTCAACAAGTCAACCGACCTCCATCGAGACGCGGTAGTATAGAAACACAATTTTTGCACAACAAAGGCTATCAACAAGCATAGGCAAGTTTCACAACAACAAGCATAGGCAAGTTTCACAACAACAAGATAGGCAAGTTTCACAACACAACAAGCATATGCAAGTTTATACACAACTCAAGTACTTCCATTTTATGCCCAAGTTCGGTTTTAACCTAAAGTACTACGTCGTTAAATTCCTTTTAAAGAGATTTATTCCTTTTATAAAAGTCACCCGATACCGTAGTATAAAAATAGAGTGACTTATATCTTTTAAGTCAACCAAAACAACTTCCATACTTTCTTTTTTAAAGTCAAGTTACCACGTTAAAACCAATGATAAAACCTTTCTTTTGTTTTCATAAGGTCGTTATAACCAACTTCCCATAGAGCTGTTATAACACCTTATGCTTTAAACCATTTTAAGACAACCTGATGCCTTTCTTTTCCCTAAGGTTCGGTTTGCCTAATTTTAATTACGCAAGTCTTTTTTTGAAAAGTTTCATAGTTCAATGTCTTAATCTCTTTTAAAACAATTGAGTAACATATGCCATAGGCGAGGAGGTGATTGTTGTTCATAATCAATCTTATTAAGCAGCCATGATCTAGAACATGTACTCTCATGTTGTCTCATCTTAGCTACGATGCAGATGGATGTTTCTCTGGTTTTAATAATACTTAATTATACAATACATTTTCCTTTATTAACTGCGGTGGTTTGTCGATACACATTACGATTTCCAAATCGGAAACATTATTCCTTCCAAAACCAAGTACTCATTACTCACGAATGAGGTTTCACACAAACATCCATATTAAGTCAAGTCTCTTATCCTTTAAGAATAAGTCTCTTAACTTCTAAACCATTAAACCATTCTTTTATCTCTCTTGGCGTTACACCTAACTTCTCATAAAGTGGTATAACTCTTATGTTTTCAAACCAAGTACACACTTCTTTCAAAAGGTTTCTTAATCTTTTAGAATACTCAAGGTTCTTTTACATCCATTGGTTATAAGTCAAATCGCTTATCTTTAAAAATCACAAGGCTTTTTCTTATCTATATAAAGATGTTATAACCCACTTCCCATAAAGCCGTTATAACCCTTTATGTTTTAAACCAATCAAATACATTTAACACGTATGCGTCTACCGTACTACATAGTTATACACATATCATGCTAGAAAGATAGGAAGAGGTTCACATACCTCGCGGCAGTATCGACTAATAGCAAACGCTCCAAGTACCTCAAACCGTCTGCTACACTCTCAGTCAAGCAGATCACTCCACACGTAGTACTACAACCTATAGAGGCCACAACGCGCCTATTAATATCTTTAGATCTCAATGTAGAATATTCTACAGAAAATTCGGAAGCACCTCCCCGCATCCAGCGCAAATCTCCTCCTCTATCGAGGTCGGCTACCAAGCCAACCAGGGGGGGGGTTAACACGTCTAACCGGATGCGTACAATTCTACTCACAGCAATACTACACAAGCCTCGTAATACGGTCTATGTAATTCTGATTCGGTTCACTTCTTAAAATTCAGCTTAAGTCGCAAGACATTCAGTAAGTATTATTCAGGCTTAAGTCAAAAGACATTGCCACACAATTATAATGTTCTGTACTATATATAGTATACATCAACTATATATTCCTACAACATGTAATTTCCAATTACAATAGAAGGTCAAGAGTGTCTACCTCGATAAGCCCAAAATTATCCGAGTTTATATGTCGATCTGAGCAAGGTTTAGCTCTACTCAGTGCTATAACCGCTCCAACCAACCCTTAGAAGTTCTAACCAACTTCTACTTATAACTTCAACTACGGGTGAAGATTTACTTAGGGTTTCGTTTTTGAGACGAGGAAGTATAATGGTATTTTACGGCTTGTATAAGTGTAACCGGGGGAATACTACCAGGTATTTGGGCCACGGTCTTTGGACATAACAACAATACGAGGAGAGTATTTCTATACCCCTACAAGGGGTATTTATACGAGACAACTAGGCTCGGGGGGGGGTGTGTATCCCACGGCCAAGCCTCAACAAAGGGGAGGGTAGGTTTCGGCCAAGGGGCCTTCAAGAGGGGAGGGGTGTGGTGGACGAGATCACAAGAGGAGAGGGAGGGTTTGAGACTTAGAAAGATTGCTCAATTTTTGGATGAAGAATGTCTTCAACTAGAGGGTATTTATAGGTCAAGTGAAAGCCAACCAATGGCCAAGATGAAGACAAGTGTGGTGCAAGTGTAGGGCTAGATTTCAACCATGTGGACCTTATCCATCTACCACACCAACTTGCACAAATATCCTACCTAACCCAAGGCACAAAAAACGTGCCTTTGCTTGCCTTTGCCGTCCACTTCTCACGGCCATGTGAGGTGACACATGTCACCCTCCCGCTGGTCCAAAATGTTTCGTCTCGGAAAAATCCGCAAAAATTATAAATGACATAGCGGAATTTTCCTTCAAAGTCATGGAAACGTTTCGTCGAAAAACGACTCCTTTTGGTAGCTATGCACAAATTCGAACCTATGCCTACTTTAAGGCTCAAATTGTATACGTACGCCCTCACGTATATACTCTGGAAATATGGGGTATAACAGTTTTTATGTGGTGAACTGTAGTTTGGTTATCATACATGTCTCCTGCTTTATTTAGACTAGTATGATTTCATTTACAGTATTTTACAGTTTCACATACTTGGTACCTGTTGTACTGACCTCCTTCGGGGGGCTGCGTTCATGCCGCAGGTAGGAGTACATCGGTAGTGGATCCTCGCTCATTGGATCACAGTTCAGCGTATTGGGAAGCTCCGTTCTCCGGAGGCTTATCTTTTGGTATGTTACCCTGAGTTGTAGGTTCTTGTACATTCAGGGGTATGACGGGGCCTGTCCCGTCATGTTGCATAAAAACTCATAGAGGTCTGTAGTACTGTTGTGGGCAGGGTTTGTAAAAAGGATTAAACTGTTCATTTTGAAAGAGTTGTTTATATATATTTTATTGGAAGGTAACCGTTTGGTTGCTTTGTTTATGATCATATATCTTGTTTCTTGTTTAAGTTTTATATTCCGGTTTCCTCGATGTTGTATCACTAGGGTGCCGGGGTAGGCACGATCCGGGCCCGGGATCGGGTCGTGACATATTGTATCTCAAGTTGCCGAATTGGCCTAGTAGTTTGTATTAGTTTGATATCGTTTGTGGGGCGGAATTTTACATGTCTAGTAGGCGTGTAATCCCCTATTGATTAATTGCATTGTTGGGCCTTAAATGTGGCGTGTTTGGTTATTGAATTCAGCCTTGAAAAAGGTGGCAAAGTATGTAGAAACAAAGGAGGTGCTGTCCGATTTCCCGTAGAATTTAGTGACTTTACACTTATAATATTCTACGTTTGAAGTAAGACGTTAATAGACGTATTGTGGACATTATAGGTTGACATACTACGGGCGGGATATTGTACTTGGCAAGTGGTTTGACCCGAAGAGGTATGTAGAACTTTCCTATCTTTTGAGCATGAATAGTTGCACGTATATAGTACGGTAGACGTACAAGACCTTGATATCCTTTACTAGTTTTATGAATAGCCAAGTTGGGTGAGTTAGGAGATTAACTCACTTCTTTAAAAGTATTAAGGATGTCCTAAGTTTTAAAGTAAAGGGACTTGAAGAGTTTTAAAGTATATGATACTTGTTTCGTTTTAAACGTGTAAGTCCCTTGGATATGAAATTGTAATTGGCTAAGGTATAAAGTTAATATAACGACTTTATGGGAAGTTGGTTATATTAGCTTTATGGAAAGATAAATAAGGATAAATGACTTGATTTAATGAAAGGCAATTTGATTTTAAGGCATCAATTGCCTAAGGTTTTAAAAGAAAAGAAGTCACTTGATTTAGAAGCCTAAGTATATTTCTAAAGGTATTGTGACTTGTCTTGAGAAATAATTGTGACTTGTCTTGAAAAGTAATTGTGACTTGATGCTACGTTTATTAGTATCTTGGAAGTTTTATAATGAAAAGAGTCATTTTTAAAAGAATAGAAGTACGTAGTACTTTGGGTTATATTCCCGGATTTTTATAAAAGACATGCTAGTGCCTTAAGTAAACTAAAATGAGAGTGTATATGAATAAGGCTAATAAGAAGTTAGGGGGATTTCTTAACTTGCTTATTTATTGTATAATAAGCCGGTAGTGCTTATGTTATGTATGATAAGTCGGTAGGGCTTATGTTATGATGGCCGGATGAGCTAGGGTAAGAGTATAAATGAGGGGTAAACCCCCAAGACGTTATACCACCTTCTCCAGGGTAAGAGTATAAATGAGGGGTAAACCCCCAAGAAGTTATACCACCTTCTCCAGGGTAAGAGTATAAATGAGGGGTAAACCCCCAAGACGTTATACCACCTGCTTCAGGGTAAGAGTATAAATGAGGGGTAAACCGCCAAGACGTTATACCACCTGTTTCCGTGGATTTGCTACCCATGATGCGAGGAATACCTCATGCGAGTCCTTATGGACTTATGCGGGTGAAATACTCCCATGCGGTAGTCTGACTATGCGAGGAATACCTCATGCGGGTCCACACGACCTATGCGGGTGAAATAGTCCCAGGAGTAGAATTGCTTAATGATACTGCAGGCGGATGGTCCTGCTTTGATCATGAGCTTCCTATTTTTATGTTGTAAGTATACTCTTATTTACTGTCATTATTAGTAAGGCACAGTGTACTGTAATTTGATTATCATACATGTCTCCGGCTTTGTTTTAAACTTATGATGTAACTACAGTATTTTCCAGTTTTACATACTTAGTACATATTATGTCGACCCCTTCTCCGGGGCTGCGTTCACGCCGCATGTAGGGTAGCGGTGGTGGATCCTCATTCTTAGGATCGTGATCGAGCGCCGAGCTCCATTTCTGGAGGCTTGTCTTTTGGTCTGATCTTTCCCTGATGTTGTAGATTTATGTACATTCAGGGGTATGGTGGGGCCCTGTCCCGCCACAGTTGTTATTCCTAGAGGTCTGTAGTCACATGTTGTGGTTTGGGTTGTAAGGACAGAGTTGTAATGTTTTACTTGTGATTATGTATATCTTATGGGAGACGGCCTTATCGGCTAGCCTGTGATGTTATTGTCTAAACATGTTATATGTTGTGTATGTTCCGCTGCTATTCTCTGATGTATACCTGAACGGGGTGCCCAGGTAGGGCACCAGTCGCGGCCCCGGTGTCGGGTCGTGACACCATGTCCTGTCTGTCTGGTTGTACCTCTGACAGACTCCCCATCGATCTATGACTCAAAGCATCTGCGACCACGTTGGCTTTTCCCGGATGGTATAGGATATCAACATCATAATCCTTCAACAACTCTAACCACCGTCTATGTCGCAAGTTCAGCTCCCTCTGCCTGAAGATGTACTGGAGGCTCTTGTGGTCTGTATAAATATCCACATGAACCCCATATAAATAATGTCTCCAAATCTTCAAGGCATGAATAACTGCGGCTAACTCTAAGTCGTGAGTAGGGTAATTCCTCTCATGCTTCCGTAGCTGCCGGGAGGCATAGGCTATAACCTTGCCGTGCTGCATCAATACACACCCTAGCCCGATACCCAAAGCATCACAATAAATCACGTAGCCCTCTAACCCTCGGGAAGAGTAAGAACTGGAGTCGTCGTTAACTTTTCCTTCAGTAACTGGAAGCCCTTCTCAAGCTTCGTCCGTGAACTTAGCCGCTACGAGTCACCTAGTCAGCGGTCGATAACTAAGCAAATCGCTCACGAACCTACGATAATAACTCGCAACCTAAAGCTGCGCACCTCCGTCGAGTAGTAGGTCTCGGCAAGACTTGACCGCGCCAATCTTTGTCGATCCACGAACACCGTCATTGATAATGTGCCCCAAAAATGCCACTGAGGCCAACCAAAACTTACACTTGGAGAACTTAGCGAACAACTGCCGGCTCCGGAGGACCCCAAGTACCATCCTCAAGTGATCTGCATGCTCCTGCTCTGTGCGCGAATAAACCAGGATGTCATCAATGAATACTATAACAAACGTATCCAAAAATGGCCTGAACACCCGGTTTATCAAATCCGTAAATACTGCTGGAGCGTTGGTCAAACCGAAAGACATCACCCTGAACTCATAGTGCCCATACCGGGTCCTGAATGCAGTCTTTGGGATATATGTCTCTCTAACTCGCACCTGATGATAACCAGACCGCAGGTCTATTTTGGAGAAACATTTCGCACCCTGCAACTGGTCAAACAAATCATCAATCCTGGGGAGGGGGTATCTGTTTTTTATGGTTACCGTATTTAGCTTCCTGTAATCAACACACATACGCAGCGTCCCATCCTTCTTCTTTATAAACAAAACTGGCGCCCCCCAGGGAGAAACACTAGGCCTGATAAAACCTTTTTCCAGCAAATCTTTCAGTTGATCCTTCAACTCCCTCAACTCAACAGGTGCCATCCTGTATGACGGAATAGATATAGGCCGAGTGTCCGACAACGTGTCAATACAAAACTCTATCTCCCTCTCGGGAGGAATACCCGGGAGATCGTCTGGGAATACATCTGGAAACTCTCTAACCACCGGAACTGACTAAAGAACTGGCACCTCAGCCTCTGTATCGAATACCCGAACAAGATGATAGATGTACCCTTTCTACACCATCTTTCTAGCCTTGAGGTAAGAAATAAACCTACCCCTCGGCGACGTTGTATTGCCCTGCCACTCAATAACCGGCTCACCGGGAAACTGGAATCGGACCAACCTGTTTCTACAGTCAACGTTGGCATAACAAGAAGCCAACTAGTCCATACCCATAATGACGTCGAAATCTGTCATCTCCAACTCTATCAAGTCTAGAGTCCGACGATCAGAATAAACACCGGGCAACCTTTGTATACCCGTTCAGCTAACACCGAATCACCCACCGGTGTAGCTACCTCAAAAGGATCTATCGACATCGACTCTATCCCTATGCTACCAGCAATAAGAGGGGACACATAGGACAAGGTAGAACCTGGATCTATCAAAGCATAAACGTCACAGCATGAAATCAATAATGTACCTGTGACGATCTACCCGCTGAATCAAGTCTGGACCAAATAATCGAACCTCGCCTATGTCGAACCATCCAACCGGCGATCTACACTTACATACAAGGCCTCCTGCAGGCGTCTAAAAGCGGAAGGGTATACGTTAAATGCGTAACAAGACAAGAGGCAATTAACCTTCCCGGCTATTCCTGAAATCAAAAACACAGGCCCGCAACTTATCCTCAAGTGCCTGGATAGTACGCTCTGCCTGACCGTCGGTCGGAGGGTGTAATGCAATCACGAGACTCACCGCGTGCCTAATCCTTCCGAAAAACCTCCGGAAGTTATCCGCAACCAGAGCTCATCATGCGTCATCATAAACGTAGGAACCCCGTGCGCCTCACAATCTCTGCTATACAAGCAAGCCTAATCTCGGTGAGTAAGTGGTCCCAATCCGAAAGAACACGGCCAGGTTCGCCAAAATTTAAATACCATGACCCCGGGTCGTGACTTTCTCTGAGTACGATGCCACCCTGTAACAAGATCCATAAAATACTCCTCATCGCTAGGTTGGGATTTCAATCGCCTGCAATAGCCCACTGGGCTTCTGGTACACAACCATGACCTGCTACTAATTCGGACACTAAGCAGTAAACTCTGCTATGTCCCTTTTTCCGGTCATCTTACCCATACATACATCTGAGGTCACGACACGACTTAGTCAAACTCGAGCGGTCTGGCAATAAGCATCGTATGCCTCCTAAAAACCTGCCGACTAGTCTGCGGCCGCACATGCAATCTATCCTCATCTCACAAAGACCCATCCGGTGCTACTCAACAGCTCTTCTCTCCGGAGTCGTATTCGATATCAGATCATAATCTGGATCCTCATCGTCGCCTCTTTACTTCCTCAACGGAAGACTCGGCAACCTCTCTGATCTAAACTTCCTTAACTTGGAAGCAATTAATCGAACCCAGGCTCGTGAATCAAGAATCTCACGGACCACGTCTTGTCTATCGGCTGCCCACTGGCAAGCTACCTCGTGTCCGCGACAAGGAGTATTCAGAATCGTCTTGGCTTTCCGGATGGTATAGGATATCAATATCACAATCCTCGAGTAACTCTAGCCACCATCGCCGCGAAATTCTACCGCCTCGGCTGCAGATATCTGGGAGGCTTTTGTGGTCTGCACAAATATCCACATGAAAGCGTATATACGTCCGCCTAAATCTTCAAGGCATGATTTAATCGCGCCACTTCTAAATCGTGAGTGGCGCGATTTCGCTCTGCTTCCCTAACTACCGGAAAACATAGGCTCTATCCTTCGGGTTGCGTCAGCACACAACCAAGCCCAACACCCAACGTGTTATCAATATAATCTAACCTCTAGTCTCACAGGAGGGGTTAGAACTATAGTCGTGGTCAACTTATCTTCCAATAACTGAAAGTCTTTCACATTCCGGCGAAGTATTCGGGTATCCTTAATCTCACTAATGGTTACTGATTACCTTTTTGTTGCAACCAAACTTGGTCACCAACTTAGACTTAATTACTTTGCTTGCCTCATGGCTAAGACTTCCGATCAATCACAATTTAGGGGAGGTTTTCCTTGATCTGGTCAAGTAGGAACCCGGTTTCTCCTTTCCCAGTTTGTAGAGCCTATAACTAGGTGTTACCACATTTTCTTGAAATGTTCTTACGCCCATTATCTACTAATGGTCTTTACACTCGTCTGGGTAATCATGACCGTGCAACTTACATTAATATCTTTACGATACTTAACGACCAATTAAATGCGTCGTTAATTACCCCATAACAACACTTTTCCCACGGTTATCTACAACTGTAACCTATGGCATGTCGATACCGAAGACCTTACCTGTCTTATATCCTTCTTCTAACAACATGGGTACACGCAACCCCCATAATACGTAAAACTGTCTTTTTATGTGGGGGAGAAAACTTATTGTTACACCCCGTAAATTCAAGAGGTTAAGTTAGGAACATACGAAAGGAAATAAGATTTGAATTTTGGAAAGTTGGGTTGGCAAAAGGTTGTGGGCTGACTTTTAGTCAACTTTGGAGCGGTATATCTCCTAGTTCCTTAGGAGTTTTGAGGAGTTTTAAAAGCCTAGTGTGTAGTCCGTTAAATCTAGTTCCCAACGCAGCAAACCGTTCGTCGATAGGACATCGGAGTCAAAAGTTATGGAAGTTTCAAGTTTGGTGCCCAGTCAGGCAAAGCAGTGGTTTCGCTCGAGTGCTTGTACGGCGCGGTTGTGTTATACCGTATTTCCAGTATATGCGTGAGGCGTGCGTGTACAATTTGAGCCTTAAGTAGGCATAGTTTCGAAATTTGTACACAAGTGCCGAAAGAGTCGTTTTCGACGAAACGTTTCCACGACTTACGTTGGGAAAATTCGGCTATGTCATTTAGTATTTTGCGGATTTTTCGAAGCGACGGAACATTTTTGGATTAACGGAGGGTGACACTTGTCACCCTCATTGGACGGCAAAGAGAAGGCTTGGCCTTGGCGATTGGCTCCTCTTTTGTGCCTTGCTTTGTGGCTTGTTTTGTGGAGTGTTTTGTGGAGTGTTTTGTGGGTGCACTTGGCGATCTTGGCCTTACACTTGCCTTGCACATGGCTTGATCTTGGCCATTGGTTGGCCTTTGGTTTTGCTATAAATACCCCTCTCTTTGAAGACTTCTTCATCCACTCTTCACTTGCCTAAGTCTTGAGAACCCCTCCTCCTCTTGTTGACTCTCGCCCAAGAGCCCTCTCCCCTGTGAAGGCCTTTTGGCGAAACCTTCCCACTGTGAGCCTAAAGCGAGAACACCCCTCCCTTGGGGTGTTGTTCTCGTGTGGTACCCCAGCTGTGGTATTAAAATACTCTCCAAGTATTGTTATAATGCCCAAAATACCTTAGCCTTATACCTTGTAGTATTCCAAAGTTACCTCTATCGTAGAGTCCGGAAATACTACCTTTTGTCCTTTAGTCTCAAACGAAACCCCAAGGAAACCTTCACTGTTGGTTGAAGTTTTGGAGTAAGTTGGATAGAACTTCTAAGGGTTGTTTGGAGCACTCGGAGTAGGTGCTAAACCTTGCCGGTAGCGACATTATACTCGGATAATTTTGGGCTTATCGAGGTAAACACTCTTGTCCTTCTATTGTAATTGGAAATTACATGTTGTAAGAATATATAGTTGAAGTATACTATATATAGAACTATACTTAATCTTGTGGCAATGTCTTTTGACTTAAGCTGAAGAATTAAGAGTCGAATCGTATTCTGATGAGACTTGTGTAGTATTCTTGTGTAGTAGAATTGTACACGTCAGGTTAGGCGTGTGAAACCCCTCCGGTTGGCTTGGTAGCCGGCCTCGATAGAAGAAGGAGATTTCTGTTGTGGCGGGAGATCTTTGCCGAATTTTACGTAGAATATTCTACGTTGTGGTCTAGATGATAATAAGCGCCTTGTGGCCTTATAGGTTGAAGTACTACGTGTGGCGCGATTTACTTGGCAAGGAGTAGCCATTGTTTGGAGCGTTTTGCTATTAGTCGATACTCGTCGCGAGGTACGTGAACCTCTTCCTATCTCTTCTAGCATGATATGTGTAAACTATGTGGTACGGTAGACGATACGTGTTAATCGTGTTTGATTGTTCTTAAAACATAAAGTGTTATAACGGCTTTATGGGAAGTTGGTTATATGACTTTATGTAGATAAGAAAATACTTTGTGGTTTTAAAAGGTAGCGATGTGAATTATAAGCGGCTTGTTATAATAAAGAACTTGATGTATTTCAAAAGATTTATAAATCGTTTTGGAAGGAGAGTAACACTTTGTTTTAAAAGGTTTTAAAAAGAGTTATACTAGCTTTATGGGGAGTTAGGTATAATGTCTTAAGAGAGGTAAAGAAAATGGTTTACTAATGTTAGAAGTTAAGAGACTTGATCTTATAAGATAAGAGACTTAACTTATTTGTTTTAATGTGGATGTTTGTGTGAAACCTCATTCGTGAGTAATGAGTACTTGGTTTTATTCAAAGGGATAATGTTTCTTGATTTGGAAATCGAATGTGTATCGACAGGACCACTGCAGCGTTAATAAAGGAAAATGTATTAAATAATGATGAATTGTATTAAAACCAGTAGAAACCTCCATCTGCATAGAAACTAAGATGAGACAAAATGATATACATTTTCTAGATCATGGCTGCTGTAATAAGAATGTTGTAAACAAGAATAACCTACTCACGTGAGACATATATTACTCAATTGTTCTAAAAGGAATCAGTGATTAAGTTTATGAACTATGAAACCATTTGAAAATGAGAAGCTTGAGTAATTGAAACTAGGCAACCGGAACTTAGGAAAGAATGTTGTTACTTGATTTTGAAAAGGAATGTGGGTTGGTCATTCTAATACTACGGTATCGTGACTTTTATAAAAGTAATGGATCTCTTTTAAAAGAACTTAACGTATGTAGTACTTTGGAGTTAAAAACCGGACTTTGGCATAAAATGAAAGTACTTTGAGTTGTATGAAACTTGCCTATGCTTGTTGTTGTGAAACTTGCCTATGCTTGTGATGATAGCCTTTGTTGTGCAAGTGTGGTATTTACGTATTCTGGCGTCTCTCGATAGAGGCGGTCGACTTGTTGAGAACTTACTTGGACATCTTGGCGGTGATGGAGAATTCCACGGGTATGCTCGCATTGATAGTGTTATTCCATGGACTAGCTCTCCGTGAGGTTTCTTCTTGTTCGGCTGGGTATCGGTGGTCGGCTCTGCACTGCCGCCTCGTGGTGATTCGGCCTTGGTATCGGTAGTCACCCTCGCACTTGCGCTCGATTATAGTGACGAAGTTTCGTGATCTGACCTTGGTCCTGGTGGTCAGCCCTCGTACTTGCCGGTCACCGTGCGTGACCGGCCTTGTATCCGGTAGTCGGCTCTCGCACTTGCCGTGTCGGCCGTGTTTGGTTGCATTGTATTATTGAATGCGGTCGGATCTGGTAGTTATACTTGTCTGTGCGGTTTTTATAACACAATTGGGACATGGTGTTCATGTATAATCCTTGGTATGGTTATATCATAAAGCGCCGGTGATGAGGAAGAAATTCCACGCACGCAGTGATAATTTGGAGGCGTGAGTCCACTGTCTTGATGAATCGGTTATAGGTTATATCGTAGTTTGGTCATCATACATGTCTCTGCTTTATATAGACTATTATGATTTCATTTACATATTCTGATTTCACATACTTGGTACTGTTATCGACCTCCTTGGGGCTGCGTTCATGCCGCGGTAAGTCGTCATTTATCGATCCGCGTTTAGGATCTCATTTAGCGTTTTGGGAAGCTCCGTTCCGTCGGAGACTTATCTTTGATACGTTACCAGTCCGTAAGTTCTTATGCGTTCAGGGTATGGCGGGGCCTGTCCCGTCATAGTTGTTGTATAAATCTTAAGTGCAGTAATCTTTTGTGTGGCGGGGTTGTAAAAGGATTAAACATTCGATTTTATGTATATCTTGAAGGCAAGCGTTTGGGTTGGCTTTGTTTATTTATTATATCTCTCATTTCATGTGTAAAGTTTTTATTTCCTGGTTTTCTCGATGTTGTATCACTAGGGTGCGGGGTAAGGCACGATGTGGGCCGAGTTCGGGCGTCCAAGTGGTATCAAAGCGATTAATCCTCGGAAAGTGTCTGACCGTGTCTAGTAAGTCTTGATTATCGATGTGTTGTGCACCACATCTATAATCGAGGAGGCTATAGACATTTAGGATTGGTTTCCATTCTTCTCATTACGAGATCGTGCCTTAGAAGTGAGTGATAAGATTGGACCCTCCGACGTGTTCGTTTTTACGATTATGCCTGCGAAAACAACCGGGCGAGAAGGGCAAGCGGCGAGAGGATCTGCGAGTAAACGTGGCGAGACCACGATACTGAGCCTCGATCCGCGATGCAGGCGAGAGAGATGAGTTACAAGAGGTGGGCGATTAATGGCGAGGTTGTGGCGGACTTGAGGATAGGCTGGGCTTGGCGGTTCGATAGCAGATGGTTCACCCTAGATCGAGATAGTTCGAGGCTTGGGATTTTACGAGTTGTAGGCGCGAGTTTTATGGGTCGAGGCACGAGGATGATCCGCGGAGTTCATCCAAGCGATTCTGACGGATCATGAGTGATCAAGGCATCGGAGGTCGAGTCGGTGGCCCAGGTTCACATCAAGCTGCGTGATACCGCTTGATCGTGGTTTGATTCTTGGGAGCTGTCGGGGAGAGCATGCACTTCAGCGGTATGGAACGAGTTCTCGAGGCTTTTCTTGCACATTTCTTGCCTCCCGGATGAGGAGGGCTCGGGCAATTTTTTTGTTCTGGCGAGCAGGCGTGCGGTTCGGGAGTACAATGTGGAGTTCGACTCATTGGCGTGCGTCCCGCGTTAGTAGCTAGTATGGAGGATCGAGTGCACCGATATGTTCTGAGGCTCGATGATTGCCTTGCGAGAGTTGTTGGTGTAGCTCTTCATAGGGCATGGACATCGCCGCGTGCGGCGTATACACGGATGTGAGGCGGATAAATCGGCGGAATGACCAAAGTCGTGAAGGGCGAGCAGCGAGGTCCTTTGGTGACTTTCGAGGCGGACCGCCTCAGCGAACTAGTTATGTACCTCGTCGATGCAGTGGTCCTCCCGGCTTTCGGGACCGGGATATTCAGAGCGGTCGGGGCTCGTGTTTCAGATTTCGAGGGAAGCGAGTGCTCGCCGGATGAGGTTGCCCTTGTCTCGGTGTGGCGTTGTGGAAAGCTTCATAAGGGAGAGTGTCGTACTAACTTCGGGAGATTGTTATTTTGCGGCAACAGGGCCATCGGCAAGAGGCTTGTCACCGAGTAGCTGGTAGGATAGCATGGACTACTAGAAGCGATTGCGGGTTCTTCACCTTCCGTAGCCAGGCGGGATGTTTGTACAGGAAGGCCGGTAGAGTCGCGATGGGAGTTCGATTTTAGCGGTCCTTGAACCGCCTAGTTTGAGTATATCCTTAACCCTCAGAGTTTTGTTTGTATTGATGTTGTTGATGTGTTTAATGTTATGTTTGGATAGCTTTGTGCTAAAATGTGATTTAGAAACACAGTTAGTGAAAAGGGTAAGTCACAGGTAGTGTGAGATGGAAGTGGTAGCTTTCATGATGTGAAATAGTAAGATTGTTCGGATCGGGAACAAGAGTTGGCTGGTTGGGGGTCGGGTTGAGGACCATTTGCGGGTCAACCGTAACCCGATTTGGGGTGGGATTCTGGGTGGTCCCGGTGGTAGGGTCACGAGGGTGCTAGGCCCAAGTTTAGTTGACCATCGTATGAGTTCGTGGGTGTGTTCGACGAGAATCAGTTCGGAAGGCGGGAATGGCCTTAGGGGAAATCGAGGTTAGTGAGATGACCAAGTTTGGAGGTAGTGACTCCAAGGGTTGGAAACAGAAGCGTTGAAAGAAGTGTGGTACGGATACTAGAACGATTTCGAGTGTTCGTGACGAGTTCTACGAGAAAGGGGAGAAGTGAACGTGTGTTTTTGTGGCCAGGTGTGGCATGATTGTTTTAAACGTATAGCGGTGAAGACTATCACGGCGCTGTTGTTTTGAGACCTAGAAGGAACATTCGGGACGAATGTTTCTAAGGGGGGAAGAATGTTATACCCCGTATTTCCAGAGTATGTACGTGAGGGCGTACGTGTACAATTTGAGCCTTAAGTAGGCATAGTTTCGAAATTTGTACACAAGTGCCGAAAGAGTCGTTTTCGACGAAAGCGTTTCCACTGACTTACGTTGGGAAAATTCGGCTATGTCATTTAGTATTTTGCGGATTTTTAGGCGACGGAACATTTTTGGATCAACGGGAGGTGACACTTGTCACCTCCGTTGACTGACAAAGAAGGCTTGGCGCGGCGATTGGCTCCTCTTTTGTGCCTTGCTTTGTGGCTTGTTTTGTGGAGTGTTTTGTGGAGTGTTTTGTGGGTGCACTTGGCTTGATCTTGGCCTTACACTTGCCTTGCACATGGCTTGATCTTGGCCATTGGTTGGCCTTTGGTTTTGCTATAAATACCCTCTCTTTGAAGACTTCTTCATCCACTCTTCACTTGCCTAAGTCTTGAGAACCCTCCCTCCCTCTTGTTGACTCTCGTCCAAGAGCCCTCTCCCCTTGTGAAGGCCTTTTGGCGAAACCTTCCCTGTGAGCCTAAAGCCGAGAACACCCCCTCAGGGTGTTGTTCTCGTGTGGTACCCCTTTGTGGTATTAAAATACTCCTCCAAGTATTGTTATAATGCCCAAAATACCTTAGCCTTATACCTTGTAGTATTCCAAAGTTACCTCTATCGTGAAGTCCGGAAATACTACCTTTTGTCCTTTTAGTCTCAAACCGAAACCCTAAGGAAACCTTCACTGTTGGTTGAAGTTTTGGAGTAGAAGTTGGATAGAACTTCTAAGGGTTGTTTGGAGCACTCGGAGTAGGTGCTAAACCTTGCTCAGGCGCGACATTATACTCGGATAATTTTGGGCTTATCGAGGTAAACACTACTGTCCTTCTATTGTAATTGGAAATTACATGTTGTAAGAATATATAGTTGAAGTATACTATATATAGAACTATACTTAGTACTGTGGCAATGTCTTTTGACTTAAGCCTGAAGAATTAAGAGTCGAATCGTATTCTGACATGAGACTTGTGTAGTATTCTTGTGTAGTAGAATTGTACACGTCAGGTTAGGCGTGTGAAACCCCTCCGGTTGGCTTAGTGGCCGGCCTCGATAGAGAAGCGAGATTTCTGTTGTGGCGAGAGATCTTTGGAATTTTACGTAGAATATTCTACGTTGTGGTCTAGATGATAATAGCGCGTGGCCTTATAGGTTGAAGTACTACGTGTGGCTCGATATACTTGGCTTAAGGAGTAGCCGACTGTTTGGAGCGTTTTGCTATTAGTCGATACTCGTCGCGAGGTATGTGAACCTCTTCCTATCTCTTCTAGCATGATATGTGTAAACTATGTG
Source organism: Przewalskia tangutica (assembly GCA_029844215.1). Classification (NCBI taxonomy): domain Eukaryota; kingdom Viridiplantae; phylum Streptophyta; class Magnoliopsida; order Solanales; family Solanaceae; genus Przewalskia; species Przewalskia tangutica. The sequence goes on along the minus strand of CM056720.1, from coordinate 43,749,358 downwards.
GTACGGTGACGCGTCGTGTGTTAATCGTGTTTGATTGTTCTTAAAACATAAAGTGTTATAACGGCTTTATGGGAAGTTGTTATAATGACTTTATGTAGATAAGAAAATACTTTGTGGTTTTAAAGGTAACTGATGTGAATTATAACTGGCTTGTTATAATAAAGAACTTGATGTATTTCAAAAGATTTATAAATCGTTTTGGAAGGGAGAGTAACACTTTGTTTTAAAAGGTTTTAAAAAGAGTTATACTAGCTTTATGGGAGTTAGGTATAATGTCTTAAGAGAGGTAAAGAAAATGGTTTACTAATGTTAGAAGTTAAGAGACTTGATCTTATAAGATAAGAGACTTAACTTATTTGTTTTAATGTGGATGTTTGTGTGAAACCTCATTCGTGAGTAATGAGTACTTGGTTTTATTCAAAGGGATAATGTTTCTTGATTTGGAAATCGAATGTGTATCGACAGACCACTGCAGCGTTAATAAAGGAAAATGTATTAAATAATGATGAATTGTATTAAAACCAGTAGAAACCTCCATCTGCATAGAAACTAAGATGAGACAAAATGATATACATTTTCTAGATCATGGCTGCTATAATAAGAATGTTGTAAACAAGAATAACCTACTCTCACGTGAGACATATATTACTCAATTGTTCTAAAAAGGAATCAAGTGATTAAGTTTATGAACTATGAAACCATTTGAAAATGAGAAGCTTGAGTAATTGAAACTAGGCAAACTGGAACTTAGGAAAAGAATGTTGTTACTTGATTTTGAAAAGGAATGTGGGTTGGTCATTCTAATACTACGGTATCGGGTGACTTTTATAAAAGTAATGGATCTCTTTTAAAAGAACTTAACGATGTAGTACTTTGGAGTTAAAAACCGGACTTTGGCATAAAATGAAAGTACTTTGAGTTGTATGAAACTTGCTTATGCTTGTTGTTGTGAAACTTGCCTATCTTGTGATGATAGCCTTTGTTGTGCAAGTGTGGTATTTACGTATTCGCGTCTCGATAGAGGCGGTCGACTTGTTGAGAACTTACTGACATCTGGCGGTGATGGAGAATTCCACGGGTATGCTCGCTGATAGTGTTATTCCGTGGACTAGCTCTCCGCAGGTTTCTTCTTGTTCGGCTGGGTATCGGTGGTGGCTCACGCCTGCCGTCTCGTGGTGATTCGGCCTTGGTATCCGGTAGTCACCCTCGCACTTGCCGCTCGATTATAGTGACGAAGTTTCGTGATACGCCGTCCCCGTGGTCACCCTCGTACTTGCCGGTCGGTGCGTGACCGGCCTTGTATCCGGTAGTCGGCTCTCGCACTTGCCCCGTATCGGCCGTGTTTTGGTTGCATTGTATTATTAGTACGGTCGGATCCGGTAGTTATACTTGTCTGTCACGGTTTTTATAACCGCAGTGGGACATGGTGTTCATGTATAATCCTTGGTATGGTTATATCATAAATCGCCGTGATGAGGAAGAAATTCCACGCACGCAGTGATAATTTGGGCGTGAGTCCTGTCTTGATATCGGTTATAGGTTATATCGTAGTTTGGTCATACATGTCTCTCGCTTTATATAGACTATTATGATTTCATTCTGATATTCTGATTTCACATACTTGGTACTGTTGTCTTGACCTCCTTGGGGTGCGTTCATCGCCGCGGTAGAGGTACATCTACCGTCGATCCCGCGCTTAGGATCTCATTTCACGTTTTGGGAAGCTCCGTTCGTCGGAGGCTTATCTTTGATGCGTTACCACGAGTCCGTAAGTTCTCAGACGTTCGGGGTATGGCGGGGCCCCGTCGTCATAGTTGTTGTATAAATCTTAAGTGCAAATCTTGTTGTGGGCGAGGTTGTAAAAGGATTAAACTGCTTCGATTTTTATGTATACCAAGGCAAATTTGGGTTGCTTTGTTTATTTATTATATCTCTCATTTCATGTGTAAAGTTTTTATTTCATGGTTTTCTCGATGTTGTATCACTAGGGTGCCGGTAAGGCACGATGTGGGCCGGTTCGGGCGTCACAAGTTGTTCAGGGGTTCGCGGGTTGCAGTGGTGGCCGGAATGCGAGGGCATGGCGAATGACGAGAACTTTTCTCGGAGTGCAGCGAGGCGGATTTTTCTCGGTCAAAGACGAAAATCGGGGATATTTTGTTAAAAGCCTATGGGAGGGTGACAAGTGTCCTCCCATCATTTTGACAGAATAAGGTCCTATTTAGGGCCAAGTCTTGGAAGACTTGGCCATTTCATTTCAAATCCTCCCAAGAAAGATCCTCTCCTTCTCTTGATTTTTGAAGAAAACCTAGCCTAAGAGGAAATTGTTGGAGCGGCAAGAAGGAAAAGTGTGGGTAAACTTGTGGGAGCGCTAGTGGGCGATTTTGTGGATAAGAGGTGGAAGAAAGAGGGCTTTGTGGGCTATTCCTTAAGGTAAAAGTTTCCTTTCTCTTGGTTGTGAGCCTAAGTTTGTTATATTTTAGTAGTATAGATGTGAGCCCGAGGTTTATATTTTAGCAATTTAGAGTCGAGCCTAAAAATGTTTAATTGTAGTAGAATAGAGTTGAGCCCGAGGTTTTATTTGAATAGATTTGGGTCTCATGTCGTAAAGCGGAGATTGTAATTGTTGAAGATGTCTAGGGCTAGATTTCATGTTAGACCTAAGAACTTGGATTGGAAAAGAGTTGAAAGGGGTTAGTATTGGTTATATTGTTGGCCAAGGTTGGCCTGGAAACTATTGGTTTGTTTTGTATTATTGTGGGCGGAGTCTTACGCGTCTGTAAAGCGTGTAATCCCCTGTTGTGTGCCTTGAATGTGGCGTTGGTTAGTGGAAATTCGGCCTTGGAAGGGGTGGCATAGTTAGTAGAACAAAGGAAGTGCTGTCCAATTTTCCCGTAGAACAAGGGACTTTTCATTAGAATGTATTACGTTGAAGCTAGAAGCTAATAGACGTATTATGGTCATTATAGGTTGACATCTACGGACGGCATATTGGACTTGGCAAGTGGATTAAGCAAAGAGGTCTGTAGAACTCTTCCTATCTCTTGAGCATGAGTAGTTATAACTGTATGGTACGGTAGACGTACGTGATTTTAAATGAAGTGAAGTCATTTGATATATTTGACTTATTTTAAGGATGTCTAGTTGGTTGAGTTAGGGAATTAACTCACGTGTCCTTAAGCAAGAGTTATAAGAACGGTTTATCCTAATAAGGTAGACAAGGATTCTCGACAGAAAAAGTTTAGAATCTTTGGATTTGGAAGGTATTTATTCTTAAACCATTATAAAGATAAGAACTTGTTTCTAAGTTAGGAAATTGTCTTCTAAGTTAAAGAGACTCAAGTACTTTGTAAGTAGTGCGACTTGAATTGAAGTACAAGTCTCTTGGTTATAGAAAGAACAAAGTGGTCTTAGACATAAAGAGTTATAACGGCTTTATGGGAAGTTGCTTATGACGGCTTTATGAGAGGTTAAGGAGGTCTTAGTTTCTAAGAAGCATAAAGTTAGTATAACGGCTTTATGGGAAGTTGGTTATAATAACTTTATGGAAGCTTAGAGGAACGGTTTTCGCGAGTAAGGTAAACCAAGATGAAAGAATGGATACTAAGAAAGGCAATTCGATTTAAAGGCATCAATTGCTTAAAAGTTTAAAATGAGGGTCACTTGAGTTAGAAGCCGAAGCATATTTCTAATAGTATAGTGACTTGTTGGAAATATAGATAAGCCTTGATACTACGGGTGTTAGTATCTTGGGGTCTTATGTGGAAAATGGATCTTGGAAAGAATAGCAATACATAGTACTTTGGGTTGAATTTCCCCGGACTTGTTAAGTGATATGAAAAGTGTCGTAAGGTCATAAAATGAGATCCATTTTGTATGTTAATGAAAGTCTAAAGGAGTTGTGAACTTACTGGGACGTACCGACAGTGATGTGGGATTCCACGGGTAGGCTTCCCTGGTCATAGTATGAGTTTACCTGGACGTACCGACAGTGATGGAGGATTCCACGGGTATGCTTCCATGGTCTTAGTATGGGTTACCGGGACATACTGTCAGTGATGTGGGATTCCACGGGTATGCGCCGTGGACATGCTTGCGATGAGGGATTAGGGCATGTAGTTCGAGGGTAAGAGTATAAATGAGGGTAAATCCCAAGATCGGTATACCACCTGTTTAGTGGATTTGCTACTCGCGACGCGAGGAATACCTCACGCGAGTCCTTATGGGCTTACGCGGGTGAAATAGTCCCACGCGGCGGATACTGACTATCTGAGGAATACCTCACGCGGGTCCATGACGATCACGGGTGAAATAGTCCCGAGTAGGATTACTAAATGAAGTCATGTACCCGAGATGAGGGATTCCACGGGCATGATATATATATATATACATGTATGTGTACACCGACAGTGAGGTGGGATGCCACGGGTGCGTCACATGGTTATAGTTACATTTACGGCTGTCGGTAGTGACGGGGAATTCCACGGGCAGAGGATATAGGTATATATGTGTTGTATGTGTGTACGCTGACAGTGAGGTAGGATGCCACGGGCGCATCACATGGTTGTATTGTACTTCTGTGTCGGCGATGGACGGGGATTCAGGCAGAGGATACATGTATATACGTGTTGTATGTGTGTACGCCGACAGTGAGGTAGGTTACCACGGGCGCGTCACAGAGTTAGTTTTTACACCTAGCGGTCGGCTGTGATGGGGAATCCCACGGGCACGCTTTGATATTTGAGGGCTGGTGTTCATAGCCCCGTGTGATATTGTTCATATGTTGAGACAATTTGTATAAGGTGAAAAATTGACTTTCATTATGTCCACTTCAGTAAGGCACAGTGTACTGTTAATTTGGTTATCATATATGTCTTCAGCTGTATTTTTTTTTACTATTATGATTTAAATTACAGTACTTTCAGTTTTGCATACTTGGTACACATTTTGTACTGACCTCGCCCGGAGTGCGTTCATCCGCAGTTGAGATACATAGCTTCTGATCCGCACTGGGTCACGGTTCAGTACTCGGAAAGCTCCATTTCTCCGGAGGCTTGTCTTTTGGTATGGTTCCCTGAAGTTGTAGACTTTAGTACATTCAGGGGTATGGCGGGGCCCTGTCCCGTCACAGTTGATTATGTAAACTCTTAGAGGTCTGTAGTCATATCTTGTGGGTCACTTTAAAAAAAAAATTGAGGTAACTGCTTTTGGATTTGTTTATATCCAGGAAGGTAGCCTTATCGGCTAGCCTATTAATTATTTCATTGTTAAGTTATGTATGTTCCTGATTATCTCTGATGATATTCGCAAGGGTGCGGTGTAGGGCACCAGTCGCGGGCCCGGGGTTGGGTCGTGACACTTATCTCCCCTTTCTTAAACTTTCCTGGGCGTCACAACCCCAATCACTGGGTCCTCTCACGGTCCAATAATTATCTAATCATCACGCACCGCCTTTAAGTTCGTGTAGATTTTCCAACCTACCAAAGATGCCCTCAGCTTTCCGCCGGCAGCATTCGTACTTATTTTATCCTTGCCTTGCACGTTTTCCTGAAATTATCCAGAAGGTCGTGGCCCTGACCGCCACACCAAACTAACTCCAAGTACCTCCAAGGGCACTTAACATAAATTCCTCCAAAATCAATTTTTACATACTTTCTGCGTCAATTTACCTCAAGTGAACAAGTCACACAGTCTTAAAAAGAATAACCATGATGCCAAAGAAGGAAGGATAATTCACTGGTTACCACCACTTTTCTCCCTTTACACTGGATAATCAGCTTACCAGAAAACTGGAATCGAGCCAAACTCTCTCTGCAGTCAACGTTGGCATAACAAGAGGCCAACTAGCCCGAACTCATAATGACCTCAATATGCGTCATTGACTCTGCTGGGTCCAACGACTTTATCGTTCGGCAATTATTATCTACACCGCTACCACCCAACACTCACGGGTGTAGTCACCTCGAAAGGTTCTCATGGATTCAGGCTTTATTTCTTTACACTTGGTTGCTCTCTTTTTCACTGGTCGCAATCTTTCTGTACTTCCAAACTTATTCCAGCTTACATACATAAATTCCATACTAACTCTGGCCTCCACTCTTTGGAGTTACAAAATTAAACAACATAAGGCCAGTTCCGGCTCTCGCAACCTGGTTCCGGTGGAATGCGTCCACGATCCCGTAAAACGATTAACTAGACTTGGGCCTTACACCCTCGTGACCCTGTCACGTAGCGGGACTACTACCAACTGATCCCATTTCATTTCAAGCTATGGGGCGACCCTTAATAGGTCCCCAACCCGACTCGGCGTCATATTTAACTCTTTCCTTGATCCGTCTTAACCCTTTACTACCCGAGAAGGCCTTATATACCTAAGGTCTCGACGGTTATCACATTCTCAGGCTCGCAATTTCCATGCTCCAAGCCTAACTTATCAGCCCCGTAACGGTACAAAACTTCTCGTAAAATCATAGTCGTGTTGTCTTGACCACAACAACCATCGGCTCTCACCCGCACCATTCTCGAAATTCTCCTACGTAGCTCAATCTATAACATAGTCTTCCACTTAGTCTCTTAATTAACTCCTTGGGGTCCATTACATTCTCACACAACTCATCATCACCTAATTATCTCAAACTAGACGTAAAACCTTGATGAGAGTTCCTTAATCGCTCATACCTTCCGGTATTTATTTAGTCCTTACACAATCTCGGTAATCTAAAATCATCCTAGGCAACACACGTATGACCCCCAACATAAATCCGTATAGTTGTATGTCACAATACCAACTATACTACAAACATTACCAACCCGGATACGCAATCCACATAATCCTTCTGGGTCATCACGCTTTCTCGTAGAATGCAACAATCATAACTTGTTAGGAGAGACGAATTCTAACCATACACTCTATCGCACGATCTTAGAGTGAGAAGAATGGAAACCAATCCTAAATGTCTGCGACCTCCGATTATAGATGTGGTGCATAACACAATCGATAATCAAGACTCTACTAGACACGGCCTGTAGACACTTTCCGAAGACTAATCGCTCGATACCACTTTGTCACGACCAGGCCAGGGCATGATCGTGCCCTACCCGGGCACCCTCTCGTAAACATCGAGAGAATAGCGGTGAACATACACAACTAAAAGAAAATACTTAAACATAAATTAACAATGCTAGCCGATAAGGCCACCTTCCGTAAAAATATACTCAATCCGTAAATAGACAGACATTTTTTTCTTTACAACCCAATCCACAATGTGACTACTGCACTTAAGAATAACAACTCTGGCGGGACAGGGCCCCGCCATACCCCTGAATGTACAATAATCGACAATACCAGGGATAAGCCTCCGGAATAAATGAGCTTCTCAACAGCTGAACAGTGATCCTAAGAGCGAGGATCAACAACCTGTACTTTACCTACGGCATGACGCGGCTCGAAGGAGTCAAGACAACATGTACCAAATATGTGGCGAAATGCTATCGCAATGAAATCATAAGTCTAAAATAAGCGGAGACATGTATGATAACTCAATTAACGATGCAATCGTGCCTTACTAACAATGAGAGTAAATAGGTGTATACTTACAATATAAAGTAGGAAGCTCACGATCAAACAGACCACCCGCGCGGATCCTTAGCAATCCTATTCCCGGGACTATTTCACCAGTATAGATCGCGTGGACCCGCATGAGGTATTCCTCGCACGGGACTATTTCACCGCATAAGCCTCACGGACTCGCGTGAGGTATTCCTCGCATAGGTGGACCCGCCGCGTGGGACTATTTCACCCGCATAAGCCCTACTGACTCGCATGATGTATTCCTCGCATCGTGGGTAGCAAATCAACAGAAAATGCAATGACACAAACACGAGAAATGACCACGCAATTATTACTGAACTACTAGCACAAATCCGGCTATCACACATAACATAAGCACTACCGGCTTATCATACAATATATAAGCAAGTTAAGCAACCCCCTAACTGTTATACCCCGTATTTCCAGAGTATGTACGTGATGGCGTACGTATAATAATTTGAGCCTTAAGTTAGGCAAGTTTCAAATTTGTACACAACACCCGATTAGAGTCGTTTTCTGACGAAACGTTTCCACAGCTTTCGTAGGGAAAATTCGCGCTATGTCATTTAAAATTTTTGCGGATTTTTCAGAGGCGAAATATTTTGGATTAACGGGAGGGTGACATGTGTCACCCTCACATTGGATGAAGGTTGGACGGCATTTGGACGAAATGGAGCACTTTAGTTGGTAGGATATTTTGTGCAAGTGGTTGTGGTAGATGGATAAGGTGCACTTGGCTTAAATCTAGCCCTACACTTGCCTTACACTTGGAAGAATCTTGGCCATTGGTTGGTCCTTTCGACCTATAAATACCCCTTGTTGAAGAGTTATTTCATCCTAAAGTGAGCAATCTTTCTAAGTCTCAAATACTCCCTCCCTCTTGTCTGAAAATCGTCCAATGCCCTCCCGGCTGAGAGCCTAGAGGCGAAACCCCCCTGAGTGAGGCTTGGGTGGGGTACCCACAGCCTAGTTGTCTCGTATAAATACCCCCTTTTGTGGTATAGAAATACTCTCCTAGTATTGTTATAATGCCCAAAATACTCTAGCCCATATACCTTATAGTACTTTCCAAAGTACTTTTATCTGAAAAACCGGAAAATACGATTATACCTCCTTTAGCCACTAAACGAAACCCTAAGGAAAAATATTCACCCGTAGTTGAAGTATTAAGTAGAAGTTGTGTAGACACTTCTAAGGGTTTCTTGGAGCGTTTTGGAGCGACAGTAGGAGCTAAACCTTGTTCAGAGCGACATTTAACTCTCGGATAATTTTGGGCTTATCGAGGTAAATATCTTGTCCCTATTGTAATTGGAAATTACATGATTGTTAGAATATATAGTTGAAGTATACTATATATAGATTGAATATTGAATAGAAATGAACGTAGTTAAATCGTAATGTCTTTTGACTTAAGCTTTGAATAAGAATTGAACGATGTCACATAGAAGGATAATAAGAAGAATCGAATCGAACTGTAATTACATGAGGTGTATTACATGAGACTTGTGTAGCATTACCGTGTAGTAGAATTGTACACGCCCGGTTAGGCGTGTTAACACGGTTGGCTTGGTAGCCGGCTTCGATAAGGGAGGAGATTTACGTTGTTGCGGGAAGTCGCGAATTTTACGTAGAATATGGAGCGATGAGATCTAGATGTTAATAAGCGCCTTGTGGCCTTATAGGTTGAAGTACTACGTGTGGTGCAATCTACGTGGCTTAAGGAGTAGCCATCGTTTGAGGTACTTGGAGCATTTTGCTATTAGTCGATAATCGTCGCGAGGTATGTGAACCTCTTCCTATCTTTTCCACATGATATGTGTATAACTATGTAATGCGGTGAGACGCATACGTGTTAAATGTATTTGATTGGTTTAAAACATAAAGGGTTATAACGGCTTTATGGGAAGTTGGTTATAACGACTTTATGTAGGTTAAGAAATGCCTTGTGGTTTTAAAGCGGTAATCGATTTGACTTATAAGCGACTTAATGTGTGACCATAAAGAACTTGAAGTATTTCAAAAGATTAAGAATCCCTTTTTTTTTGAAAGAAGAGTAATACTTGGTTTTGAAAACATAAGAGTTATACTAGCTTTATGGGAAGTTAGGTATAACGTCTTAAGGGAGGAAAAATGAATGGTTTATTGATCTTAAAAGATAAGAGACTTGACTTGAATGGGTTAATATGAGTTTTGTGTGAAACCTCATTCGTGAGTAATGATGTCACGCCCCGAAACCCGGGCCCGTGACTGGTGCCTTACCCCGGGCACCTTAGTGATACAACATCAGAGTAATCAGCGGAACATAAAAACATAACATGAGACAACAGAAGTATAAAACAATCTTTTAAAGAGAACAGTTTAATCCTTTTTACAAACCACGCCTGGCAGTACTCTGAGACCTCTAAGATTTGCAACAACTATGACGGGACAGGGCCGCCATACCACGAATGTAAATACCTACAACGCAGCGGACTATACCGAGCAAGCTTAGGAGAAGCGGAGCTTTCCCAAATCTTGGCTTGTGACCAAGAGCGAGGATCATCGACGGTGTACCTTTTCTGCGGCGTGAACGCACGGCCGAAGGAGGTCGATATAACATGTACCAAGTATGTGGCGTAAAGTAATATCAGAATGAAATCATAGTAGTCTATATAAAGCAGGAGACATGTATGATAGCAAACTACGATTCACAACAACTAAGCGATATGTCAAGTCGTGGACTCACGCCTCAAAGTCATCACAATAAGACCGTGCGGGGTAAGTACGAAGGCATAGCCGACTACTAAGACCCCGGTACCACAAATGCCACAAATCGTATCACGAGGTCTCTCTGACCGCACGAGATCGAAGGCGGCCCGGCCCGGTATCAATGTGCGCGTCTATTCTCGAACTCGCGACTCGCATAGGTCACACGAGACCCGCATAAGGTATTCCTCGAATCCTCGGTCCTAGACCACCCGAGGTATACCGCGATCGAAGGCGACTTAACCACCGGTATCCGTCCCGGACTTAGCGGCCGTAGCCCCTCGAGGACCGCATAGTCCCTCGGAGACCGCATAGGAATCCCGCGTCGGGCTAAACACCGGAATGATCGGTCGATCCCGGAGCATACCGCGGCTCGCGATAGTCTCAAGGACCGCATAGCCGTATAGACGCATCAAGGGTGGCAAGCCTCGGTATACGATCGAGGGTAGGTGATATAATAACGATCTGATGGACTTACCTTTTAATAATGTAAGCCGCAAGAATGACCCTTACATAACAATCACAAGATACTAACACAAGTAGCATCCTAACATGTTTACTTATCAAATCAACAAGAAAGTATTACAAGGCTATCACAAACCAATACAATCAAGTTGTTCACACAAGGTACTTTCTACTAACAAGTTCGAGTATCTAACCCCAACGTGCTTCATACATTAAATCTTTAAAAGATCCGTTCCTATCACATAAGTCACACAATACCGTAGTATAAAATAGAGTAGTTATCTTTTAAGTAAACCAAAACACTTACCTTTGTAAAATCAAGTAACAACATTATTTTCCAAACGTTCGAGTTTGCCTAATTTCAAATGTTCGCTTTCTTATTTTAAAAGGTTTCGTAGTTCATAGTCTTATTCATTCAAGAATATAATCCTTTTTATTAACCAATTGAGAAATATAAGCCTTACATGTAAGTAGGTTATTCTTATTTATAACAATCTTATTACAGCAGCCATGATCTAGGAAATATCATTTTGTCATATCTTAGCTTCTATGCAGATGGAAGTTTCTCTTGGTTTTAATCATACTTAATTATTCAAAACATTTCCTTTTAACTTAGCAGTGGTTTGTCGATACACATCCTGATTTCCAAAATCAGTAAAACATTCTTAAGCCGTTATACCTAACTTCCCATAAAGCTAGTATAACTCTTAAGTTTTCAAAAATACATTACTACACATATTCTTTCAAAATGATTTATAAACCTTTTGAAATACTTCAAGTTCTTCATTAACACATAACAAGTCGATTATAATCAAATCGATTACCTTTGAAAACCACAACCCATTTTCTTACCTACATAAAGTCATTATAACCAACTTCCCATAAAGCCGTTATAACACTTTATGTTTTACAACAATCAAACACATGACGTCTACCGCACTACATAGTTCACACATATCATGCTAGGAGAGATAGGAAGAGGTTCACATACCTCGCGGCAGTATCGACTAATAGCAAAACGCCCAAACAATCGGCTACTCCTTAAGCCAAGTGGATCATTCCACACGTAGCACTTCAACCTATAAGGCCACGCGCGCTTATTAACATCGTAGAACATTCTACAGAAAATTCGAAGACCTCCCCAGGCGTAAATCTCCTCCTCTATCGAGTAGGCTACCAAGCCAACCAGGGGTTATACATCTAACCCGACGGGTACAATTCTACTATACCGTAATACTACAAGTCTCATCAGATCCTATGTAATTACTGATTCGATTCGATTCCTTATTCTTGAGCTTAAGTCAAAAGACATCGCCAACAACTACGTTGATTACATATATAGTATACTTCAACTATATATTCTAACAACATGTAATATCCAATTACAATAGGGGACAAGATAATTACCTCGATAAGCCCATAATTATCCGAGTTTAAAGTCGATCCTTAGCAATGTTTCGCTCTACTACGGGTGCTCAGTCCGCTCAAACAACCCTTAGAAGTTCTAACCAACTTCTACAAAGCACTCCAACTAACCATGGAGATTTTCCTTAGGGTTTCTGTTTTGTGACTGGGAAGTATGATAGTATTTCTGGGCTTTTCGTATAGATATAACCTTAGAATACTACAAGGTATAAGGCTAAGGTATTTGGGCATTATAACAATACTTTTGAGAGTATTTCACAACCAAGGGGTACACGAGAACACCCTGGTAGGGGGTGCTCTCGTAGAAGAACTACTAGGAAGGGAGAGGGTGCTCTCGGCCACAAGGCCACATGAACGGGGGAGGGGAGGCTCTTGGACGAGAGTCAACAAGAGGAGGAGAGGGGTTCTCAAGACATAGAGATTTGAGGATGAAGAAGTCTTCAAAGGGAGGTATTTATAGGGTGCAAAGGCCAACCAAGGGCCAAGATCTAGCCAAGTGCTATGCAAGTGTAGGGCCAAGATGTGCCCAAGTGCCCCTAGTCCCTACTCCACAAATCCTCACAAAATATCTCACCAACTGACTTGAACGCTGGCGTCGAGGTGGCGTCAACTCCACCAACTTGAGGTTGACAAGTGTCGCCCTCTCGTTGGTCCAAAACATTTCATCTCTCGGAAAAATCCGCAAAAATAACAAAAGACATCGCCGGAATTTTCCCTCGAAGTTATGTAAAGCGTTTAGTCGGCGACTCTGTCGGCACTTGTGCCCAAATGTCATTCGGCCAAGCCACCTAGGGGGTGACACGTGTCACCCTCCTAATGGCCCAAAATAAAACATCTTCCGAAAATATCCACAATGGCCAAAATCTCGAAAACAAAGTGGGCCCACAAAACCGTAAATTTCACGTGGGCCCAGCGTGACCATTTCAGAAAATAAAATTCCATAATTCTCTAATATTCGGGAAGTCCGAATACCAAATCTGGGAATCCAATTCCCATTAACGAACCTTTTCCTTTACAAAAACCGGAAACTTTTCGTGGAAAAATCACCTCTTTCTCCTTTCCAATCTTTACGTCGTATTCTCGCGTGCGTCCTCGCATACATACCACGGAACTACGGGGTATAACATTCTCCCCTCGGAAACATTCGTCGAATGTTCCTTCTAAGTCTCAAAACAACCGTGCGCCGATGTAGTCTTCACTACTATACTTACGAGACCAATCTCGCCATACCGCCCCGAAACAAGCTGCGCAAAAAAATGCTTACCTCGAGTCCACGAAACACCTCTAACATCACCAAAATGATACCACTTTTGTCACTTTGCACGAGGCATTAACCTTCTCAGCGACCCAACAAATGTGCCGGATGCATCACGATCACCGGTATCGCTCGAACTCTTACCACATTTACGTCGCCCGATTATCAAAACTTCGGTTACTATCTCTAACGTGGTCATTATTATCGGGAACACTGGATGGATCTTCGATACTTCGAACATAACAATACGAAGGACGGACGTCGCCTCCTAAGTCGGACGGCAAATGCTAACCTATAGGCACCGGCCTATTCTTCACATGAACTCAAAAAGGCCCAATGTAACTCGGGCTAAGTTCCTCTGTTCCTCAAAACTCGTCACACCCTAACCACCGTCTGCTGGAACAAACCTGAACCAACTACCTGAGCCTTGCCAACATCGAACCAATCGACCGGCAACTTGCATTTCTTCCCTGAGGCCGTAAGGCGACATCCGATCACTGAAATGGTAGCTTAAACACTCCCCCAACCGGAGACAACGATCCTCACAGCTACCCCCCATCGGCCCGACCACTGGTCGAACGCATCCACGAACTCGTACGCTGGTTAACTAAATTTGGGCCTAACACCCTCATGACCCTATCACAAGGCGGGACCACCACAACCGACCCCACGCATACGGGCGCGGGTTGACCCGCAACGTGGCCTCAACCCGACCCGGCAACGCGCAACACACTAGCTTCCCGGAGGAAAACTCTCACTAATCACGTTACGAAAACCTAGCGGTCTTCTGAGCTCAACTACCCTCTCTCATTTTACGCTACTCAGGGACTTATCCCAAAACATAGCTCACGTGCACAATGCACTCCTATAAGGGTCAAACATCAACATCGTCTCTTACTCGAGATGGCCTTACCTCTAAGGTCTCTGCGTAAAACTCTAAGGCTCACTTTCTCTATCCCCAACATCTTACTCGGTTAAACAACCATGATTTCTAATCACAACTAACATCTGCTACCGAACATAGCACTTAAGGTATACTCACCTTATCACATAAACAAAATTCTAGAGGTTTAGGATATGCTGCATCTACCGCTTCACTCCCATGTCGTTCTGTCGACCCGCCTGTAGGCGCATAGTTAAGGAAGGTGACGAACTACCCGCGATGCGAAGACAAAATCCTTCTACTAGGTCACCTATTCGACATATGGCCACGGCGGCCACGAGTACAACAAGTATCAATCTAAAACGACATTCCGGGATGGCGTGCATCACCTGATGAATCGAAAACCACGGAGTCTCGACCAACTCCTGCGTACCGAACGCATCGAATCCCGTGGGGACCTCTTTGCTTGGCGGATGTGCATAATCTAATCTGCCGGTGAGGCGACTTGCCTCGAAGTTACCAAAGGACCTAGCGCTCTGGCCCCTTACGATGTCCTCGTTAACCCGTCGATCTCTACGTTTCTCACCGGCGTATAAGCCCGTTCATAGGCCATGCTCACGCCTAGTCGAAGAATTACTCTTGTACAACCTCTCTTTAGATAGTCATCAAGACTCGCGGTACATCGGTATATTCTCTGGTAGCCACATCCATAGCTAATGTGGTCGTCTCTGCAATCTATATTCTCTGTTCCCAATCGTGGGCGAAGGTTCAAATATCATGGCGCGGTAGGAGCTGCGCCGCCGTGCTAAACTCTATTTGGGGCTAGTGACGAGCATAACTCCCGAACAAAACACCGCCCGGTGGTGGTGGGCTGTGCCCACGCAACCTCCGAACTCAACTCGCGGCTCGCCGTTGCGCGCCTCTCACAGGCGGGTTGCCTACGCGAGGCATAACGATAAGGAAAGAATTTCGTCGGAGGTCCAACTTTCAACACCGCTCTAAGGCACGATCTCCGAGTGAGAAGAATAGAAACCATCCTAAATATCCTATAGCCTCGATTATTGGCGTGGTGCCAACACACCGATAATCAAGACTCTCTTGGATACGGCTGTAGACACTTTCAGAGGATTAAGCGCTCGATACCACTCTGTCACGCCCGAAACCGGGCGTGATCGTGCCTACCAGGCACCTTAGTGATACAACATCAGAGTAATCAGCGGAACATAAAAACATAACATGAGACAACAGAAGTATAAAACAATCTTTTAAAGAGAACAGTTTAATCCTTTTTACAAACCCTGCCCACAACAGTACTACAGACCTCTAAGATTTGCAACAACTATGACGGGACAGGGCCCCGCCATACCCCTGAATGTAAATACCTACAACGACAGGGGACTATACCACCGACAAGCTTCCGGAGAAACGGAGCTTTCCCAAATCTTGTTGTGACCCTAAGAGCGAGGATCATCGACTGGTGTACCTTTTCCTGCGGCATGAACGCAGCCCCGAAAGAGTCGATCTAACATGTACCAAGTATGTGAAATCGTAAAGTATCATGAATCGAAATCATAGAGTCTATATAAAGCGGGAGACATGTATGATAACCAAACTACGATTCACAACAACTAAGCGGTCATGTCAAGTCGTGGACTCACGCCTCAAAGTCATCACAATAAGGCCGAAATGCGGGGTAAATGCGAAGGCATAGCCGACTACTAAGACCCCCGTACCAC
Organism: Przewalskia tangutica; assembly: GCA_029844215.1. Taxonomy (NCBI): domain Eukaryota; kingdom Viridiplantae; phylum Streptophyta; class Magnoliopsida; order Solanales; family Solanaceae; genus Przewalskia; species Przewalskia tangutica. The sequence continues at coordinate 43,733,261 of CM056720.1, read as the reverse complement.
AAATGCCACAAATCGTATCACGAGGTCTCTAGACCGCACCAGATCGAAGGCGGCCCGCGGTGATCAATGCGGCGTCTATTCTCGAACTCGCGACTCGCATAGGTCACACACTCGCATAAGGTATTCCTCGAATCTCGGTCCTAGACCACCCGAGGTATACCCGCATCGGCGGCAACCTCAGATCCGTCCCGGACTTCGGCTCGCATAGCCCCTCAGGACCGCATAGTCCCTCGGAGACCGCGTAGGAATCCGCGATCGGCTAAACACCGGAATGATCGATCGATCACGGAGCATACCGCGGCTCCGCGTAGTCTCAAGGACCGCATAGCCGTATAGACCGCATCAAGAGGTGGCAAGCCTCAGGTATACGATCGAGGGTAGGTGATATAATATGATCTGATGGACTTACCTTTTAATAATGTAAGCCGCAGTAGAATGACCCCTACATAACAATCACAAAATACTAACACAAGTAGCATCCTAACATGTTTACTTATCAAATCAACAAGAAAGTATTACAAGGCTATCACAAACCAATACAATCAAGTTGTTCACACAAGGTACTTTCTACTAACAAGTTCGAGTATCTAACCCCAACGCACTTCATACATTAAATCTTTAAAAGATCCGTTCCTATCACATAAGTCACACAATACAGTAGTATAAAATAGAGTATTGTCTTTTAAGTAAACCAAAACACTTACCTTTGTAAAATCAAGTAACAACATTATTTTCCAAACGCTCGAGTTTGCCTAATTTCAAATGTTCGGTTCTTATTTTAAAAAGGTTTTGTAGTTCATAGTCTTATTCATTCAAGAATATAATCCTTTTTATTAACCAATTGAGAAACATAAGCCTTACATGTAAGTAGGTTATTCTTATTTATAACAATCTTATTACAGCAGCCATGATCTAGGAAATATCATTTTGTCATATCTTAGCTTCTATGCAGATGGAAGTTTCTCTGGTTTTAATCATACTTAATTATTCAAAACATTTCCTTTGTATTAACGCGATGGTTTGTCGATACACATCCTGATTTCCAAAATCAGTAAAACATTCTTAAGCCGTTATACCTAACTTCCCATAAAGCTAGTATAACTCTTAAGTTTTCAAAAATACATTACTACACATATTCTTTCAAAATGATTTATAAACCTTTTGAAATACTTCAAGTTCTTCATTAACACATAACAAGTCAGTTATAATCAAATCAGTTACCTTTCGAAAACCACAACCCATTTTCTTACCTACATAAAGTTGTTATAACCAACTTCCCATAAAGCCGTTATAACACTTTATGTTTTACAACAATCAAACACGTATGCGTCTACAAGACTACATAGTTCACACATATCATGCTAGGAGAGATAGGAAGAGGTTCACATACCTCGCGACGAGTATCGACTAATAGCAAAACGCTCCAAACAGTCGGCTACTCCTTAAGCCAAGTGGATCATTCCACACGTAGCACTTCAACCTATAAGGCCACGCGCTTTATTAACATCAGAGAACATTCTACGAAAATTCGGCGTACCTCCCGCGGCGTAAATCTCTCTCTATCGAGGCCGCTACCAAGCCAACCAAGGGGTTATACATCTAACCCGACGGTACAATTCTACTATACCGTAATACTACACAAGTCTCTTGTAATACATCTATGTAATTACAGATTGATTCGATTCCTTATTCTTCGGCTTAAGTCAAAAGACATTGCCAACAACTACGTTCGGTTCTATATATAGTATACTTCAACTATATATTCTAACAACATGTAATATCCAATTACAATAGGGGACAAGATAATTACCTCGATAAGCCCATAATTATCCGAGTTTAAAGTCGATCTCAGCAATGTTTCGCTCTACACCGGTGCTCGTCCCGCTCCAAACAACCCTTAGAAGTTCTAACCAACTTCTACAAAGCACTCCAACTAACCATGGAGATTTTCCTTAGGGTTTGGTTTTGTGGTGACGGGAAGTATGATAGTATTTACGGGCTTTTCAGATAGATATAACCTTAGAATACTACAAGGTATAAGGCTAAGGTATTTGGGCATTATAACAATACTTTTGAGAGTATTTCACAACCAAGTGGGTACCCAGAACACCCTGGTAGGGGGTGCTCTCTGGCGAAGAACTACTAGGAATGGGAGAGGGTGCTCTCGGCCACAAGGCCACATGAAAGGGGAGGAGGCTCTTGGACGAGAGTCAACAAGAGGAGGAGAGGGGTTCTCAAGACTTAGAGATTTGAGGACGAAGAAGTCTTCAAAGGGAGGGGTATTTATAGGGTAAGCAAAGGCCAACCAAGGGCCAAGATCTAGCCAAGTGCTATGCAAGTGTAGGGCCAAGATGTGCCCAAGTGCCCCTAGTCCCTACTCCACAAATCCTCACAAAATATCTCACCAACTTGACCTTCAAACGCCGTCCAGGTGGCGTCTAACTCCACCAACTCGAGGGTGACAAGTGTCGCCTCTCGTTGGTCCAAAACATTTCATCTCTCGGAAAAATCCGCAAAAATAAGAAAGACATAGCGGAATTTTCCTATGAAGTTATGTAAAGCGCTTCATCGAAAAGCGACTCTAATGCACTTCAGGCCCAAATGTCATTCGGCGAAGCCACCTGGGGTGACACGTGTCACCTCCTAATGGCCCAAAATAAAACATCTTAGAAAATATCCACAATGGCCAAAATCTCAAAACAAAGTGGGCCTACAAACCAGTAAATTTCACCCGTGGGCCCACGTGACCATTCAGAAAATAAAATTCCATAATTCTCTAATATTCCAGAAGTCCGAATACCAAATCAGGGAATCCAATTCCCGTTAACGAACCTTTTCCTTTACAAAACCGGAAACTTTTCCGTGGAAAAATCACCTCTTTCCTCCTTTCCAATCTTTACGTCAGATTCTCGCGTGCGCCCTCGCATACATACTCGGAACTACGGTATAACAAATGAGTACTTGGTTTTAAAAGGAATAATGTTTCTTGATTCGAAATCGAGAATGTGTATCGACAAACCAACTGCGTTAATAAAGGAAAATATATTAAATAAATGAAGTATTATATTAAAACCAGTAGAAACCTCCATCTGCATAGAAGCTAAGATGAGACAAAATGATATTACATTTTCTAGATCATGGCTGCTTAATAAGATTGATTATGAACAGGAATAACATACACTCATATAAGGCATATGTTTTCTCAGATTGTTTAAAAGAGAATTATATTCTTAAATGATTAAAACTATGAACTATGAAACTTTTCTAAAATAAAGAGACTTGAGTAAGTGAAATTAGGCAAACTGGAACTTTAGGGAAAAGAATGTTGTTAAGAAGAAAAGTGTTTTGGTTTACCTAAAAATGTGAGTCACTCTATTTTTTTTTATATATACGGGTATCGGGTGACTTTTATAAAAGGAATGAATCTCTTTAAAAGGAATTTAACGTACGTAGTACTTTAGGGTTAAAACCCGGACTTTGGCATAAAATGAAAGTACTTTGAGTTGTGTATGACTTGCCTATGCTTGTTGTGGTGAAACACGCTATCTTTGTGATGATAGCCTTTGTTGTGCAAGTGTTGTATTTACGTATTCTGCGTCTCGATGGAGGCGGTTGACTTGTTGAGAACTTACTTGGGCGTCTTGGCGATGTGAAGAATTCCACGGGTATGTTTCCATTTTGATTGTTGTCTTGATTGATTGATGTTACATGGACATGTCTACACCGTCTGAATTCGGGACATATGGCCATGCAGCGAGGTTGATCACCCGATATATTGTTATTGATGTTACATGGGCGTGTCTCTGCCGTCATTCGGGGCATGTGGCCATGCAGCATTGTCATTATTGTTGCATCATGGACATGTTTACCGTCTGCAGTCGGGGCACGCGGCCATGATGCGAACATGATTGGTGTTGTGGGCGTGAGACCCATAGTTATATTTTAGTGATGACTTTGAGGCGTGAGTCACGACTTGGACTTTTATGTTGCATCTTGTATTTTGGTCATCATACATGTCTCTGCTTTATATAGATTATGATTTAACTACTGATATTTTGGTTTCACATACTTGGTACTGTTATGCGACCTCCTTGGGGATGCGTTCATCTGCGGTAGAAATACATTGGTTATCGATCCCGCTTTTAGGATCACCTTCAAGCGTATTGGAAGCTCCGTTCCTTGGAGGCTTATCTTTTAGGTATGTGTTCCACGAGTTGTAGGTTCTTGTACATTCTGGGTATGGCGGGGCCACTGTCCATCATAGTTGTTATAAATCTTAGAGTGCATGTAATCTTGTTGTGGCGGGGTTGTAAAAGGATTAAAGCGTTGAGGTTTGTATATATTTACGAGAAGGCAGCTATTTTGGTTGCTGTTTACTTATAATATCTCTTATTTCATGTTCATGTTTTATTTCTGATTTTCTCGATGTTGTATCACCAGGGTGCCGGGTAAGGCACGATCCGGGCAGGTTCGAATCGTGACAAAAGTGGTATCGAGCGATTAATCCTCGGAAAGTGTCTCTGACCGTGTCTAGTAGAGTCTTGATTATCGATGTGTTGTGCACCACATCTATAATCGGAGGCTGAGACATTTAGGATTGGTTTCCATTTCTTCTCATTCGAGATCGTGCCTTAGAGTTGTGTGATAAGTTGGACCCTCCAGCGTATTTCGTTTTTACAGTTATGCCTCGCGTAAAGCGGCCGGGCCAGTGGGCAAGCGGTGAGGAGCCGCTAGTGAGATCTGAGATGCGAGAGCGCGAGCCGGCGCAGTACCCAAGACTGATGCCACAGCGAGTTTTCGCGCGGCCCGCGACGCCAAAAAGAGTTTAGAGCGCGGCGATGGGCTGGGAGACTCTGATACTGAGCCTTGATCCCCAGTGCGGGAAAAAGAGATGGGTTACAAGGAGATGGCGATTCGGCGGTCGTGGCGGATATGAGATAAGTGCCGGCGGCCAGTTCGATGACCGATGGTTCACCCTAGATCGGATAGTTTGAGGCTACAGGACTTCACGAGATGTAGCCGCGAGTTCTACGGTCGAGGCACGAGGATGATCCGAGGAGTTCATCAAGCGATTCTGCGGATCGTGAGTGATCGAGGCTTGGAGACCGAGTCGGTGGTCTAGGTTCGCATCGTGCGTGATACCGCAATGATCGGGTTTGATTCGTGGGAGCTGTCGGGAGAGAATGCACTTCCAGCCGTTTGGGGCGAGTTTTGGGGCCTTCACGGCACATTTCTTGCCTCCACAGATGAGAGGGCTCGGTAACAGTTTTTGATGTTGAGAGCGAGCGTCTGATTCGAAGTACAATTTGGTGTTTGACTCGTTGGCGGTATGTTCCGCATTAGTAGCTAGTATGGAGGATCGAGTGCAGATATATTACAGGCTTGATGATTACCTAGCGAGAGAGTTGTTGGTGTAGCCGCCCGGTAGGGCATGGACATTGCCGCTTGCGAGCTTATGCACTTGGATGTGAGAGCGGAGAAATCGGCGGAATGGCGAGATCGCGAAGAGGCGAGCAGCAGGATCCTTTGGTGACTTCGAGGCGGACCGCCTCGGCGATCTAGTTTTGTACCTCGCGGTGCGAGTGGTCCTCCACAACCTTGGGCATCGAGTATTCGGGAGCGGTCGAGCTCGAGGGTTCGAGTTTCGAGAGTAGGGGTGTTGGCGGATCACGATCACCCTACCTCGGTGTGGTCGATGTGGTAGACCGCATTTCGGGAGTGTCGTGGTGCGAGGAGCTTGTTATTTTGCGGCGGGGCCATTTGCGAAGCTGTCGACCAAGGTAGCACGGATGTTACGACTCGGCGCCGGGATCGGTGGTGGTTCATCGCGCCTACAGTTATGCGCCCTGCAGGGCAGGCCTATGATTAGAGTGGAGCGGTAGATTCAGGTATATCCTTAACCCTCGAGAGACTTGTATGTATTAATGTTATGATGATGTGTTAAGTGTTATGTTCGTATAGCTTTGTGCTAAAATGTGATTTAGGGACCTGGTGGGTGAAAAATGGTAAGCCTGGGGGTGATAAAATGATGAACCTTAGGATATTACAGTTGAGACCTTAGATGTAAGGCCGTCTTGAGTACAAGATTTTGCAGTGATCCTTGTGGAATACATTTTATGCCTAGAATGTGTTGTGTGATATTTTCCTTGAGTAGTGTAAAATGGAAGTGGTAGCTTTAGCGACTGTAGAGGTAAGATTGTTAGGATCGGGAGCAAGGCGTGATGCGTAAGTGGGTCGGGTTGGGGCCATGTTGCGGGCCAACCCGCGGCCTGTTCGAGGTGGGGTCAGCTACGGGTGGTCTGCCGGTGGCGAGGTCACGAGGTGCTAGGCCCAAGATTAGATGACCATCGTATGAGTTCGTGGATACGTTCGACCAGAATCGGTTCGTGAAGGCCGATAATGGCCTTAGAGAGATCGAGGCTAGTAAGATGATCAAGTTTGGAGGTAGTGACTCCAAAGTTTTGGGAAGCTGAAGTATGGTATGTATACTAGAGAGAGTTCGAGTGTTCGAGAAGGATCTGACGAGATAGGGGAGAAGTGAGCGTGTGTGATCGTTTCTTTTGAGAAATGAATATGCGAAGGGATTATGTTTTTAGACCTTGGTGGGAACTCTTGTGATAAGCAGAGGTAATTCCTTGTTGGCTTGGATTTGGGTTTTCGCATGTTATTTTGTGGCGGATGTGGCATGTTTGGTTTCGTAAGTATAGTAGTGAAGGCTATGCAGAGTGCGTGTTTGTTTTGAGGCGAGAAGGAACATTCGGAACGAATGTTTCTAAGGAAGAATGTTATACCGTATTTCCAGTATATGCGTGATGGCATCGTATAATAATTTGAGCCTTAAGTTAGGCAAGTTTCAAATTTGTACACAACACCCGATTAAGTCGTTTTACGAAATGTTTCCCACGACTTTCGTAGGGAAAATTCGGCTATGTCATTTAAAATTTTGCGGATTTTCAGAGGCGAAATATTTTGGAACAACGGGAGGGTGACATGTGTCACCCTCACATTGGATGAAGGTTGGACGGCATTTGGACGAAATGGAGCACTTTAGTTGGTAGGATATTTTGTGCAAGTGGTTGTGGTAGATGGATAAGGTGCACTTGGCTTAAATCTAGCCCTACACTTGCCTTACACTTGGAAGAATCTTGGCCATTGGTTGGTCCTTTCTTGACCTATAAATACCCCCCCTTGTTGAAGAGTTATTTCATCCTAAAGTGAGCAATCTTTCTAAGTCTCAAATTGTTATACCCCGTATTTCCAGAGTATGTACGTGGGGGACGTACGTAGAAATTTTCGAACTTCTTTAGGCTTGGCCGAATTCTTTTTGTGCACAACACCCGGTTAGAGTCGTTTTTCGACGAAACGTTTTCCACGACTTTCGTAGGGAATTTCGGCTATGTCGTTTATAATTTTTGCGGATTTTTAGAGAGGCGAAACATTTTGGACCAGCGGGAGGGTGACAAGTGTCACCCTGCATTGGATGGAGTGGGACGGCAATTTGGGCGAATTGGTGAGTGGGGTTAGGTAGGATATTTTGTGCAAGTTGTTGTGGTAGATGGATAAGGTGCACTTGGCTTAAATCTAGCCTACACTTGCACCACACTTGTCTTAAATCTTGGCCATTGGTTGGCCTTCACCGACCTATAAATACCCCTTGGTTGATGAACTTCTTCATCCAAAAATTATCTAAGTCTTGAAAATCCCTCCTCTCCCTCAACCTTGTTCTCGTCCAAACACCACCCCTCTCCTCTTGAGGCCCTCGGTAGAGCCCCCACTTGCCTAGTGGCTCTGGCGAGCAACCCCACTAGCCTAGTTGTGCTAGTCAAAATACTACCCTTGGTAGAAATGTATTCTACAAGTATCGTTATAATGCCCAAAATACTTTAGCCAAATACCTTGTAGTACTTTCCAAAGTACCACTTTATCTGGCTTGGAAAATACTATTATACTTTCCTTTAGCCACTAAATGAAACCCTAAGGAAAAATCTTCACCGTAGTTGAAGTATTAAGTAGAAGTTGTGTAGACACTTCTAAGGGTTTCTTGGAGCGTTTTGGAGCGCCGCGGAGTAGGAGCTAAACCTTGTTCGAGCGACATATAAACTCGGATAATTTTGGGCTTATCGAGGTAAACATTCTTGACCTTACATTTGTAATTGGAAATTACATGTTGTAGGAATATATAGTTGAAGTATACTATATATAGAAATGAACATTATAATTGTGCGGCAATGTCTTTTGACTTAAGCTGAATAATACTTACAATGATGTCTTGCGACTTAAGCTGAATTTAAATAAGAGAACTGGCTGTAATTACATGGGGTGTATTCTGATGAACTTATCTAGCATTCTTTGTGTAGTAGAATTGTACACGTCCGGTCGGACGTGTTAACCCCACTGGTTGGCTTGGTAGCGGCCTCGATAGAGGAGGAGATTCTGTTGTTGCGGGGAGAGTCTTCGAATTTTACGTAGAATATTCTACGTCGGGATCTAAAAAGGTATTAATAGGCGCTTTGTGGCCTCTATAGGTTGTAATCTTGCGTGTGGGTGATCTTGGTAGAGTGTCGTAGCGGTTTGAGGTACTTGGGCGCTTTGCTATTAGTCGATAATCGTCGCGAGGTATGTGGACCTCTTCTATCTCTTCTAGCATGATATGTGTGAACTATGTAGTGCGGTAGGCGTCACATGTGCTAAATGTATTTGATTGATTTAAAACATAAAGTGTTATAACGGCTTTATGGGAAGTTGGTTATAATAGCTTTATGTGGATAAGCACATACTTTGTGGTTTTTAAAAAAGGTAACTGATTTGAATAATAGCGGCTTGATATGTGTTAATAAAGAACTTGAAGCATTTCAAAGATCTATGAATCGTTTTGAAAGAATGAGTATTACTTGGGTTTTGAAAGCTTAAGAGTTATACTAGCTTTATGGGAAGTTAGGTATAGCGGCTTAAGAATGTTTCTTGATTTGGAAATCAGAATGTGTATCGACAAACCAACTGCGGCGTTAATAAAGGAAAATGTATTGACTAAAGAAGTATTATTAAAACGATGAAACCTCCATCTGCATAGAAAGCTAAGATGAGACAAAATGATATTACATTTCCTAGATCATGTTGCTTAATAAGATTGATTATAAACAGAATAACCTACTCACATAAGACATAGGTTTCTCAAAAGCGTTTAAAGGAGAATTATGTTTTAAAGGATTTAAAACTATGAACTCTGAAACCTTTTTCTAAAATGAGAAACTTGAGCATTGAAATTAGGCAAACTTGAGCGTTTGGAAAATAAGGTTGTCACTTGATTTTACAAAGGAAAGCATTTTGGTTTACTTAACAATGTTAGTCACTCAAATTTTATACTACGGGTATCGGGTGACCTTTGTAAAAGAAATGGATCTTAAAAGGAATTTAACGGACGTAGTACTTTAAGGTTAAAATCGGACTTTGATATAAAATGAAAGTACCTTGAGTCGTGTGTAACTTGCTTATACTTGTTGTTATGAAACTTGACCATATTCGTGTGATAGCCTTGTTGTGTAAATCTTGTTCTACTCGACTACTGGTTCATCAGGAATGTATATCACTTGACTCTGATTAAATCAGGAATGTATATCACTTGACTCTGGGTCGTCAGAGAATGTATATCACTTGATTCTGGTTAAATCAGGAATGTATTTCACTCGACTAGGTTCATCAGAATGTGTTTCACTTGATTCTGGTTCATCAGGAATGTATTTCACTTGAGGCCAGGTTCATCAGAATGTATTTCACTTGAGGCCGGTTCATCAGGAATGTATTTCACTTGAGGCCAGGTTATCAGGAATGTATTTCACTTGACTCTGGGTTCGTCAGAATGTATTCCACTCGACTCTGGTTCGTAGGATGAGCAGGAATGTATTCCACCTTTTCTATATTGGGTCCATAAGATGGGCGAGACACATTATCGTATCACATGATTTGTACCTAGGCGCGGCGGTGAGGAAGGAGTTCACGGGCATGAGGATGACTTTTAGGGCGTGAGTCACGACTTGACATGGCTTCTATGTTGTGACGTAGTTTGGTTATCATACATGTCTCTGCTTTATATAGACTATTATGATTTCATTTCTGATATTTCTGATTTCACATACTTGGTACTGTTATCTTGACCTCCTTGAAGTGCGTTCATCTGCATGAGTAAAGGTCATCATTGTCGATCCGCTTTTAGGATCACGCTTTGCGTATTGGAAAGCTCGTTCCTTGGAGGCTTATCCTTTGGTATGTTACCACAGTGCGTAGATGCTTATACATTCGAGGGTATGGCGAGCCACTGTCTGTCATAAATGTTGTAAAATCTTAAGTGCATGCCTTTGTTGTGGGCGGGGTTTGTAAAAAGGATAAGCTGTTGGGTATTTATGTATATATGATGAAGGCAAGCTTGTTTTGGTTGCTTTGTTTATTTATCTTTCTCTTAATTCATGTTCATGTTTTTATTTAGTGATTTTCTCGATGTTGTATCACTAGGGTGCGGGGTAAGGCACGATCACGGGCAGGTTGGTCGTGACAAAAGTGGTATCAGGCGATTAGTCCTCGGAAAGTGTCTGAGACCGTGTATAGTAGAGTCTTGATTATCGGTGTGTTGTGCGCCACATCTATGTCGGAGTGCGAGACATTTAGGATTAGTTTCCATCCTTCTCGTTACGAGATCGTGCCTTAGACTGTGTGATAAATTGGACCCTGCAGCGTATTCCTTTCCTTTACGATTATGCCTCGCGTAAAACCTTGAGCCCAGATGGGCAAGCGATCGAGGGCTGTTAGTGAGATCTGAGAAATGCGAGTGCGCGAGCCGGTCGATGCACGAGCGATGCCGGCGGCGGGTTTCGCGGCGCGCCCGGCCAGCCGAGTTTAGGCGCGGCGGTGGCTGCTGAGACTCTGATACGAGCCTCGGTCCAGCGGCTGGGCCGATGAGATAAGTACAAGGAGATGGCCCGATTCTGGCGGTCGTGGCGAATATGAGATAAGTGAATCACGTGATTCCGGCCCAGTAGCACCGTAGTACACCCCGGCGAGCGGTTTGAGGCTCGTGACTTCACGAGTTGTAGCCTCCGGTGTTATGGATCGAGAGTTGAGGCGACCCTCGGGAGTTTATCAAGCGACTCTGACGGATCGTAAGTGATCGAGCCTCGAGGCGAGTCGGTGGTATTGAGTTCGCGTCAATTGCGTGATCTGCGATTGGTAGTTTGGTCGTGGGAGCTGTCGGGAAGAGCATGCACTTCAGCGATTTGGGGCGAGTTCGAGGCATTTCTTGCACATTTCTTGCCTCGCGGATGAGGAGGCTCGGGTAAACAGTTTTTAGCGTTGAGCGGGGCGGGCGGGCGGTTAGAAGTCTGATGTGAGTTCGACTCATTAGCTCGGTATGTTCCGTAGTAGCGGATATGGAGGAGCGAGTACACGCTACGTCAGAGTGGGCGATTACTTAGCGAGAGCTTATGCAGGTGTAGCTCTTGGTAGGGCATGGACATTGCCGCATGCGGCTTCATGCACTAGGATGTGAGGCACGGAGAGGTCGGCGGAATGGCCAGAGATCGGCGAAGAGGGCGAGCAATGAGGCCGCTGGTAACTTCGAGGCGGACCGCCTCGTGGCCGATCTAGTTATGTACCTCCACGATGCAGTGGTCCCCTCGATCTTGGGGCGTTGGGGTATTCGGGGCTGGTGAGCTCGGGGCTTAGTTCCGCGGTATCGTGAGTGCTAGCGGCGGGATTCATGTCCCACCGGTGTGCGCGATGTGGCAAACATCATCGGGAATGTCGTCTTTGCGGTGCTTGTTTCACTGCGGCCGTCGAGGCCATGTGGCGAAGGCGTGCTTATAGGAAAATGCGGCGGCAGCGCGACCTAGGATCGATGGCGAGTTAAGCCGCGCCCTGCGATTATGCGCCTGCGAGCGGACTTATGATTAGAGTGGGCGGTAGCTTCGGGTATATCATAACCATCTAGAGGCTTGTATGTTTTGATGTTATGTTAATGTATTAAGTGTTATGTTCGGATAGCTTTGTGCTAAAATGTGATTTAGGAACTGGATTTGGGGAAAAAGGAGTAAGCACAGGGGTGAGAAAATGATGAACCTTAGAATATTCTGATTGAGACCTTAGATGTAAAGTAGTCTTGAGTACAAGATTTGCAGTGATCCTTGTCGAGTGCATTTTATGCCTAGAAAATATTGTGTGATAAGTCTGCAGGTTGGGTAAATGAAAGTGGTATCTTTCATGATGTGATTTAACAAGGTTGTTAGGATCGAAAGCAGAGAGTTGGCGTGACGGAGGGTCGGGTTGAGGCGTGTTGCGTGTCAACCGTGGCGGAATGAGGTGGGGTCGACTCTGGGTGGTCGCCGGTGGTAGGGTCACCCGGGTGCTAGGCCCAGTTTTGATGACCATCGTATGAGTTCGTGGATCGTTCGACGAGTAGATCGTGAAGGCGGGAATAGCCTTAAGGAAGATCGAGGCTAATAGGATGACCAAGTTGGGAGGTAGTGACTCAGTTCGGAAACTAAAGTGTGATGCATTATGCTAAAGAGTTCAAGAGTTCGAGAAAGTCTGACGAGTAAGGGTAGAGGCGAGCATGTATTGCGAGCATAGATCTGATCATTTCTTGTAAAGGGAGAAGGTGCGAAGGATGTATATTTTAGACCTCGGGAATCGCATGCGATCGGTACCATTTGTTGGAGTCGTAGGGTGACACTAGAACCTCGCGGCAAAGTGACAAAAGTTTGTGATGTTAGAGGTGTTTTCGTGGACTTGGATATAAGTATTTGCGTGCATATGTTGTTTAAGTGGCGGTTGTGGCGTTGGCGACTTATTAGAAGAACTTTATCGTTATCAGTCTTGAGAAGGAACATTCGGGACGAATGTTTCTAAGGAGGAGAATGTTATACCGTATTTCGGAGTATATGCGTGGGGGCGTGCGTAGAAATTTTCGAACTTCTTTAGGCTTGGCGAATTCTTTTTGTGCCTGACACGGTTAGAGTCGTTTTTAATGAAAGCGTTTTCCACGACTTTCGTAGGGAATTTACGGCTATGTCGTTTATAATTTTTGCGGATTTTTAGAGAGGCGAAACATTTTGGACCAGCGGGAGGGTGACAAGTGTCACCTCGCATTGGATGGAGTGGGGCGGCAATTTGGGCGAATTGGTGAGTGGGGTTAGGTAGGATATTTTGTGCAAGTTGTTGTGGTAGATGGATAAGGTGCACTTGGCTTAAATCTAGCCTTGCACCACTTGTCTTCGTCTTGGCCGTTGGTTGGCGCCCTTGACTATAAATGCCCCTTGGTTGATGAACTTCTTCGTCAAAATTGTCTAAGTCTTGAAAATCCCTCCTCTCCCTCAACCTTGTTCTCGTCCAAACACCTCTCCCCTCTTGAAGGCCTCGGTGACCCCACTTGCCTAGTGGCTCTGGCGAGAGCAACCCACTGCCTAGTTGTGCTAGTCAAAATACTACCCCCTTGGTAGAAATGTATTCTACAAGTATCGTTATAATGCCCAAAATACTTTAGCCAAATACATGTAGTACTTTCCAAAGTACCACTTTATCTGGCTTGGAAAATACTATTATACTTTCCTTTAGCCTAGCGAAACCACTAAGGAAAAATCTTCACAGTAGTTGAAGTATTAAGTAGAAGTTGTGTAGACAACTACTAAGGGTTTCTTGGAGGCGTTTTGGAGCGCCGCGGGTAGGAGCTAAACCTTGTTCGGGAGCGACATATAAACTCGGATAATTTTGGGCTTATCGAGGTAAACATTCTTGACATACATTTGTAATTGGAAATTACATGTTGTAGGAATATATAGTTGAAGTATACTATATATAGAAATGAACATTATAATTGTGCGGCAATGTCTTTTGACTTAAGCTGAATAATACTTACAATGATATGTCTTGCGACTTAAGCTGAATTTAAATAAGAAAGTGACTGTAATTACATGGGTGTATTCTGATGAACTTATCTAGCATTCTTTGTGTAGTAGAATTGTACGTCGGTCGGGCGTGTTAACCCCCACTGGTTGGCTTGGTAGCGGCCTCGATAGAGGAGGAGATTTCTGTTTGTTGCGGGGAGAGTCTTCGAATTTTACGTAGAATATTCTCGTCGGGATCTAAAAGGTATTAATAGGCGCTTTGTGGCCTCTATAGGTTGTAATCTTGCGTGTGGAGTGATGCTTGGTGAGAGTGTCGTAGGCGGTTTGAGGTACTTGGGCGCTTTGCTATTAGTCGATGTCGTCGCGAGGTATGTGGACCTCTTCCTATCTCTTCTAGCATGATATGTGTGAACTATGTAGTGCGGTGAGCGTCATGTGCTAAATGTATTTGATTGATTTAAAACATAAAGTGTTATAACGGCTTTATGGGAAGTTGGTTATAATAGCTTTATGTGGATAAGCACATCTTTGTGGTTTTAAAAAGGTAGCGATTTGAATAATAAGCGGCTTGATATGTGTTAATAAAGAACTTGAAGCATTTCAAAGATCTATGAATCGTTTTGAAAGAATGAGTATTACTTGGGTTTTGAAAGCTTAAGAGTTATACTAGCTTTATGGGAAGTTAGGTATAACGGCTTAAGAATGTTTCTTGATTTGGAAATCGGAATGTGTATCGACAAACCAACTGCGGCGTTAATAAAAGGAAAATGTATTGACTAAAGTATTATTAAAACGGTAGAAACCTCCATCTGAATAGAAGCTAAGATGAGACAAAATGATATTACATTTCCTAGATCATGGTTTGCTTAATAAGATTGATTATAAACAAGAATAACTACTCAACATAAGACATAGGTTTCTCAAGCGTTTAAAGGAGAATTATGTTTTAAAGGATTTAAAACTATGAACTCTGAAACCTTTTTCTAAAATGAGAAACTTGAGCATTGAAATTAGGCAAACTTGAGCGTTTGGAAAATAAGGTTGTTACTTGATTTTACAAAGGAAAGCATTTTGGTTTACTTAACAATGTTAGTCACTCAAATTTTATACTACGGGTATCGGGTGAACTTGTTAATAGAAATTGATCTTAATAGTAATTTATCTGACGTATTACTTTAAGGTTATAATGGGTACTTTGATATAAAATGAAAGTAACTTGTGTCGTGTGTAACTTGCTTATACTTGTTGTTATGAAACTTGACCATATTACGTGTGATAGCCTTGTTGTGTAAATGCGTGTTCTGCTCGACTCCGGTTCATCAGGGAATGTATATCACTTGACTCTGGGTCATCAGGAATGTATATCACTTGACTCTGGCGTCCGAGAATGTATATCACTTGATTCTGGTTCATCAGGGAATGTATTTCACTCGACTCTGGTTCATAGGAATGTGTTTCACTTGATTAGGTTCATCAGGAATGTATTTCACTTGAGGCCGGTTCATCCAGAATGTATTTCACTTGAGGCCAGGTTCGTCAGGGAATGTATTTCACTTGAGGCCAGGTTCATCAGAATGTATTCCTTGACTCTAGGTTCATCAGGAATGTATTCCACTCGACTGCAGGTTCGTGGGATGAGCAGGAATGTATTCCACCCTTTTCTATATTGGGTCCATAAGATGGGCGAGACACATTATATCGTATCACATGATTTGTACCTAGGCTGGCGGTGAGGAAGGAGTTCAGCGGGCGTGAGGATGACTTTTAGGCGTGAGTCCACGACTTGATATGGCTTCTATGTTGTGAACTGTAGTTTGGTTATCATACATGTCTCCTGCTTTATATAGACTATTATGATTTCATTCTGATATTTCTGATTTCACATACTTGGTACTGTTATCTTGACCTCGCCCGAAGTGCGTTAATCTGCATGAGTAAAAGTACATCGGTATGTCGATCCGCTTTTAGGATCACGCTTTGTATTGGAAAGCTCGTTCCTTGGAGGCTTATCCTTTGGTATGTTACCACAGTGCGTAGATGCTTATACATTCGGGGTATGGCGGGAGCCTGTCCGTCATGCATTGTAAAATCTTAAGTGCAGCCTTTGTTGTGGGCGGGGTTTGTAAAAGGATAAGCTGTTCGGGTATTTATGTATATATGATGAAGGCATTGTTTTGGTTGCTTTGTTTATTTATCTTTTCTCTTAATTCGTATTCGTATTTTTATTTATTGATTTTCTCTGATGTTGTATCACTAGGGTGCCCGGGGTAAGGCACCAGTCACGGGCCCGGGTTCGGGTCGTGACACAAATACTCCCTCCCTCTTGTCTTAAAATCGTCCAAAGCCCTCCCGGCTGAGAGCTGGCAGGCGAAACCCACACTTGAGTGAGGCTTGGCGTGGGGTACCCCAGCCTAGTTGTCTCATTATAAATACCCCTTTTGTGGTATAGAAATACTCTCTAGTATTGTTATAATGCCCAAAATACTCTAGCCATATACCTTATAGTACTTTCCAAAGTACCGCTTTATCTGAAAAAACCGGAAAATGCGATTATACCTCCTTTAGCCACTAAGCGAAACCACTGGAAAAATATTCACCCGTAGTTGAAGTATTAAGTAGAAGTTGTGTAGACAACTACAAGGGTTTCTTGGAGCGTTTGGAGCGTACGGAGTAGGAGCTAAACCTTGTTCGGGGCCAAGCGTTTAACTCGGATAATTTTGGGCTTATCGAGGTAAATATCTTGTCCCCTATTGTAATTGGAAATTACATGATTGTTAGAATATATAGTTGAAGTATACTATATATAGATTGAATATTGAATAGAAATGAGCGTAGTTAAGTCGTAATGTCTTTTGACTTAGCTGAATAAGAATTGAGCAGTAATCACGTAGAAGGATAATAAGAAGAATGAGCCAGTAATTACATGAGGCTGTATTCTGGTAGACTTGTGTAGCATTCTTGTGTAGTAAATTGTACGTCAGGTTAGGCGTGTTAACCCCACGGTTGGCTTGGTGGCCAGGCCTCGATAAGGAGGAGATTTCTGTGTTGCGGGGAGAGTCTTTGCCGAATTTTACGTAGAATATGGAGCGATGAGATCTAGATGTTAATAAAGCGCCTTGTGGCCTTATAGGTTGAAGTACTACGTGTGGTGCAATCACGTGGCTTAAGGAGTAGCAGTTGTTTGAGTACTTGGAGCATTTTGCTATTAGTCGATAATCGTCGCGAGATATGTGAACCTCTTATATCTTTTCCGGCATGATATGTGTATAACTATGAAATGCGGTGAGCGTACGTGTGTTAAATGTATTTGATTGGTTTAAAACATAAAGGGTTATAACGGCTTTATGGGAAGTTGGTTATAACGACTTTATGTAGGTTAGAAATGCCTTGTGGTTTTAAAGGGTAAGCGATTTGACTTATAAGCGACTTAATGTGTGACCGTAAAGAACTTGAAGTATTTCAAAAGATTAAGAATCCTTTTTTTGAAGAAGAGTAATACTTGGTTTTGAAAACATAAGAGTTATACTAGCTTTATGGGAAGTTAGGTATAACGTCTTAAGGGAGGAAAAATGAATGGTTTATTGATCTTAAAGATAAGAGACTTGACTTGAATGGGTTAATATGAGTTTTGTGTGAAACCTCATTCGTGAGTAATGAGTACTTGGTTTTAAAAGGAATAATGTTTCTTGATTGAATCGAGAATGTGTATCGACAAACCATGCGGCGTTAATAAAGGAAAATATATTAAATAAATGAAGTATTATATTAAAACGGTAGAAACCTCCATCTGCATAGAAGCTAAGATGAGACAAAATGATATTACATTTTCTAGATCATGTTTTGCTTAATAAGATTGATTATGAGCAGGAATAACATACGCTCATATAAGGCATATGTTTTCTCAGTTGTTTAAAGAGAATTATATTCTTAAATGATTAAAACTATGAACTATGAAACTTTTCTAAAATAAAGAGACTTGAGTAAGTGAAATTAGGCAAGCTGGAACTTTAGGAAAGAATGTTGTTAAGAAGAAAAGTGTTTTGGTTTACCTAAAAATGTGAGTCACTCTATTTTTTTATATATACGAATATCGGGTGACTTTTATAAAAGGAATGAATCTCTTTAAAAGGAATTTAACGTCGTAGTACTTTAGAGTTAAAACAGGACTTTGGCATAAAATGAAAGTACTTTGAGTTGTGTATGACTTGCTATGCTTGTTGTGGTGAAACGCCTATCTTGTGATGATAGCCTTTGTTGTGCAAGTGTTGTATTTACGTATTCGCGTCTCTCGATGGAAGTCGGTTGACTTGTTGAGAACTTACTTGGGCGTCTTTGGCGATGTGAAGAATTCCACGGGTATGTTTCCATTTTGATTGTTGTCTTGATTGATTGATGTTACATGGACATGTCTACCGATCTGGAATTCAGGGGACGTATGGCGTGCGGGGTTGATCACGATATATTGTTGTTGATGTTACATGGGCGTGTCTGCCGTCACGAGTCGGGGCATGTGGCGTGCGGCATTGTCGTTATTGTTGCATCATGGACATGTTTACCCGATCACGAATTCGGGCATGCGGCCGTGATACGAACATGATTGGTGTTGTGGGCGTGAGACCCGTAGTTATATTTTAGTGATGACTTTGAGGCGTGAGTCACGACTTGTACTTTTATGTTGCATCTGTATTTTGGTCATCATACATGTCTCTGCTTTATATATTGTTATGATTTAACATGATATTTTGATTTCACATACTTAGTACTGTTGTCTTGACCTCCTTGAAGTGCGTTAAATCTGAGGTAAATTACGTTGTTTATCGATCCGCTTTTAGGATCACCTTTGAGCGTATTAGGAAGCTCAGTTCCTTGGAGCTTATCTTTTAGTATGTGTTCCCTGAGTTGTAGGTTCTTGTACATTGAGGGTATGGCGAGGCCACTGTCCGTCATAGTTATTATAAATCTTAAGTGCATGAAATCTTTGTTGTAGGCGGGGTTGTAAAAGATTAAAGCATTGGGGTTTGTATATATTTATGCAGAAGGCAAGCTGTTTTGGTTGCTTTGTTTACTTATAATATCTCTTATTTCATGTTCATATTTTATTTAATTGATTTTCTCGATGTTGTATCACTAGGGTGCGGGGTAAGGCACGATCACGGGCCAGGTTCGGGTCGTGACAACTAACTGCTTATTATACATTTCATATACACTCTCATTTTAGTTTACTTAAGGCACTAACATGTTCTTTATAAAAATCAGAATTTAACCCAAAGTACTACGTCTTCTATTCTTTTAAAATGACTCATTTCATTTATAAAACTTCGAGATACTAATAACCGTAGTATCAGTTACAATTTCTTTTCAAGACTAGTCACAATACTTTTTAGAAATAAAATTAGGCTTAAATCAGTGACTTCTTCTCGTAAAAGCCTTAGGCAATTGATGCCTTTAAATCAAATTGCCTTTCAATAAAATCAAGCCATTTATCTTTCCATAAAGCCAATATAACCAACTCGTAAAATCGTTATATTCACATACCTAAATCAAGTACAATTTCTATCGAAGGGACTTATCGTTTAAAAGCGAAACAAGTATCACATTCTTTAAAACTCTTCAAGTCCCTTATCATGCTTAAATTACTTAGAGTAAACCACTCTTTAGACTTTCCATAAAGCTATTATAAAACTTCCCATAAAGTCGTTATACTAATATATACATTAGCAATTTACATTTTCCTTATAACGAGAGACTTAAACTTTCCAACAAACAAGTATTAAAATACTTTCGACATACTTAAAGTCTCTTAACTTTTGAAAATCAAGATATCCTTAATATTTAATCAAGTGAGTTAATTCTCTAACTCAAACAACTTGGGCATTCTTAAAATAAGCCAAGGATATCAAATAGACTAGATTTGTCAAAATCTTGTACGTCTACCGTACCATACATTTACAACTTAATCATGCTCAAGAGATAAGAAAGTTCCACATACCTCTTGGTTTAATCCACTTGCTAAGTCGATCGCGTGCGTAGTATGTCAACTATAATGACCGTAGTCGTCTATTAACTTCTAGTTTCAAGCGTAGAATATTCCAAGTGCAAGTCACTAAATTCTACGGAAAATCGGACAACACTTCCTTTGTTTTACTAACTTTGCCACCTTTTTCAAGGCGAATACAATAACCAAGCAGCCCCGATTGGCTCACCACAATTTATAAGGTAGTTCAATACAAATGAATAACCAAAGCCCCAATTGGCTCACATGACGATAACAAACTAGTCTAAACTATAATGTCAATTCGTGATTAGGCAGCAATACAAATCGTTTCCAATTCCTTTTTAATCCCGGTGGTTTAGTATAACATGATATCAAGCGCATGATCGATTACAACTACTACAATCCTCAAGTAGGTAAACATCGGCGATTCTAATTAACGACCAAAATTGTATTTCAATTTCAAAGGCTAATCGTGTCACTTTCGGTTCTAAACCTACAATCCATGTCACTTATCAAACTTCATAATACAAATCATATAATCACATATAACTTATCATAACATGAAATCTTCAATTACAAAAGTAAGCGAAGATTATACCTCAGTGCTTAATTATGATCCAAGATCACAAGTCGCTCTTAGCGACTTTAGCTCACTCCTTTCGGCGTTCCAATCCACTCCAAGCAACCCTTAGAAGCTTAAGAATAACTCTTCTTCAAGTTCCAGCTTCAAGTTGAATAACCCCTTAGGTTTTGCCTTGCGACTAATCTGAAAACATCGTTTTCGGGATCTTTCTGTTGAAACACTTACAATACCCTTAGGTACCTTGGTTTAAAGTGGGGAGATTATTGACAACAATTGAATTTTTTCTTTTGAAACACTCCTAAAGCGTGAGCTTTCTAGTAGGCAGAACAATTTCTTGAACATTTTCTAAGTGCAAATGGCCTTGTCTTGCTACTAAGGTTGATAATATAATCAAATGGAGGGTTAAGATTAGAACAAATGGGTGGTTAGGATGCAACTTCAAGGATCAAGCCAAGTGGCATTGACTTGGTCAACAATGTCAAGCTCTTGCCTTTGCAAGACTTGATCTTATAAATTATGGTCAAATGACCATTTCCCCCATGTCAATTTCGTCCAAGAGTATTAAGGGGGTGACGCGTGTCAGCCTCCGTTCGTCATGATATTTCATTTCAGACAAATTCCAAAATTCCGATAAATTTTTACTCGTCTCAAATCTTAACATTTGAGTTCTTATGTACGTTCTTAGAAACATATCCTGAAATTTCCGGGGTGTAACAAGCTATCAAGGTGGAAGTACTTTGGAGCATTTTGCTACTTGTCGATAATCGTCGCGAGGTATGTGAACCTCTTCCTTCCTTTGGCATGATTCTATGTATAGAATATACATGTGGTATTATTTCATGTTTCCTTCTACTCTTAGAAGTTAAGAGGTATGTTTGTGATTTACTCTGTGTAAAGGTTATGTCTAGGTTACCCTAAGTTCTTACCAAGTCTTATGGGGGATGTTGGTAAGAGTCGTTAGGAGGTATTTGGAGCCAAGTTGACTTGGCTAATTTTAAGGCACGAATGAGAATAAGTATCGAACAAGCCATTGCAGCGTTAATAAAGGAAAATGTAATGACAATTGATAATATTAAAATGAGTAGAATTCTCCATCTGCATAGAAGCTAAGATAAGACAAAATTGTATTACATTTTCTAGATCATGGCTACTTGAATAAGATCGTTATAAATAAGTATAACTTATTCACAATGCACCAAAGTATATGTTACTTAATTTAAAAGAGTTTACGTATGAAGTTTTTAAGACTAAGAACCTTGAATTCTTAAAAGGTTAAGAAACTTTATTTTTTTCAAGTTATGGGACTTGATTTCTAAAGGAAGAATGACTTGATTTAAATATATAGAATACTTGATTTGGAAAGCATGGATTTCTTGATATTCTAAAGATAAGAGATTTTTAAATTCTAAGTTAAGAAACTTGATTTTCTAAAGTTAAGAGACTTGAAGTATTTTAAAAAGTTATGTAACTTGATTTGAAAGTATAGGTCTCTTGGTTATAAAAGGAATGAATTTGTCTAAGACATAAAGAGTTATAACGGCTTTATGGGAAGTTGGTTATAACAACTTTATGGAAGATTAAGAGAATGGTTTTCTCTAATAAGGTAAACAAAGAAATGATTTGAAATAAAGAAGGGCAAATGGTTTTAAAGGTACCAATTGCTTAAGGTTTTAAGGAAGAAGTCACGTGATTTAGAAGCCGGTAAATGTATTTCTAAAAAGGTATTGTGACTTGTCTTGGAAAGTAGATATGACTTGATACTACGGTTGTTAGTATCTTGGAAATTTCATTTGAAAAAGAGTCATTCTAAAGGAGTAGAGGTACGTAGTAAATTGGGTTAAATTCCCGGATTTTATGTGACTTTGGCGTCGAGAATGGCGGGCGGTATACCTTTATGGGCGGACTATATGACATTACGCGTCGAGAATGGTAGGCGGTATACCTTTATGTGCGGACTATATGACATTACGCGTCTAGGAATGGTAGGCGGTATACCTTTATGGGCGGACTATGAGACTTTACGCGTCGAGAATGGCAGGCGTTATACCTTTATGGGCGGTATGAGACTTTACGCGTCGAGAATGGTAGGCGGTATACCTTTATGGGCGGACTATGAGACTTTACGCGTCGAGAATGGTAGGCGTATACCTTTATGGGCAAACTATGAGACTTTCTGTGTCGGGAATGGGCAGGC
The DNA here is from genome assembly GCA_029844215.1 of Przewalskia tangutica. Taxonomy (NCBI): domain Eukaryota; kingdom Viridiplantae; phylum Streptophyta; class Magnoliopsida; order Solanales; family Solanaceae; genus Przewalskia; species Przewalskia tangutica. The sequence goes on along the minus strand of CM056720.1, from coordinate 43,710,600 downwards.
GTTATACCTTATGGGCGGACTATGTGACTTTATCGCGTCCCGGTTTGGGCGCGATATAAGCGTCCCTCCGTAAGGCGGATTATGTTATGTAAGGTAAGTAAGTTATATGGTAATGAACTTGATGATTTTCCTAAGTATATGCGTAGAAAGTGACTATAACTTTTATTGAAAAATGGGAAAAGATAATAAGGTGCGATTAAGTTCACGAGATGGTAATGACATGGTAGGTTCGGTGTATTTACTTTTTTTACACTTACCTGTCATGCTTTTATCTGAGATATGTTTTAATTGTTGTACCTTACTTCCGTTCCATATTAAATTTGTTGTCTTGACCCGCTTGAAGCTGCGTTAAATGCCCGCAGGTATTAGGTGCACAGGTTGGTGATCCTTGCTCTTAGGATCTCGGTTCATTTTTTGGGAAAAAGCTCCATTTACTCCGGAGGCTTATCTCTTGGTACATTTTCCCCTGAAGTTGTAGATTCATGTATTTTGAGGTATGGCGGGCCTGTCCACCATTGTTATGTTAAAACTCTTAGAGGTTTGTAGTCACATGTGTGGGTAAGTTTGTAAAGGAAATGAGAGTAGCTGCTTGGTTGTATATATATGTCGGGAAGGTAGCCATCGGCTAACTTTGTTGTTTTATTCTGTTGTTTTTAGTTTCATGTATGTTCATTGATTATCTACGATGTATACTGTAAGGGTGCGGGTAGGGCACGATCAGCGAGCCATGGTCGGTCGTGACAAAATCTTTCTTCGTTAACCTTATAAAGTCAATACAACTGACTTTCCATAAAGTCGTTGTATTGCAGTTATCATTAGTCAAATACAATTCCCTATATCGAAGGGATTTATACTTTTAAACGAAACAAGTATTATATACTTGAAACACTTCAAGTCCCTTAACTTTGAAACTTAAGACATCATTAGAACAAGTAAGGGATATCAAAACCTTATGCGTCTGCGTACTACGTAGGTCTGTCTATTCATGCTCGAGAGGTAGGAAAGTTCCACGTACCTCTTGGTCAATCCACTTGTAAGTCCACTATACCAAGCGTGATCGTCAACTATAATGGCCATGTCGTTTATTAACCTCTAGCTTCAACGTAGAATATTCCAAATGCAAAGTCACTAAATTCTATGGAAAATCGGGCAGCGTTTCCTTTGTTTCTACATCTTTGCCACTTTTTCAGGCGAATTCAACATCAAGCGCCACTTTTAAGGCCCGACAATCCAATCAATACAAGGGATTACACACTAATGTTGGATGTGTAAAATTCTGCCCACAATGCATATTAACTAAATCGATAAGTTAAAGGTAGTATTTTGGCTACAACATGTTCACATCCTAACCTTATTCAATCCTTCAAATCGAATCATATTTTTACATGCAATTTATCTAAGAGAAATATTTACCACTACAAGTTCTTTCTTAACTACATGCGACACCATAAACTAGCAAAAAGAAGGAGTTGTTACTTTAGAGCTTTAGCCAAATTAATCCAACAAATTCACTAGCCTCGCTTTCCACGATCAGTCAAAAAGCTCCTGACTTGCCCGACAAGTTTCATTCTTGCACCTTTTGATTTTCTCAAGCCTTGATTTCCTCTTGATTTTCTAGAGAGAAGGGAGAGCTTTTAATTTTAGAGAGAGAGGAGAGCTTGAAGAATGACCAAGTCTTCAAGACTTGATCAATAAATAGGACATGCAAAAATCAGATGGGGACACATGTCACCTCATGGCCTTTTTAAAACAAAGCGATTCTGATTTTCCCCGACCTCGAGAACCAGCCTCGGCGCGCGGCCTGCGATCGGCGCTTGGTACTGGCTATCAGAGACTCTTGAACTTCGGCGCGCGACCTGCTTTCGGCGTGGCGCTGAAACTTCAGCGAACATTCATAACATCTGGCGCCGCGGCCCTGCATCCGGCGCGACCACAGCTCTGGCCGAAACATTTTACGCCATTGCGCACTAAACATGTCGCTTCCATAACTTTCTATTAGATGTCTATCGAGAGCGGTTGGTTGCGTTGGGAACTAGACTCGGCGAACTACGTACTGGGAATTTGAAACACCTAGGAACTCTCAATGTAACTAGACATACACCGCCTCAAAGTTGACTAAAAATCCGTCTGAAACATTCCGTCAAAAATTTAAATCTTAACTCGCTTCGTGCGTCCCATAAGCGAGACTGAACTACGGGTGTAAGACTATTTCACGCGTGGGCGGTGGGCCATGATGAAATACAAATGCCACGCTCGCGTCATGGGTAGCAAATCCGTGGAATAGCCCAGTAGCAGGGGTTTATCGTAAGAATAACATAACTTTAGCACAAGCTATCATACATAACATAAGCACTTCCCAGAAACATCATACATAACATAAGCACTCGCATCATACGTAACATAGTAAGTTAAGAAAATCCTAACTTCTTATTAGCCTTGTTTATACACTCTCATTTTAGTTTACTTAAGGCCTAGCATGTAATTTATAAAATCCGGAAATTAACCCAAAGTACTACGTAGTTCTATTCTTTTAAAATGACTCTTTCCATATAAAACTTCGAAGATACTAATAAGCTGTAGTATCGAGTCATATCTACTTTTCAAGACAAGTCTGAATACCTTTTAGAAATACATTTATAGGCTACAAATCAAGTGACTTCTTTCTTTAAAACCTTAAGCAATTGATGCCTTCAAATCAATTTGCCTTTCATTATTTCAAGTCATTTATCATACTTAAATTACTTAGAGTAAATCACTCTTTTTAACCTTCCATAAAGCTATTATAACCAACTTCCCGTAAAGTAGTTATACTAGTTTTATACCTTAGAAACTTACATTCTTCTTTATAACCAAGAGACTTAAACTTTCCAACAAAACAAGTATCAAAATACTTTGACATACTTAAAGTCTCTTAACTTTTAATAACCAAGATATCCTTAATATTTAAACAAGTGAGTTAATTCCTAACTCGACCAACTTGGACATTCTTAAAATAAGCCAAGGATATCAAATGGACTAGATTGTCAAAATCTTGTCGTCTAGTACTATACATTTACAACTTATTCATGCTCGAGAGATAAGAAAGTTCCACATCATCTTGGTTTAATCCACTTGCTAAGTCGATTAAAATGCGTGGTATGTCAACTATAATGACCATAATGCGTCTATTAACTCTTACTTCAAGCGTAGAATATTCCAAGTGCAAAGTCATTTATCATGCTTAAATTACTTAGAGTAAACCACTCTTTCAACTTTCCATAAAGCTATTATAACCAGCTTACGTAAAGTCGTTATACTAACTTTATGCTTTAGACAACATTCTTTTTATAACGAGAGACTTATACTTTGAAAACCAAGTATCGTATACTTTCAAAATACTTGAAGTCTCTTAACTTTTAAAGCTAAGATATCGTAATCTTTTAAACAAATGAGTTAATTCCTAACTTTCGACCAACTTGGACATTCTTAAAACAAGTCATGGATATCAAATGAAACTAGATTAGTCAAAATCTAAATGCGTCTGTAGTCTATATATTTACAACTACTCATGCTCGAGAGATAAGAAAGTTCCACATACCTCTTGGTTGATCCACTTGCTAAGTCGATATGCGTGCGTAGTATGTCAACCTATAATGACCATGTCGTCTATTAACTTCTAACTTCAGCGTAGAATATTCTAAGTGCAAAGTCACTAAATTCTACGGAAAATCGGACGACAACTTCATTTGTTTCTACATACTTTTCCACCTTTTTCAAGGCGAATTCAATAACCAAACATGCCACATTTAAGGCTCAACACGTCAACGATCAAAGGGATTATACGCTACGGGGCGTATAAAATTCGCCCGCAATTCATACAAAATAGTCGATATTAAATGTCGTTCTTCGACTACGAAGACGACCACGATAAATCTTTTCGATTCCTTTTCAATCCGTAATGTCGTTCTCGCATGTTTATATAGTCATGACGAATTTCAACTATAATCTCATTTAGATAACATCGACAATTTTAACTATCGATTCATTTGTATTGTAATTCGATGGCTAATAAGCGATGTTGGATTTAGGCTCGATTCTATAATGCTTATCAACTATTACATGTATCATAATTTATTTCCAAGAGGAGAGGAATTTTTACCTTTAGGACTTAGCTATAGCCACTTTTCTGTGACTCCTTTCTCGTCAAAATCATCCACACGACCTTTCTACAAGTTTATCAACACTTTATCTTCTTGCCGCCTCTCCAACAATTTCACTAGGCTTAGGTTTTATTTACATTTTTTTAGAGAGAAGGGGAGAGGAATTCTTTATGGTGAACCTTTGAAAAATGACCAAGTCTTGAAGACTTGGTCATAATATAAGTGTCACGACCCGACTCCGGCATGGGTGCCTACTGGGCACCCTGCTTATACATCGAGAGAATAGCGGCGGAACATACCTGACTTATAAAATGCTTGGACATAAAAATAGCAGCAGGCTGGCGATAAGGCCACCTTCCAGTACAATATCGTGATAAAGCAGTACCTTTTTTTTTTTAACAGTGATCCACAAATGTGACTCTGGACCTCTAAGAATAACAACTCTGGCGGGCGGGGCCGCCGTACCTGAATGTACAACGGCCAGGCAATACCGAGGATAAGCCTCGGAATAAAGGAGTTTCTCAGCGGTGAACGGTGATCCTAGGCGAGGATCGACCGCGTACTACTGCGGCGTGAGCGCGCGGCCGAGGAAGTCGATCTGGCGTGTACCAAATATGTGGCCAGAAATGCGTAATGAAATCATAAGTCGATAATAAAGCGGAGCGGTATGATAACTCAATTAACGATGCTTTGTGCCTTACTAACAATGAGAGTAATCAGAGTATACTTACAACATAAACATAGGAAGCTCGCGATCAGCGGGACCACCGCGCGATGTCGTTAAGCGATCCTACTCGCGGGACTATTTCACGCGTAGGTCGTGTGGACGCGTGAGGTATTCCTCGCATGAGACTATTTCACCGCGTAGATCGTGTAGACCGCGTGAGGTATTCCTCGCATAGGTATGTGCGCGTGGGACTATTTCACCGCGTAAGCCTTACGGACTCGCGTGAGGTATTCCTCGCGTCGTGGGTAGCAAATCCACGGAATATGCAAATACCACAAACAGGAATGACCCAGTAATGAATATACTACTAGCACAAGGCTATCACACATAACATAAGCCTTCTTTATCATACATAACACAAGCATTCTGCATCATACCATATATAAGCAAGTTAAGAAATCCCCAACCTTTATTATTCTTGTTCGTATACTCTCATTTTAGTTTACTTAAGGCACTAACATGTCTTTTATAAAAATCAGAATTTAACAGTACTACATACTTCCACTCTTTAAAAAATGACTCTTTTTAGTATAAAACTTCCAAGATACTAATAACCTTAGTATCAGTCACAATACTTTTCAAGACAAGTCTGATACTTTTAGAAATAAAATTAGGCTTAACTCAGTGACTTCTTCTCTCATAAAAACCTTAGGCAATATATGCTTTTAAATCAACTTGCCTTTCGTTATTTCAAGTCATTTAACATACTTAAATTACTTACGATGAAACCACTCTTTTAACTTTCCATAAAGTAGTTATACTAACTTTATACTTTAGAAACTTACATCTTCTTTATAACGAGAGACTTAAAATTTCCAACAAGAAGTATCAAAAATACTTTGAACATACTTAAAGTCTCTTAACTTTTGAAAATCAAGATATCCTTAATATTTAAACAAGTGAGTTAATTTCCTAACTCAACCAATTTGGACATTCGTAAAATAAGCCAAGGATATCACATGGACTCGATTCGTCAAACACTCGTACATCTTTTAGTACTATACATTTACAACTATTCATGCTTTCGAGAGATAAGAAAGTTCACATACCTCTTGGTTTAATCCACTTGCTAAGTCGATCGCGTGCGTAGTATGTCAACCTATAATGACCATAGTGCGTCTATTAACTTCTAGTTTCAAGCGTAGAATATTCCAAGTGCAAAGTCACTAAATTCTACGGAAAATCGGACAACACTTCCTTTGTTTCTACATACTTTGCCACCTTTTTCAAGGCGAATTCAATAACCAAACACGCGGCGTTTAAGGCCCGACAAAGTAGCTAACAATAGGGGATTACACTTAATCAAGGCGTGTAAAATTCGCATGATATATAACAAACTAGTCTAAACTAAAATGTCAATTGGCGATTATGGCGGCAATACCAATCCTTCTTCAATTTCTTATCAATCCAGTGGTTTAATATAACATGTTATCTAGCCACGATTGATTATAGCTACTACAATCCTCGAGTTGGTAAGCGTCGGCGATTAATTATCGACCAAATTGTTTTCAATTTCAAATGGCTTAACGTGTCATTTTGGTTGAGCTTCCAAATTTCCATAACAACATCAAACTTCATAACACGTATCACATGATCACTTATAACTTATCATAACATGAAATCTTCAATTACAAAAGTAAAATGAAGGTTATACCTCAGTGCTTAAATATGATCCAGAGCACAGTCGATCCTTAACAACTTTAGCTCCTCGCTTTCGGCGTTCGAATCACTCCAAGCAACCCCAGAAGCATGAATAACTCATCTTGAAGTTCGAGCTTCAAAGTTGAAGAACTCCTTTAGTTTCCGCCTTGCGACTAATACAACGCCATTTTTAGGGCTCTTTCTATTGAGATACACTTCTGATACTCTTAGGAACCTTGGTTTAAAGTATGGGAATTATTGGACAACAATTGAAAAATTTCCATTAAAACCCTAGCCTTGGCGAGAGCCGTCTAGTGTTCCTCAAGTTTTTTTGAAAATTTGCTAAGTGTGGAGCTTGTCTTGCACTAGTATACATATATAACAAGATTGAGGTCAAGATTAGTACAATTGGGTGGCTTGGATGAGCTTCGCATGGATCGAGTCAGTGGCCTTTGACTTAGTCAACAATATCAAGCTATTTGTCTTTGCAAGACTTGGTTATTTAAATTATGGTCAAATGACCATTCTAACCATGCGAATTTCGACCAAGGCCACTAAGGGGGTGGCGTGTGCCCTCCATAAGTCGTCATAATATTTAATTTTTTGACAAATTCCAAAATTCCGATAAATTTTTACTCGTCTCAAATCTTAACATTTTGAGTTCTTACGTACGTTCTTATAAACATATCCTGAAATTTCCGGGGTGTAACAATAAGACCTTTTCTTGGTCAAAAAGATGGGAGGGACACTTGTCACCCTCCCATAGGCCTTTACACAAATATCTTCTGATTTTTCCCCTTTTTCTCGAAAAATCCCGCCTCGGCGCCAGCGAGTGTGGCCAGTGGCTGGCTGACTTCAGTTTCGATTTCTGTGTGCATGACCCTGCGAGTTTTGGAGTAACTAGTAAAGTTACTGTCATGAATTTACGAATTCAAGTTGTAAAAGCAACCTTTTGTAAAAATGCAAGGTAAGAGTCGGTACAATTTACTTTGTGGTCCGACAATACTAAATGTCTAAGATTTTTCTTTTTTTATTATTTGAATGCCTATAGTTTATTCAAACTGTTAGATTACTTTTTCAAGTTTTATCAAAGCGGGACACACTAAAATAACTCAGAAACATAAATATAATAATATACAAGTGTTAGCCCAAGAGGGTGTGGAAGCCCACATTTCCATTCTCTGTGGCAATGAATAGGGCGACGAAAGCAGCGTTTCAGGCGATCCCTTTCCAGCAAAGGGCATCTCTTTTTCATTCTTCCCCAATCTTGGAACGCAGAAGACGCGTTCATTGGGATTCTGTTAGTCTCCAGTTCTCTCTCTATTACGATATGTGAATTTTTCTATGTGCAAGAAATTTCATTCACTATTTTGTATTTTAGACAAGAAACAATATCATGAATTGTGTGGTAATGGAATTTGTAAAGTTTGATCCTTTTCCTTGTGCAGGGGAGAAGTGCTTATAAAGGCTCATCAAGGGTGAGCCATACTACTATCTTGATCAAAAGAAAATTTTCTAATTGCTCAATCACTTGATTTCCAAAACAAAAATAATAATGGTTAATGAGGAACAAAATCCAGTTCAATACCTACTCTATATGGTAGTTTTCGAAGGTTGTCTTCTTAAGTTACCATACCATTGAGATGTGAAGAGGTTAGCCTTGTCATTTTTAAGTTTTGTTTCTTCTTGACATGGAATTCAGCTGAGTTTAACACAATAAACTAGCAAAAGCTTGTGCATTTTTAAATAATTGGTAAAGACTTAGAATACTGTAAAACAAATTAAAAAGAAGGAAATCGAGAATGGTCAATTTCTGTCTCAACTTGTTTGTGTGTCATGTATCACACAGATTGTTGAGTAGTTTAACATTTCCATGGTTAGGATGGAGCATTTTGTGTCTCTGACTTTTGGAGTCATCTCTGAGTCCTGTTTAGCCTTGAACTGTTGAACTATTAATTTACAACAAATCACTTGTTTTATGTCTTTTCTTGTCATTGTACTTAAAGTAAATATGAATTATCCTGTCTTCAGTTGTAATTGGTTATGTTAAACCCAAATGTGAAATACATTTATCCTGTATAAACTACCTATAACCAATCCATTCTTACACATTTCATCAAACAATACCATTGTCGAAATGCTTTACGAAATGCATAGTAAAGGTCTTATGACCATTGTTCTGTCTACATGATCTGTTGCTACCGAGTAGCTTTCACAATCATCTAGTACACGAACTTAAAATCAGCTACATGTATAAAGCTTTCTTTTGTACTAGACCAAACAGAATGGCAATAATGCGTTGATTCTTGGCTTTAGAAAACTTAGTTTTCAAGGTGGGGTTTACATAAGTCTAATAAATCTTTAGGCTGTTATCTTAATGGGAATATAGGCTTTGAGGTGATTGAAACTCATAGATTGAAAATGATAGCGTGTTTATGGATGTCAGACGACAGATCTGTTCATGTTACTCGCTGGCAAAAAAATGTGTTCATCTTGTGTTTAAACTAGGCAGCATGGCCTGAATGATGCAGTTTCTCTGGGTCTATAGAAGCTAGAAAGATTTTTTTGGTGCTGTGTGGTGTTTGCTTGTCTTAGTCTATACATTTTATGAGGTTAGAATAGATCTTCCTGTAATTGCAGTGTGGTTACATTTCTTATATATGGGAGCGTTACCAAAGATTAATTGTTCTGATACAGTAAAGCTAGTCCTTGGCCCCAAAATAGTTGGAACCCATGAATTCTCAATATCCATTCCGCTCCATCCCAATACTCAATAATTTATCTTTTGAAACAAGTACAAGTAGTGGTTCTGCTAAGCATATAAAATCCTGCTCGACCAGTATTCTATTTTAGTTACAGTGAGATGCTTCATTTTCTGATGTTTTAGTACAAGTAGTGGTTCTGCTAAGCATATAAAATCCTGCTCGACCAGTAAATGTTATATTGATTGTCAGCTATTGTTGCAGAAATCAAACTTCTACTCCAGAAGATATAGGAAGATGAACTCAAGCCAGGCACTGTTTGAGAGTATCAATGGATTTGCTCAACAGTTTTTTCAGGTCATTCATGAACCAAAATTAGATTATTTATTACTGAATTCATGTTCCTTTAAAATGCTTCTAGTGGTATGGCCATTGGAACTTTTTATATGGTAAGATAGATTCTTGCGTGCGCTTTGTGTGTGTCTGATGGTTGTAACATGGAGGGGAAAAAGGAAAGCCCAAGCCAGGTAGGGAACAGTTGCTGAGTTTGACTATGGCTTGGGTTGGACTGATGGGAACTTGGCCCTTAGCATAGGCCACATCATGTTTACCCTTGGGTTACTTTTCAAATGCTTCTGCGATAAACATTTCTGTGGCTACAAGTAAATCCATGTACTCACTGGGCTACTAAGGTTTCTCATTCAAGATTCAATTGGTCCCAAAAAATGGGGATCTTCAGGATAACTTTATAAATTAACAATCACATATAACAAAGCTTAGTCCTAGCTCAAAGATTTATGTAACACCAAATGGCCTAAGAATTCCTGTTTTTATGTACTAGAAAGGAGTATGTAGCGTATCTAAGGAATGTGAAAATATCTGCAAAGATTAGAATATACTATGATTAGCCCAGTTTGTGTTAGAAATTCAGAATATATTGCTTGGTTGGCGGATACATTAGGTTATCGTGGAATATGTTTACTTGGATTAGCACACACCCCAATAGCAGATGTGTATTTAGCTAGTTGAACGAATCGACAACTTCATTGAATAACTACTATTTCTAATTAAAAAAATTGAAGTCTTAACAAAACAGAGACAATTCTGTTATAACTACTCCAGTTTGATCATTATGAATCTAGAATATTGAAGTGAGTTAATGATAATTTCAGTGGAATGGAGGGGTTTGGGAAAGGAAATGCATTTAGTTGACTAGGAAGGTATTAAATACCGGATAAGGATAGCTTCATATTTGAAGGGATACTCCCTTCTGTTTCGGTCGTGTTAGTACCTGCTGTTTGAACTGTGGATCAGCTCTTGAGTGATTTATCAGTTCAATGCGTTTTGCATGTGCACTCTTTATCTCTCTGATGAATGCACTGCCGGAATGAACTAAGGAAGTGTTAGATGACCTTGACAACCTCATTGGTCTGAAGTTGGATTGTAATTGAATTTGCTTTTTGTTAATATTTAGCTTGGGAATACCCAACAAAGTTTTTCCCTGCTGATCAGTATTAGCAGCAATACGAATCCTTACTGGAAGATCACTTAATCACACTCAAGAGGGAGACTTGGTGAATGTGCATTTTCGTGGTGAATTCTAGAATTGTGGATGCTTCAATGAAATTGACTCATTATTCATCTGGAAACTGGCAGTAGAAAGATGAAAAGGGGATCAGTTGTGTCTTTTCTGGACCTTCCAGTGGGAAAACACTGGGAAATATTTATGTCGAGTGTGTAAGCAGAAAATGGAAAACGTTACCATCTTATCCTCTTGACTTATTTGGCATGACTAGATGTTTGATAGAGACATTGAGGCTTGTTTGGTAGTTGGGCAAGACTGTCGTGCAGCTCCTTGGGTAATGGGTAAATCATTATATGAATAAAACCGTGGCCTTTTATTTGATCATGTATAGTGCGAGATGACTTTTGAGGACATTCTGCAATTCGCTTGATATGGAATTGAAATGTGATTGTTTAATGATTTCCATTCATTGTTATTGCTAACAACAACATACCCATACCCAGTGTAATCCCACAAGTGGGGTCTGGGAAGGGTGTGTGTAGACAAACCTCACCCCAACCTTGTGAAGGTAGAGAGGCTTGAATAAATTTAGCTCTTTTTGCAATGGAGGTTCCTCTTTTTGCAATGGATACTCCCTTCTGTTTCGGTCGTGTTAGTACCTGCTGTTTGAACTGTGGATCAGCTCTTGAGTGATTTATCAGTTCAATGCGTTTTGCATGTGCACTCTTTATCTCTCTGATGAATGCACTGCCGGAATGAACTAAGGAAGTGTTAGATGACCTTGACAACCTCATTGGTCTGAAGTTGGATTGTAATTGAATTTGCTTTTTGTTAATATTTAGCTTGGGAATACCCAACAAAGTTTTTTCCTGCTGATCAGTATTAGCAGCAATACGAATCCTTACTGGAAGATCACTTAATCACACTCAAGAGGGAGACTTGGTGAATGTGCATTTTTAAGTGGTGAATTCTAGAATTGTGGATGCTTCAATGAAATTGACTCATTATTCATCTGGAAACTGGCAGTAGAAAGATGAAAAGGGGATCAGTTGTGTCTTTTCTGGACCTTCCAGTGGGAAAACACTGGGAAATATTTGTATTGAGTGTGTAAGCAGAAAATGGAAAACGTTACCATCTTATCCTCTTGACTTATTTGGCATGACTAGATGTTTGATAGAGACATTGAGGCTTGTTTGGTAGTTGGGCAAGACTGTCGTGCAGCTCCTTGGGTAATGGGTAAATCATTATATGAATAAAACCGTGGCCTTTTATTTGATCATGTATAGTGCGAGATGACTTTTGAGGACATTCTGCAATTCGCTTGATATGGAATTGAAATGTGATTGTTTAATGATTTCCATTCATTGTTATTGCTAACAACAACATACCCATACCCAGTGTAATCCCACAAGTGGGGTCTGGGAAGGGTGTGTGTAGACAAACCTCACCCCAACCTTGTGAAGGTAGAGAGGCTTGAATAAATTTAGTGCTTTTTGCAATGGAGGTTCCTCTTTTCCAGTAACACTTTCTTCTCGTGTTACTGACAACATTATTCTCTTTCCTAGAAAGAGAGCTTTGAGTTTAAAAGCTTGGAATTTTCTTGCCTTATCAAGTAGCTGCTTACATTGCATTCAGTTTCCAAAGCCGGAATCACTAGACTAGCACTTCTCAAGGAAATTGTACTAAGAACTATGTTGCCACTTTCCAGCTTATCAAACACTTTTACTTACTTTAAACTCTGGACTTTGAAGCCTAAAAGTCACAGAGTAGTCCAATCCTATTAATTCTATAATGTTGTTTTTCAGCATTTCAGGGTGGGCTGCATGACTGTGATGAATATGACCCATCTTCAAGCCGAGACAGTTCATGGTTTAGACGAGATTTCAGGACCAGTGGAAACAAAGGGGGAAGATCAAGGAACACGGGACAAGATCAACAGAGTAAGTGCACCTTTTGTATAGAGTTTCTAGGGAACTTCACCTTCTGTTGGAGTTCGATCTTGTAAAATACACCCATTTTTAGCTCCAGAAGTGTCATGTAAAGAGCCTACTTTCCTTTCTCTGTGTATGTCGTTTGACAGACCAGGCCATTTAGCTATGCCTTTTGAGTATCTAGTAATAGCTGGTTTTCATCAACTCTTTTTTTCCAGGAGGGTTCCAATTCTTTGAGGATGAAGATATTGAGATAGAGACCTTTTTCCGTTCAGCATATGGCGGAAACAGATCCTACTACTGGTCATTTATCAATGAAGAACCACAATGGAGGAACTCATCAAACTACTCTAACAGCCATCGGTGGAATTGGAGACATCAATACTCGGACTATGATGAGTCAACTGACTCTGAGAATTCAGAGTCAGATTTGAGTTCAGAGCGTCTGACTCTTGGATTAAATACATCTGGCCCTTTGAATCTGGAAGATGTTAAGAATGCGTGGGTGTTCAATGAATTGCCAGCTACAAAATACTTTACTTTCTGATGTGTTTTGATAGCCTTATTGGCAAAAGTAATGTCTATATCACTGATTGCACATGCTTTACATTTGCAGATATCGCATATGTGCACTGAAATGGCATCCTGATCGCCACCAGGGCTCATCTAAGGTATATCTATTTCACTACTATTACATTTGTGTTTTGATGTTTTCCCTTTTCCACCTGCACCCATCATACTCCACTCGGCGGCACTACTCCGTACTTCATTTACGAAATATGCAGTCCTATACTTAGCTCCATGAGCTCACACCTACGGTTGATATGCTCCTTTAGCATTTTGAGGGGCTGGCTTGGAAGAATCTATCTTGTGTCTCTTCATCTGTTATCAAGCTTGTGTTGTCACACTTCATTAGGTCTTAGGATTAGCTGTTTCATCTGAATGATTGGCCGAGCTCCTAGTGCTGGTTAACATATTTGCCCTTGGATTATACTGACATTTGCATGCCACTATCAAGTTCATCTGTTCATGTATCAATACACACCTACATAAGAGAAAAAAGAAAAGGAACCAAACATTCTATTCCAAGTCAATATTCCGTACTTGTAGCTTATGCTAGGAGCTTATAATTGCCCCACTTTTCTCATGCCAAGCATGAAAGTTAGATTAGTTTATGCTATTCAAAACTTTCTTTATCTGTTTTTATGTAGTCCAGCTATAGTAGATAACAAGTTTTGATTAATTGACAGGCTGTTGCAGAAGAGAAGTTCAAGGCCTGCAGTGCAGCGTATCAATGTTTATCTGATAAATTGGGATTAAGTTAGTAATGGAGCAGATAGTGATACATTTCCTTGATTACTGGATGATGATCACTAAAGTACCGAGGTTATTGGTCCCCCAGGGGACGTGAGATATTCTAACCTATCAATAAAAGAGGCCCTTTATGATAGATGTTAATTATATTTGAAATGGCACTTGCACAAATAGGAAAGCTATAATCTAGAAATAAATGAATCACTTTTATTTTCATACAGTTGAAACTTCATTAATTAATACTCGATTATTTAATAAACTCTGTTAGATAATATTTTTGGTCGGTCCCGACTTGGTGGTAACGTGCTAAATTAATAATTCGCTAAAATTATAAGATAATACATTTTTGATTAGTCATATAGACCTCATGTAAAATATAAATTAATAATTTCTTATATACCACATAATACTTGAGTGATTTATGAAGACTTTTTGAAAAATGATTCAATTGTCTTTTGTTTTTTGTTGAAATCAATGTCACATTGAATCTCATCTCTAATTTTTCTTATCATTGTAAGAACTTGTGGTGTTGTTTTTTCATAGTTCAACAAGAAATTATTCAATGTGATTGTCGCTTTAATAGCCTTGTTTCGCGAAGGGTGCTCTACGAATACATGTCTGAATAGAACAATACATAAACCGTCTTAAAATAACAAGATAGAAATATAAAGGATAGAGGGAGTTCCAGTGTCGTGGAAGAAGTTGCAGCTCGCCCTGTACTCCGATGATCACTCTCTCCAAAGCTGCAAGTCAAGCTGCTCCGGTTTCGTTTGACTCTGTACTAGCACATCGAGTGCAGAAAGCGTAGAGTGAGTACGAGAAATACGTGTACTCAACATCATCATCAACCGACCCTAGCTATAACGTTGGTGAGGGTTGGTACTATTCGATACCTCTCTACTAGTTAGTTAGTTAAGCAATAATAAGAGTCAGTTAACCAACCTATCAATAGTGCTACAGTTCACCAGTGTACAAGTATTATTCAGGCTCACAAGTCTTACCACAATCCTCAATATCGTTATTGATTGCCTAAACCCCATAATCGGGCTTCTAATCCATTAAGTCTCACAACTCAACCTCACCGCATTTATAAGTCTCAAGTATCATTATTACCCTTAATCAAGTCGTAAGATCATATAGTTTATCAGAGATGAACATTGAGAACACACAACATCAAATACATATCAAAATAAAAATGAATGCAATGCAAATGATATGTATGTATGCACTGGCCATATGTACATGGTATACACACGCTTTTACAGTAGCTGTTTCACGTGACTCATGTGGGACTCATGAGGTCCCATCAGTCATCACTCTCATATCATGTTCCATATCCAACAATAGGCTTACCAAGCCCCTCTCAGCAGTAACTCAATGGTTCAAATGACAATATAATAATGTATGAATGAGATGGATGTGTACACCATGCAATCAGAATAAATAATACAATTAGTATTATAAGTTTATTTTCAATTATCAGACGAGATATAGAGTGTGAGTTCATGACAAGTCAAATCAAGGATATACGTATCAAACATGGCTACGAGCCCAAATAATCAACAAGCATGCCAAACCTAAGCGGATTTATGCATCACGCCCGTGGTCCAAATGCTAAAAACATAAACTCCTTCAAGTAATCGTACTAGTTCATTATGAACTCATGATTAGTTCACCAGTACCCATATTAGTGCTCGTCACCTCAAAAATATGGGACCCCCAATTCCCGATTACTCGTATTAGTTCATTATTAGCATACCAACACATAACACTATACTATAGTCTAGTAAGTCTCAACTTGCTGATTCAGAAGAACTCGTGCGATAGCCTTGCCTTATCTACGAGCCTCATACGCGCTCACTGGTCAATTATATCAATTATATGAGATAACGAGTCTAATAGTACCCATATATATAGGCGAAACTAGAATTCCCAAGTTAAACAACAAAGGAACCCCGATCCCACTTTATCAAAACCCAAACTTTATTATCCAAAAATTACCATAACATGCTAGATAGTCGTAATCTCAAATTAATTTAATATGAAGTCCCGATTGGATCCTCGATTTCACGAATTGGTAAAAAGGCGATTCTAACCTAGAATTTCCCCAATTTCAATGGGTTTATAACATACAATTAGCCTATTAAATATCATTCACTAGTCTAACACGATCTTAATTTACAATATCAACAACAATAATCGAATAACGATCCCCAAATCGAGTCTTACCCACTTATATTCTCAACATAAGCTAATTCCTCTTTTCTCTCTCCCAAATCATGGATTAAATCCTATAATAATGAAATGAACCCATGGAAATGATTCAGATTAGAGTCTAGAAGTTACTCAAGTGAAGAACGTTGAATTTGCACTTTGAATCTCTACAAAGTCGAGCTTAAGAACTTGAAAAATAGAAATGGGGATAAAAGATTTGGACTAGGGTTTTAACACTATTCACTATAGTACCTCATTCGCAATTGCGAGACGCCACTCGCGATTGCGAAGGGTTAACCCGACCCGACCACACTGGACTTTTCGCGGTCGCGAACTACTACATGATCGTGATGTCCCGCGACTCACCTCCTTCCAGGTGCGTGTCCCCGCGAAAGTGCCCAAACCATTTGCGATCGCGAGAGCCTGGTTCATCAAGGCTCGCGTTGTTACACCCCGTAGTTCCAGTGTATGTATATGAGGACGTACGTACGTAAATACGACATTAAAATTGGAAAGGAAGAAAGTTGTGATTTTTCGACGGAAAAGTTTCCGAATTTTGAGAAGGAAAAATGTTCGTTAATGGGAATTGGATTCCCAGATTTGGTATTCGGACTTTTTGGAATATTTGAGAATTATGGAATTTTATTTCCGAAATTGGTCACGTGGGGCCCACGGGAGAATTCTGATTTTGTAGGGCCCAGCTTTATTTTGGATTTTTGGCATTGCGGATATTTTGGAAGATGAAATATTTTGGGCGAGTAGGGGCGACACGTGTCACCGTGTGGCCATGTTGGCGGGTGGAGAAGGCAGTGGGGCGTTTTTAGGTGGACAAGTGGCGTTTTGTGGTGGCCACTTGTCCCATTTTTGTGGTAGCCAAATGGTTGGCCAACTACCTACACACATGTACCCATCCTCACCACACTTGCCTAGATCTTGGCCATTGATTTTCCAATAAATACCCGTTGTTTGAAGACTTATTTAATCCAGCTTTGAGATTCTAAGTCACAAATACTCCCTTTGTTGAGGTTCTCGTCCTACTCTCCCCTTGGTGTAGGAAAAATTCTTCAAGTGTTGATATAGTCCCAAATACCTTAGCCTAGTATCCTAGTTGTATTCGAGTTATTTGATACTAGGGCAGGAAATTCTACTTTATTCCTTTAGTCGCAAAAGCGAAGCCACTAGAAAAATCTTCGTAGCTTAGATGAAGTGTTAAGAGAAGTTATTTGGAAACTTCTAAGGGTTGCTTGGAGGCGGGTTGGGCGTCGGGAATTGGAGCTAAGCGTTGCTCGGGATCGACTTATAATCTTGGATAATTTTGGGCTTATCGAGGTAATGATCTATGTCCCTATTGTAATTGGAAATTACATGTTGTAATAGTTAATCATTGAGTATAAGATATATTGGAAGTATAATTATAAGGATTTGAACTATATTTACATTGGTGTATTTGCGATAGACTTGTAGTATTATTGTGGAGTAGAATTGTACGTCAGGTTAGGCGTGTAACCCACTGGAATTGTTGGTTTGGTGAGGCCTCGTTTGAGGAGGAGTTTTATGTGGTTGCGGGGAGGTCTTTGCTGAATTTTCCGTAGAATAAGGAATCTTGTATCTAGAATTATTCTCTGAAGAGAGCTAGAGGTTGATAGGCGTTTTGTGGCCTTTATAGGTTGAAGTACTACGAGTGGCGTATTACTTGAAGGGTGGAAAAGCGAGCAAGGTTAGAGTACTTTGGAGCATTTTGCTAATTGTCGATAATCGTCGCGAGGTATGTGAACCTCTTCCTATCCTTTCTAGCATGATATTTGTGAAATATATTTAGTGCGGTAGGCGCGTGTGTTTAAGGAAGTTGATTTTCCTTTTGTGTCCTTGACTTGATTCCAAGTTAAGTGACTTGTTATGAAACATTAAGGACTTGAATTATGTTAAAAAGTTGTAAAATCTCACTCATGATTAATGGGTGTGTGGTCTTTAAAGAATAAAGTTATCTTGATTTGGAAATAAGAATGGTTTTATCATTGGATTTAAAATGATAACTTGACTTATAAACAACTTGATTTTGGGAAAGGAGAAGTAATTTGATTTAAAGGTATAGATTACTTGTTTTTAAAAGAGTAAGACACTTGGTTTAAAAAGTATATTGCTACTTGACTTTTAAAGGAGAAGTGCCTTTGTTTTAAAAGAAGGTATGGAAATTGTTTTGGTTTTACTTTGATGTCTTTTTAATTTTTTTTAAATAATAAGAATGGAAGTATTTCAAAGAGTTATTAACCATTTTGAAAGAAAAGAAATACTTGGTTTTAAAAGCTTAAGTGTTATACTAGCTTTATGGGAAGTTAGGTATAACGACTTAAGGAAGATAGAAGAACGATTTACTTATTTTTTTATGAAAGTCTTGTATTGATTACGGAAAGTGTAGTAAGATGGTTTGATAAGTAGACATGTTAGGATGCTACGTGTGTTAGTGTCTTGTGATGTTTGTATAAAGGGGTTTCCACTTGTTGTGCTTATGTTGTTTAACGATAATTTGTTATGTTAGTATTATATCACTCGCTCTTGACATGATTAGGGGTTAAGCTGCCTCCGTGCGGGGTAGACTTCGGTAGTCTGTGTGACCTATGATTCGAGAATACCTCATGCGGGTTTGTGTGACCTATGCGGAGCTACGAGAGTTCGAGTTAGTGTGCGGCCTTTATGGTCATGCGGTCTATGTGGCCATGCGGTGCGAGTCGGGGCGTTGCGGGAGTAGCTACCCTCGATGCGGGAATACCTGCATGCGGGCCGTCGGAGTGGCTTATGCGGGGCTGCGGGAAGTTCGGGACTAAAGCGCGCATTAGATCTGCGGGCGAGTGGCGGCCGATCATGTGGCGGTCTGAGCAGATCTCGTAATCTGATTTATGACCTTGTTAGTGCGTGGGTTTTAGTAGTCGGCTATGCCTTCGTACTTACCGTGCGGTTTTATTATGACCGCAGTAGGACACGGTGTTCATGTATTCCTTAGTGCTTTTATATCATAAGCCGGCGGTGAGGAAGATATTCCACGGGCGTGATTGATGTTGTGGGCGTGAGACCCATAGTTGTATTTGAGTGATGACTTTGAGGCGTGAGTCACGACTTGACATATTGCTTATTTATTGTGAGCTGTAGTTTGGTTATCATACATGTCTCTGCTTTATATAGACTACTATGATTTCATTTCTGATATTTTTAGTTTCACATACTTGGTACTGTTATCTTGACCTCCTTGGGGCTGCGTTCATCTGCGCGGTAGAGGTACGCGATGTTGATCCTCGCTCTTAGGGTCGCGATTCAGCGTTTGGGAAGCTCCGTTTCTCGGAGGCTTATCGGTGGTATAGTCCTGTCGTTGTAAGTGCTTACATTGGGGTATGGCGGAACCTGTCCGCCATTGTTGTCATATCATTCTTAAGTGCATAATGCTTGTTGTGGGCAGAATTGTAAAAAGGGATGTAACTGTTCTAGTTGTTATATATTTATGCCGAAAGACAACTTTTCTCATATAACTGTTTTACACTTCACTTTATTCATGTCTTGTTTTATATTCCGCTGATTACTCTGATGTATGGCTACTTGGGTGCCCGGGGTAAGGCACCAGTCACGGGCCCGGGTTCGGGTCGTGACACGCGTTCACGTATCTTTCCTCGCAATAGCGAAGAAGGAAACCAGAACAACTGACACTAGATTTTGCTGGTTTTTCCCTACTCTCGAACCGACACTCGGAAATCATTCGGAAGCCAAATAACACAAACCAAATATGCATTCCTATCAAAAAACCCATTTCGGTCCTGCTTGCGCACTCTGAATTTCCAGAAAAGGTCTCTAAGGCTCGGGTTTGACCAAAGTCAACTCTTAAGTTCTAAATCCTTAATTTTACACATAAACCCTCAAAAGTCTTGATTAAGTCATAAACGTCGTTCCAGAGCTAATGGAACCGATAAAATCATGAAAAGTGCATGTTTACCCAAAAGTTAACTATAGGTCAAATTTCTCTATTCTCTTAACATTTTTCAGACCTACCAAAAGCATCCAAAACATATCTGAACTCCTCGGGATACATACCACCCATCCCCATAAGCCATAAATAAGCAATTAAAGGCTCGAAAAAGGTAGTTTAGGGATTTTAAGACGTAACACATAAAACAACTTTTCGAGTCGGTACATTAGATACCACATAAATAAACATTTGTATTCAAACAGTAGAAAAAAGAAAATACTTGGGCTCTCAAATAACTTGTGGTAGTTAGCCCGCATATCAGACTCGGACTCCCATGTAGCTTTCTCTAACGGGCGATTTCTCCACTGAACATTCACATATGTTATCTCTTTGGACCTCAACTTTCGAACCTACTTGTCTAGAATATCTACAGGCCCATCCACATAAGATAGGTTCTGATCAAGCATCACAAAATCCCATATAATCACATGAGAATCATCAGTGACATCTTCTTGACATAAAAACATGAAACACGAGTGCGCGCTGAGATAACGAGAGGTAAATTCAACTCATAGGCTACCTCTCCAACTTTGTCCATAATCTAAAATGGACGATGAATCTCGGGATAAGCTTGCCTTTCTTCCCTAAACTCATCACACCGCCGTGGGTGAGACGCCTTGACAAAGCCAGCTCGATAACCGTAAACTCTAGGGCGAACCCTCCGATCTGCATAACTCTTATGTCTACTCTGGGATGTAAGAAGACGATTTTAGATCAACCTAACCTTATCCAATAAATCTCTCAAAATATCAGTACCCCAAGGTCAAACCTCAAAAGCATCAAACCACACGACTTGAGAATGACACATCACCGTACAAGGCCTCAAATGGTGCCATCTCAATACTCGAATAGTAGTTGTTGTTGTACACAAACTCCACCAAGGGTAGAAATTGGTCCTAATGACCCCCAAAGTCAATCACGGACTCGTAACATATCCACAGAACTTGAATAGTCCACTCAGCGGCGTCGATCGAGGTGGGCTATCGCGACCGAGCCAATGAGCGACTAAGCGCCCTAATTGGACGTCATTATACTAACCTATCACGTATAATCAGACTGACACTAAGAACCAGATGAAATTCGGCAGCATAACACTGTAATAATAACACATGTCAGAATAGACATGTCTCTTGAGGAGTCACAACAATTCAACATAACAAAATAGGCGGTATGAAATTTGCGCGTATCTTATCACATATGCGGTGCGTCCCAAAAGCAGTACAACGATGGTATATCGACCAAAACATGATCTGATCCACCCACGTATAACCGGTGTCTGGACCTCGATGAAGGATAACGACATATGGCCAGGCAGGGCCCGCCGTGCCCCTAAATATACATAAGTCAAAAAAATAAGGTTCTGTATCAAAATGACAAGCTCTGAATCAAAGGAGCTTTCCAACCAGCTGAATAGGAGTCATAGGGATCATGGCGAGAACACTGTACTGCGAGGCATGAGCATGACCCGAGAAAATGGGTTAGTACAAAATAATGTACTGAGTAGGTAAAATATGTAATACTGTAAGGAAGATCATAAGTGGCCAATAGATAACGGGAGACAAGTATAATAATCAGAATCCAAATCCAACTGTGCCATATACAAATGAGAGTCAACTGTGCCATATAAAAAATGAGAGTCATGTACATACATATACCGTACCCGGTGTTACACCCCGTAGTTCCAAGACAAGAATAAGAGAACGTACGTAAGACGATAAGGGTTAAATCGTGAAACGATAGAAGATGCACTTTTTCCTTAAAAGAAATCTTGGAACCCGTGAAGGAAAAGTGTTTAGTAATGATAATTGAGTTCTCAAATTTGGGATTTGGACTTTTTGGAATATAAAAGAATTATGGATTTTTAAATCTGAAATTGGTCACGTGGGGCCCACGGGAAAAAAATACGGTTTTGTGGGGCCCACAAGTTTTTCGATATTTTGGCCAATTATGAACTTTTTGGGAGATGAAAATATTTTGGACGAATCATAGGGTGACACGTGGCACACCCCCACCCCCTGTCTTGGTCTTGGAAGACTTTGACTTTGACTTAGATATTTTGGAGATTTGGCTAGATATTTGTGTGACAAGTGGACAAGTGGGCCATGTGGGTCCCACTCCACTTGTCTTGCTACTTGAGTTATACATCTATATATACATAAGAGAGCTTGCAGAGACACATGATTAGCCATTTTATTTCACAAAAAATAGCTCTCCTCTTTTATCCCTTAAATTCCATTTTCAAAAAACTCCATAGCCAAGAACAACAAAGATTAGTTGGTTCCTTTCTCCAAGATTAGCTCCTAAACCAAGTGTTAAACAAAGTTAACTCCCCAAGCCTCTTAAACCTTGCTTTGGCCGAAATTGTGGGTGCCAAAACCTAAGGTTCCGTCGACTTTTTGGAAGCGAAATACAAAGTGGAGTTGTGTATAAGTTCATAGAGGTCATATATATGTGATTGAAACTTGAATAAGTGGAGCGAAACGAAAACTGCGGACCAAAGTATAGCGTTCTTCCCGGGACGTTTTTAAGGCTAGAAATGAGGTAACAATTCTTCTTTTTCCATAGTATTTGGATATTACTCATTGTTATAGTGTATGGATGACTTCTTGTTAAGGAATATATGGAAAATAAGGTGTGCATGTACCCTTTTTATGTTGTTGGCCGAGACTAGGCATATTTGTCGTTGTTGGATTCGTTGGTTATCATTGTTGGTAATAACACTTGTCGCATGTTATATACTGAAGGAAATATAGTTTTTGATAGTTTATATAACTTATATAACATGTCGGAATGAGAATTGGATTAAAAGGAATTAAGGAAAAGGACTTTGGTTGGTTGTAGTTGTTGTTAGCCGAAAATTGCCTAAAACTGTTGGACGTCGTCGTGTCGTTTTTATGGAATGTTTTGGGGTGTTGATATTCTGGAAAATCAGCCCCTAACATGCATGTTTAATGTGGTAAAATTACTAGTGAAATTCCTAAGGAATAAGGGTGTTAAAAAGCATTGCACCGCAATGTTGAAATAACATGGACGATTTTATGGACTGTTTTCTTATAAATTGTGGGGCAGAATTTTACACGTCCAATTAGGCGTGTAATCCCCTTTGGTTAACTGTTGGTTGCGCCTTAAATGTGGCTTGTTGGTTGATGAAATACGGACCTTGGAAAAGGTGGAAAAGTACGTAGAAACAAATGAAGTGCTGCTCGATTTTCCGTATAATTAGAGGGCTATTAATTGGTATAAGTATTACAATAGTAAGTAAGATTTTGATAGAAGTACTATGGCCATTTTAGGTTGAGGTACTACGTGTAGCATGGTCTACTTGGCTTAAGGAGTAGCTGATGAAGTTGAAGTACTTGGAGCGTTTTGCTACGTGTCGAAAGGGTTAGTCGTCGCGAGGTATGTGGACTTCTTCTTCTCTAAGACATGAGTATGTTTATATTATACTTGCCTTGTTGTTAGGAGTATACATGACTTGATATTTGAGTATACTTGCCTTGTTGTTAGGAGTATACATGACTTGATATTTTAGTATACTTGCCTTGTTGTTAGGAGTATACATGACTTGTTATTTGGAGTATACTTGCCTTGTTGTTGAAAGTATACATGACTTGTTGTTTTAGGTATACTTGCCTTGTTATTTGGAGTATACGTGACTTGCCTTCTTGAAGTACTTGCCTGGTAATTAGGAAGTATTCACGCTATAGATTTTAAGCTAAAATCATGTCTAGAATATTCCTAAGTTCTTACCAAGTCTTATGGGGGATATTGGTAAGAGTCGTTAGGAAGTATTGGAATCTAGTTGACCTTGCTAAGTTACTACACTAATGAAAAAGGGACCGAGCAAGCCATTGCAGCGTTAATGAAAATATATCGGTAATCAATTATATTGAAATGAGTAGAATCTTCCATCTGCATAGAAACTAAGATAAGACAAAATTGTATTACATTTTCTAGATCATGGCTCAATGGACAAGTTCGTTATAAACGAGTATAACCTATTCACGGCTCATAAAAGTATTAATTTTGTAAGTATATGAGGCTTGATTTTCGAAAGTACTTGAGACTTGAATTTCGAAAATGTGTAGTAACTTGATTTGAAAAGTATATGTTACTTGATTTAAAGAGTACAAGTAACTTGATTTAAATGTATAGGTTACTTGATTTAAAAAAAAGGAGAAGTGACTTGTCTTAAAAGATTCTTTTATAAAGAATAGATGTACGTAGATCTTTTGGGTCCAACGCCCTAATATTTCATGAGACAATTTTTCTCATAAAGTATAAAGGTATATAGCTTTCTTTGGATCTTGATCCTAAATGAACTACGTGATAACGCCTTAATGGTAATTGAAAAGGAAAGATGGGATAGTACCTTAGTTCGTAAGAATTGTTATAATAGCTTTATGGGAAATTAGTTATAACGACTTGAGGAGGATAAAAAGAACGGTTTACTTACTTGATTATAAAAGCCTTGTAATGATTTCTGAAGGTGTAGTAAGTTGGTTTGATAAGTAAACGTGTTATGATACTACGGGCGTTAGTGTCTTGAGACTTTTGTTTTAAGGGGGTTTTCTTGTTGTGCTTATGTTGTTTACGATAAGCCGGTTGTGCTTGTATTATATCACTTACCCCCCTGACACGTTGCGTGACACATATTCCGCGGGAATTTCTCCCCCCGATGTGAGGAATACCTCATGCGGGTCCATGTGACCTATGCGGATTGCGGGAGTCCAGGGAATGCCGCGGGTTAGCTACCACGATCACGAGAATACCTCATGCGAGTCCGTATGACTTATGCGGTTCGGGAGTCGAGAATTTCTTGGGTTTGCTCCCCGATCACGAGGAATCTTTGTTACACCGTAAGTCGGGACATGTATAAGAGAATGCGTAAGAAACAAGACTTGGAAATTAGTGCGAAAGGAAGAATTGTTTTTAAAGCGGAAAAACCTTAGAAACGTCGGAAAGGAAAAATGTTCGTTGTTGAGAATTGGATTCTCAAAATGCATTATTTGAAGAGTATGGAACTCTTAACCTAATGGAAATTTATTTTCACGGTTTGGTCACGTGGGGCCCACAGGAAATTTTACTTTTGTGGGACCACGAGGTTCTGAATTTTATGGACGAATGAGAGGCGACACGTGGCACTCCTTCCACATGGCTTGGTCGAAATTGTGTAAGGGCAAAATGGTCATTGACCATGGTAGAAGATAAGTCTTCAGCTTGATATTGTTGAAGTCGACTTGTCCACAGGCTTGATCAGTGAAACCCATCCTAACCTCGCATTTGTGGACATCTAAACCCTCCATTGTGTTTTATAAGGTTACTACTAGTGCAAGACTAGCTCATTACACTTAGAAAAATTTGAGAACATTGAGCTTAGCCTAGAAGAGCTCTGGGTTTAGTCTCCACTTCACAAAATTTTGTAATTTTGTTCCTTTGTCATGAGACTTTAAACCAAGGTTCTAAGAGTGTTGTAAGGTTATCTAAATAGAAAGATTTGAGAAAAACGCATTTTTACGTTAGTCGCAGCGGAAACTAAGGGAGTTCTTGACTTTGAAGTTGGAACTTGAAGATGGGTTCTTGTGGGCCTCAAGGAGTGCTTGGGCGGATTGGAACTTAAGGAAAGGAGCTAAGAATTTCTAAAGCGCGACTTTGGATCTTGGAAATTTTAAGGGCTTGGAAAGGTATAAATTTTGTCGTTTTAGTAGTTAAGACTTACTTATTGTTGTAGCTATGGATTTTAGCAAGCATGTGTTATATAGTATGAAGTTTGATATGTTTATGGGCTATTGGAACCTAATCAGAAAACTAGCATGTTTAGCTTTAAGATTGGAATTCAAGTTGATTATTAGTTTAAGTCGTCGCGTGTTGAATAAAGAAGGAAATTGTAGTTGTTGAAGTTGTTTATGACTAATTAACATGTTGACCTAAGAACTTGAAATTGGAAAAGGATTGGAAAAGGCGTAGTGTTATTGGTTATATGTTGGTAGAATGGCTAGTGAAGTATTATACTATTTGGTATGAATTGTGGCGGAATTTTACACGTATTGTAAGGCGTGTAATCCCACTGTTTAGTTGTTGTTTGGAGCCTTA
The DNA here is from genome assembly GCA_029844215.1 of Przewalskia tangutica. Taxonomy (NCBI): domain Eukaryota; kingdom Viridiplantae; phylum Streptophyta; class Magnoliopsida; order Solanales; family Solanaceae; genus Przewalskia; species Przewalskia tangutica. The sequence goes on along the minus strand of CM056720.1, from coordinate 43,684,305 downwards.
AATGTGGCGTGTTGGTTATTGTATTCGGCCTTGAAAAGGTGGCAAAGTGAGTAGAAACAAAGGAAGTCTTTTGATTTTCCGTAGAATTAGAACGTTTATGTTATACCGTATTTCGGTATATGCGTGTGGGCGTGCGTAGAAAGTTTGAGCCTTAAAGTTAGGCAAGTTTGAAATTTTGTGCCTGACCCAGTAAAGAATCGTTTTTCGGCGAAGCGTTTTTGAGAACTGCGAGGAAAATTCGGCTATGTCGTTTATTATTTTTGCGGATTTTTAGGCGGCGGAACATTTTTGGACCAGCGAGAGGTGACACTTGTCACCTGCAGGCTATCGCGACCCGTTCGGGGCGTGGTAGTGCCTCTAGGGGCACCCAGTAGTCATACATCAGTAATCGTGGAAATATAAAACAAGACATGAAACAGTTTATAAAATAAGACACGGTTTATGTGAGAAAACATCGCCTTCGGCATATATATATAAACATGGTTTAGCGATTTACATCAAATCTTGTACAACATGACTACTGACCTCTGAGGAAATATACAACTATGGCGGGACGGGGCCGCCATACCTGTACAAAACTATCTCTGACGGGAGATCGTACCCAAAGTAGAGCCTCGGAAAAGATGGAGCTCGGCGCAGCGTAGAGATCACAGAATGTGGATCAAGCACTGCTTGCCACTGCGGCATGAGCGCGGCCCGAAGAAGTCGATCTGAGTACTAAGTATGTGAAAGCGTAAAATACTTAAATGAAAACATATCATGTTAAAATCAGTTTTGCAAGTATGTATGAAAACGACCGAGGGCCGCGCGTAGTGCAGCATCATAAATAAAAGCAGCAGTAATTAGCGCCAGCAGGTCTTTTCTAGTTTGCGAATGATCGAGCGGGGCCAATTGCGTAGTATCACCATGCAAGCCTAATCACGGACTCCGTAGTCGCGTAGGCCACTCACGTAGGCGCGTAGGGTGCATAACCCGCGTCGAGGGTAGCTACTCCTCGGCGTCGTCTGGACTCGTAGTCGCGTGGCAGCGCGTAGGCCGCGTGAGGTATAACCCGCATCACTAACACGGAACTCCGTAGCTCGCGTAGGTCCCTTGGACCGCGTGAGGTATTCTCGAATCATGGTCCCGGACCGCTGAGTTTACCGCGTCGGAGGCGACAACCCCGGTAATATGTCAAGAGGTGAGTGATATTATACTAACATAACGACTTATCGTTAAACAACATAAGCCTGACAAGAATACTCTCTTATACAAAAGTTACAAGACACTAACACACGTAGCATCATATCATGTCTACTTTATCAAACCATCTTATTATTCTTTTCACAAGTCAATATAAGTGCATTATAAATACATAGGCAAGCTGTTTCTTTTATCATGCTTAAGTGGTTATACCTAACTTCCCATAAAGCTAGTATAACTCTTAGCTTTTGTTTTAAAACCAATTAGTTCTCTTACATTTAAAAAATGATTGATACTCTTTTGAAATGCTTTGGATCTTTATTATTCGGGCTTAAGCTAGTGAGGCATTCTTAGTAAGTATTGTCGAGCTTAAGCGTGAGGCATTCTGATAAGTATTATTGATTAACACGTATGCGTCTGCGTACTACATATATACTTTAAAATATCATGCTTTAGGAAGAATCACATACCTTCTCGTGAAAACCACACGCGAGTTGAATATGTCGCGCGAGAGAATCGACTATAATAGTCGGAACACGTCTATCAGCGTTGAGACTACTTTATGTGATTCTAAGCAGAGGGTTCTATATCCTACGGAAAATTGGACAGACTTCCCTGCGGTGAGCTACTCGAGTCTTGTGAAAGCGATCGCATGTAAGTACAATTTGATTAATCTTCTTTTAAGCCCTTCTGCGTGATACTTGATTCAATTCTACTGTGATATTCTTACAAGTATTTATAATTATTTTTATACTACTACAGTATGTATTCTACAATTCAAAGAGGTTAGGATTAGTTACCTCGGTAAGCCCGATAATCCTAGATAAAGTCGCGCTTTGAGCAAGGTTTAGCTCTCAAGTTATGCGCTCAGATAACTCGAGAGCCTTAGAAGTTCTTCACACTTCTACTAAGTACTAAGGGATTTGGGCTAGGGTATTTTGGGCATTATAACAATACTAGAAGGCAACTTTTCTACGAGGAGGGTAGGTTTTGGCTAGGCTAGGGAGGGGGCTCGGCCAAACCACTTAGGCTAGAGGGGTATTCGGCGAGGGCCTTGAGGAGGAGGGAGGTGTTTGGGCGAAAAGGCTACAAAGGGAGAGGAGAGGATTTTTAGACTTGGAAGCTTTTGTGGATGAAGAACTCTTCGTCTCAAGAGGGTATTTATAGGTCGAGGGATGGCCAACGAGGGCGAGATGTAGCCAAGTGCTAGACAAGTGTAAGGCGAAGATTAGGGCAAGTGTACCTAGCCAACTTGCACACAAAATATCCTACCAACTACTTGACAAAATTGGCTCTCAATTCGGTCCAATTCATACAAGTCCGTGATTGGAGGTGACAAGTGTAAGCCCTCCGTTGATCAAAATGTTTAGTCTCTCGGAAAAATCCTTAAAATTAGAAATGGCATAGCGGAATTTACCTACGAAAGTTGTGGAAGCGTTTAGTCGGAAAACTATTTGCTTTGTGAGTTGTGCCCAAAAAATCGTCGAGGCCTAAACTTTAAGGCCAAACTTTTTATGCGTATTCCTTACGTACATACTGCAAATACTGGGTATAACATTCTCCTCCTTAGAAACATTTGTCGAATGTTCCTTCCCAAGCAGGATAACGATAAGGTTCTTCGTAACTTAACGGTTTGCAAAAGCCACGCGACGGCCACAAAACAACACTTAGGCAAAAGCGATAATGAAAATTTACAAGTAGGAAAGTGAATTACACGGAGGTGTGGGAATAGGTGAGGATACTTACGCCTCATGTCCTCGCCGGCTTCCCGTCATCTCCTCACGAGCTCGTTCGCCACAAGACTTTGTGGAAGCCCGTCGCCGTCGCGGGCGCTAACGGCGATCGATTATCGCTATGGGAACCTCATAAATACGATAACCCGCCGATCACTGGACATCGTCGATCGGGTGCACCTAGATGGATCCGATACATCTCGCCGGCATAGATACGTGAAAAGCCGGATGCTTTGCCTCCGGATCGGACGGCGGATCAACTCGTAAGCAACCTTGCCTACCTGCGGACAATGCGAAGCGGCCCGATGTACCTTGGTGAGTTTCCTCTTCCGAATCTCATCACACCGCCGTGGGTGGCGCCCGAGAAAACCCAATCATCAGCTGCGAACTCGGATCACGGCGGCGATGATCTGCATCGACTTACATGCGACTACAGTTTGTCGATAGCGCTCTCGGATAAGCCGCCTTATCGGCACTGCTGCACCAAATCTGGTCCCACTGCGTGCACTTTCGCCACGTCGAACCAACCTATAGGCGTCTGCACTTCCTCCCATACAAGGCCTCGTAAGGCGCCATCGAATCTTGGGTGGTAGCTATTGTTATGCGAACTCAACTAGAGGCAAATGATCCTCGGTACCCACGAAGTCGATAACACGGGCTCGCGACATATCACCGAAGTGCGGATAGTGCGCTCGGCTTTGTCCGTGCATGCGTGGATGGAATCACGATGCTCGGGCTCACTGCGTCCTAAACCTCTGCGGAAAGACCTCAGGAAGTTAGGCGTGGCGGGTTCCTGCATGCGATATGATCGAAATAGGGACTCATGCGATCGGCGATCTCTCGGATGTAAAGTGGCGTAATCCTCGGTAGAAAAGTCGTCTGACGGGAAGAAAGTGGGCTGATTTAAATCGGCTGTCGGCGATAACCCATATAGAATCATGTCTCCTGCGAGTGCGAGGTAATCCTGTGATGAAGTCCGTGTTGATTACCTCCACTTCGGTCGGGATCTCGATAAATGCGTAACAAACCACGGGCCTATGGTGCTCTGCCTTCGCTGGCGACAAAGCGGGAGGCGAGCTACGAACTGCGCAGCGTCCTCTTGAAGCCATCCGCAATACGGATCTAAGGTCGTGGTACATCTTGGTCGACCACGGATGGATAGAAATGTATTGTGACGTATTACATCACGACCGAATCGAACCCGCGGAGTGCCTTACCGGGCACCCTGGTGATACAACATCGAGAGAAAAATCGGCGGAAATAAAACATGAACATGAAATGAGAGATATTATAAATAAGCAGGCCAGCCAAAGCAGTTGCCTTTCAGCATATATATATATAAATGCGAGCAGTTACAATCCTTACTGCCACACTTGGCGATTACTCTGGACCTCTAAGATTTTTACAACAACTATGGCGGGGCGGGGCGCCGTACCACGAATGTACAGAACCTCAGACATCGGGTAACGTACAAAGATAAGCCTCAGAAGGAGCGGAGCTTCCAATCTGAAAGGTGATCCTAAAAGCGGGGATCGGCAATAGATGTACTTACACTGCGGCGTGAGCGGCCAGAAGGAGGTCGATCACAGTACCAGTATGTGAAGCGTAAATGAAATCATAATAGTCTATATAAAGCGGGAGACATGTATGAAACCAAACTACGATACTGCGTATAACGATTATATCAAGTTAGGGTCTCGCGCCTCGGTCATTTACTCGAAATATAATTATGGGTCTCGCGCCTGACATCGATCATGCGTGGAATACCTTCCGCCATCGGCGATCATGATATGATAACATCGAAGTACAGCGAACACGAGTCTACACGATGCCAGCGTAATAACAATGCAATACAACGAAACCACGAAGGCGACGCAGGGGCAAGTGCGGCCGACTACGGATACCAAGGCGGTCCGCGTAGGCGGCAAGGCAAACGGTGACCACCGGGTACGAAGGCGTATCACGAGACCGCCACTACTTGAGCGGGGCAAGTGCGAGGGCTAACTACAGTACGAGGCCGAATCAGCCACGAGGCGGGGCAAGTCTGGCCGACCACTTGGGTACCAGGCGAGCGATGAAACCTCGTGGGAGCTAGTCCGTGGAATAACACTATCATCGAGGAGCATACGGTGAAATTTTCCGTCGCTGTAGATGCGTCAAGTAAGTCCTCAGCGAGTCAGCGACCTCGTTGAGAGCGGTAATATAGAACACAATTCTTGCATAACAAAGTATCACGACAAGCGTAGGCAAGTTACACAACAACAAGCATAGGCAAGTTACACAACAACAAGCATAGGCAAGTTATCCTGACTCGGTACTTTCATTTTATGTCAAAGTCGGGTTTAAATCTAAAGTACTACGTCGTTAAATTCCTTTTAAAGATCCATTCCACTTTTTATAAAAGTCACGATGCAGTAGCGTAAAATAGAGTGACTTATATCTTTTAAGTAAACCAAAACAACTTCCATACTATCCTTTTTAAAACCAAATTAAGGCAATACCATGCCTTCTTTTAGACAAAACACTTCTCTTTTTAAAGTCAAGTTACCACATTAAAACCGATGATAAAAACCCTTCTTTTGTTTCGTAAAGTCGTTATAACCAACTTCCCATAAAGGTACATTTATAACACTTTATGTTTTAAACTCATTTTAAGACAACCTGATGCCTTTCTTTACCTAAAGTTCGGTTTGCCTAATTTCAATTCGCGGATCTCTTTTTAGAAAAGTTTCATAGTTGAATGTCTTAATCTCTTTTTAAAACAATTGAGTAACATATGCCACTGGCGAGTAGGTTATTCTTGTTCATAATCAATCTTATTAAGCGACCGTGATCTAGAAAATGTAATCTCATTTTGTCTCGTCTTAGCTTATGCGGATGGAGGTTTCTCTTGGTTTTAATAATACTTCATTAGTCATTACATTTTCCTTTATTAAGCGCTGCGATGGTTTGTTCGATACTTATTACGATTTCGAATCGGTAAAACATTATTCCTTTTACAACCGGTACTCATTACTCACGAATGAGGTTTCACACTAACATCCATATCAAGTCAAGTCTCTTATCTTTTAAGATTAAGTCTCTTAACTTCAGAAATCGATAAAACCATTCTCTCTTAAGGCGTTATACCTAACTTCCCGTAAAGCTAGTATAACTCTTATGTTTTCAAAACCAAGTATTACTCTTACATTAAAGATGATTGCATTCTTTTGAAATACTTCAAGATTCTTTACTATTACCTGACAAATCGGTTATAAGTCAAATCGATTACCTTTTAAAACCACAAGCATTTCCTTACCTACGTAAAGGTTATAACTTGACTTGCCGTAAATTGTCATAACAACTTTATGTTTTAAACCAATTAAATACATTTATACGTATGCGTCTACCGTACTACATAGTTACACACGTATCATGCTAGAAAAGATAGGAGAGGTTCACGTACCTCGCGGCGATTATCGACTAATAGCAAAGCGCTCAGTACCTCAAGTCGGCTCGCCTTAAGCCAAGTAGACGCGCCACGCGATGTTTCAACCTATAGAGGCCCTGGCGCCTATTAACATCTTAGATCTCAATGTAGAATATTACTGAGAAAATTCGGCACCTCCCCACACATGACGGCGTAAATCTAAATCCTCTATCGTAGGCTGCGAAGCCGACGGGGTTTGCCGTCTAACGGGCGTGTACAATTCTACTACGGCAATGCTACACAAGTCTGCATGTCTGATCTATGTAATTCTGATTCGATTCTCTTCTTTAAATTGAGGCTTAAGTCGCAAGACATTGCAGTAAGTATTATCGGGCCTAAGTCGAAAGACATTGCCGCAATTATAATGTTGATTCTATATATAGTATACTTGACTATATATTCCTCTGACATGTAATTTCGATTACAATAGAAGGTCGAGTGTTTACCTCGATAAGCCCAAAATTATCAGAGTTTATATGTCGATCTGAGCAAGGTTTAGCTCTACTCAGTGCGCTCGACCAGCTCAAACAACCCTTAGAAGTTCTAACTAACTTCTGCTCAAATACTTGACTATCGATGAAGATTTCCTTAGGGTTTAGTTTAGTGGCTAAAGGAAGTATAATAGTATTTTACGGGCTTTTGTATAAGTGTAACCTTGGGAAAACTACAAGGTATTTGGGCGAGGTATTTGGACATTACAACAATACTAAGAGAGTATTTCTATACCACAACAAGGGTATTATCACGAAAACAACTAGGCTAGGGGGTACCACGGCTAACCACTCTGAGGGGAGGAAGCTCTCGGCCAAGGGCCTTCTCGAAGGGGAGGGTGTGGTGGGCGAGAGAGAGAGGGAGGAGTATTTTGAGACTTAGATAGATTGCTCAAGTTTTGGATGAAGAAAGTCTTGACTTAGAGGGTATTTATAGGTCAAGTGAAGGCGACCAATGGCGAAGATGAAGACAAGTGCATAGCAAGTGTAAGGCCAGATTTAGCCATGTGCTACCTTATCCATCTACACAAAATATCCTACCTAACCCTTGACCAAAATTTCAACACCAAAAGCGTGCAAAGGGCTAGCTTTGCAGTCAGCTTCGATGGGAGGTGACACTTGTCCCCCTCCGTTGGTCAAAATGTTTCGTCTCTCGGAAAAATCCATAAAAATTATTAATGACATAGCGGAATTTTCCCTCGTAAGCTGTGGAAAGCGTTTAGTCGGAAAGCGACTCTTTTGGCACTTGTGCCCGATTTGAACCTTGCTAATCTTAAGGCTCAAATTCTTATCGTGCGCCCTCGCGTACATACTGCGGAAATACGGTATAACATTCTCCTCGCCCGAAACATTCGTCCGAATGTTCCTTCTCAAGCGGATAACGATGAAGTTCTTACAACGGGTTGCCAGCGCCACGCGCGCCACGAAAATAACACCGTTCTCTTCGCTTCCTTACTCGTCGTGCCGCTTCCGAACATCGAACTCTTCTAGTATCGTACCATACTTGATCATCGCTCTGATTCCCAAGCGTTGGAGTCACCACCTCGAACTTGGTCATCTTACTAACCGCTCCTCTGCAGGCCGTTCCGGCGCTTCGCGATCGGCACGGTCGAACATAACCACGAACTCATCGGCGGTCATCTAAACTTGGGCCTAGCACCCTCGTGACCCTACCACTGGCGGGACCACCTCGATCGACCCGCTCATTCGGGCTCACGGGTTGACCGCATGACCGTCCTCGGCCGAGCCTGCATCGCGCAGACTCTCGTTTCTCGTCCGGAACAATCTTACCTATCTGGTCATGAAAGCTACCACTTCCATTTATACCACCAGAAATTTTCCCACAATTACACCACGCACTTACACATTCGACAAAGATCCCCATGAAAATCTTGTACTCAGATGGCCTTACATCAGTCTCAGTGTAATATTCTAAGGTTAATCACTTTCTACTTTGAGACTTACCCTTTTTACCAACGGGTTTCTAAATCACATTTTAGCACAAGGCTATCGAACATAACACTAAACACGTCATCATAACATCAATACATACAAAACTACAGAGGTTAAGGATATGCACGAAAATAGGCGGTTGAGGGCCATTAGCTGAGAACTCCAGCGCGACCTCTACAGAGTGCTGTAGGTGTCTGAACATCTGCTGGCTATGGAAGGTGTAGAACCATAGCTGCTCTAGTAGTGCATGCTATCTACCAGCGCTACCCACAGTGGACGATCTCTCGCCGGATAGCCTGTTGGCGCAAGAATAACAACCTCCCAAGTCGATCGACACTCTCATATGAAGTTTTCCCACAGCGGCCATTTGAGACAAGGGCAACCTCATCCGGCGAGCACTCTACTCGCGAAAATCTGAAACACAGGAGCCACGACTGCTCTGAATATCCCAAAGGTCCGGATTTGTGGAGGACCACTCTGAGCGGTGGGCGCATAAGCGGCTCTTCTTTGAGGCGGTCGCCTCGAAAGTCACCAAGGACCTGCTGTTACGACCCTCTTCTGCGACCACTGGTCATTCGTCGATTTATCCGCTCCTCGCGTCAGTGCATACGCTGCGTGCGGGCGATGTCCGTGCGGTGAAAAGCTACCGAACAACTCTCGGCTAGGTGATCGTGAGCCTGTAACATATCGGTGCACTCGATCCTCCGTACTAGCTACCAGCGAGGGCGTCTGCGGGCGATGAGTCGAACTCCACATTGTACTCGAACCGTCGCGGATTACGCATGACACCAAAAATCTGTCGGCGAGCCCTCGCCGTCTGTGGAGGCAAGAAATGTGCAAGAAAGGCCTCGAGAACTTCGTCCGTAAAGTGGAAGTGCATGCTCTCCCGGGACGGCTCGCGAATCAAACGATCATTGCGGTATCATGCGGCCGATGCGAACCTAGGACCACCGACTCGGTCTCGATGCCTTGATCACTCTCGTGATCGGCTATGGCGTCGGATGAACTCTGCGGATCATCGCCGGGCCTCGACCCGTAAAACTCTGGCGGCTCTGACTTCGAGAAAATCCCGTAGCCTCGAACTATCGATCTAGGGTGAACGGCTGGTGCTCTTTGGGCTGCTGCGTCGGCTATCCTCGAGTCAGCCTGACCACGGCCGTCGCGGGCCAGCTCGCGTGACTCATCTCCTGCTCGGTGCGGGTGGAGGCTCAATCTTGTGGTCTCTGCATTTGCTCTGCTCGCGACTCCTCTGCGCCTTGCCGCCAGGCGGGTTGCCTGCAGCGGAGGCATAAGCGGTAAGCGAAGTATGTCGGAGGTGTCGATCTTATTACGGCTACAGGCACGATCTCGGAATGAGAAGAATGGAAACCAACCACTAAATGTCCTGCGACCTCACGATTATAGATGTGGTGCCTGACACGCTATAATCAAGACTACTAGACACGGTGCGTAGACACTTTCAGAGACTAAGCGCTCACGATACCACTTTGTCACGACCGAATCAGGGCGCGGTAGTGCCTTACCGGGCACCCTAGTGATCTGACATCGAGAGAAAAATCGCGGAAATAAAACATGAACATGAAATGAGAGATATTATAAATAAGCAGGCCAACCAAAGCAGTTGCCTTTCAACATATATATATAAATGCGAGCGATTCTGATCAACCTGACCACACTTGCGGTGCTACGGACCTCTAAGATTTTTACAACAACTATGGCGGGACGGGGCCGCCATACCACGAATGTACAAGAACCTACAGACGTCGAGTAGCATGCAAAGATAAGCCTCGAAGGCGGAGCTTCAATCTGTTGAAAGGTGATCCTAAGCGGGGATCGGCGGCCGATGTACTTACTGCGGCATGACGCGGCCCGAAGGAGGTCGATCTGGCAATTGCAGTATGTGAAGCGTAAATGAAATCATAATAGTCTATATAAAGCGGGAGACATGTATGAAACCAAACTACGGTACACGTATAACGATTATATCAAGTTAGGGTCTCGCCTCGGGTCATTTACTCAAATATAATTATGGGTCTCGCCACAACATCGTCATGCGTGGAATACCTTCCCGCCTGTGGCGATCATGATATGATAACATCGAAGTACGCGAACACCAAGTCTACACGATGCCAGCGTAATAACAATGCAATACAACGAAACCACGAAGGCGACACGGCGAAGTGCGGCGACTACGGATACGAGGCGGTCGCGTGGCGGCCGGGGCAAATGCGGTGACCACCGGGTACGAGGCGTATCACGAGACCGCCACTACTGGCTGAGCGGGGCAAGTCGAGGGCTAACTACCAGTACGAGGCGAATCAGCCACGAGGCGGGGCAAGTCTGGCCGACCACCGGTACAGTGACGATGAAACCTCGTGGGAGCTAGTCCGTGGAATAACACTATCATCGAGGAGCATACGTGAAATTTTCCGTCCTTGCCGATGCGTCCAAGTAAGTCCTCAGCGAGTCAGCGACCCTCGATTTGAGAGGCGGTAATATAGAACACAATTCTTGCATAACAAAGGTGTCACAACAAGCGTAGGCAAGTTACCTGACAACAAGCATAGGCAAGTTACACAACAACAAGCATAGGCAAGTTATCCTGACTCGGTACTTTCGTTTTATGTCAAAGTCGGGTTTAAATCTAAAGTACTACGTCGTTAAATTCCTTTTAAAGATCCGTTCACTTTTATAAAAGCCACTAGATACGTAGCGTAAAATAGAGTGACTTATATCTTTTAAGTAAACCAAAACAACTTCCTTCCTATCCTTTTTAAAACCAAATTAAGGCAATACCATGCCTTCTTTTAGACAAAACACTTCTCTTTTTAAAGTCAAGTTACCACATTAAAACCCGATGATAAAAACCCTTCTTTTGTTTTCTTAAAGTCGTTATAACCAACTTCCCATAAAAATTTATAACACTTTATGTTTTAAACCATTTTAAGACAACCTGATGCCTTTCTTTACCCTAAAGTTCGGTTTGCCTAATTTCAATTCGCGATCTCTTTTTAGAAAAATTTCATAGTTGATGTCTTAATCTCTTTTAAAACAATTGAGTAACATATGCCACTGGCGAGTAGGTTATTCTTGTTCATAATCAATCTTATTAAGCGACCGTGATCTAGAAAATGTAATCTCATTTTGTCTCGTCTTAGCTATGCGGATGGAGGTTTCTCTTGGTTTTAATAATACTTCATTAGTCATTACATTTTCCTTTATTAAGCGCTGCGATGGTTTGTTCGATACTTATTACGATTTCGAATCGGTAAAACATTATTCCTTTTACAACGGTACTCATTACTCACGAATGAGGTTTCACACTAACATCCATATCAAGTCAAGTCTCTTATCTTTTAAGATTAAGTCTCTTAACTTCAGAAATCGGTAAAACCATTCTCTCTTAGGCGTTATACCTAACTTCCCGTAAAGCTAGTATAACTCTTATGTTTTCAAAACCAAGTATTACTCTTACATTAAAGATGATTCAGCATTCTTTTGAAATACTTCAAGATTCTTTACTATTACATAACAAGTCAGTTATAAGTAAAATCAGTTACCTTTTTAAAACCACAAAGCATTTCCTTACCTCATAAAGTATGTTATAACGACTTGCCATAAAATTTGTCATAACAACTTTATGTTTTAAATAATTAAATACATTTAGCACGTATCGTCTCCGTACTACATAGTTACACACATATCATGCTAGAAAAGATAGGGAGAGGTTCACATACCTCGCGACGATTATCGACTAATAGCAAAATGCTCCAAGTACCTCAAGCCGTCGGCTACGCCTTAAGCCAAGTAGACCACGCCACGCGCGATGTTCAACCTATAGAGGCCACAGGCGCCTATTAACATCTTAGATCTCAATGTAGAATATTCTCTGAAAATTCACAACACCTCCCCACATGGCAGCGTAAATCTCTCTCTATCAGTAGGATACGAAGCCAACCGGGGTTTGCGTCTAACGGGCGTGTACAATTATACTACGGCAATGCTACACAAGTCTCTTGTACTACGGTCTATGTAATTCTGATTCGATTCTCTTCTTTAAATTGGGCTTAAGTCGCAAGACATTTAGTAAGTATTAATCGAGCCTAAGTCAAAAGACATTGCCGCACAATTATAATGTTCATTCTATATATAGTATACTTGACTATATATTCCTACGACATGTAATTTCAATTACAATAGAAGGTCGAGTGTTTACCTCGATAAGCCCAAAATTATCAGAGTTTATATGTCGATCTGAGCAGGTTTAGCTCTACTCAGTGTGCTCGACCGCTCCAAACAACCCTTAGAAGTTCTAACCAACCTACTCAAATACTTCAACTATCGATGAAGATTTCCTTAGGGTTTAGTTTAGTGGCTAAAGGAAGTATAATAGTATTTTACGGGCTTTTGTATAAGTGTAACCTTGGGAAAACTACAAGGTATTTGGGCGAGGTATTTGGACATTACAACAATACTAGGAGAGTATTTCTATACCTGACAAAGGGGTATTATCTGAAAACAACTAGGCTAGGGGGTACCCATTGCTAACCATTCTGAGGGGAGGAAGCTCTCGGCCAAGGGCACTTCTCGAAGGGGAGGGGTGTGGTGGGCGAGAGAACAAGAGAGGAGGAGTATTTTGAGACTTAGATAGATTGCTCAAGTTTTGGATGAAGAAAGTCTTCACTTAGAGGGTATTTATAGGTCAAGTGAAGGCCAACCAATGGCGAAGATGAAGACAAGTGCATAGAAAGTGTAAGGCGATTTAGCCATGTGCTACCTTATCCATCTACACAAAATATCCTACTAACCCTTGACCAAAATTTCAACACCAAAAAGCGTGCAAAAGGGCTAGCTTTGCCGTCACTTGCTTCCGATGGGAGGTGACACTTGTCCCCTCCGTTGGTCAAAATGTTTAGTCTCTCGGAAAAATCCGCAAAAATTATTAATGACATGGCGGAATTTTCCCTCGTAGGCTGTGGAAGCGTTTACGTCGGAAGCGACTCTTTCGCACTTGTGCCCAATTTGAACCTTGCCTAATCTTAAGGCTCAAATTCTTATCGTGCGCCCTCGCGTACATACTGCGGAAATACGAGGTATAACACTTCCCGAGAACACTGCTGAAGTCACGAAACATCTGGAACACACACGCCCTCGAACCTTAGCACCCGTGGTCTTACCTCGAAGGACCGCGCCTCGCGAAGAGGCGTATCGCGATATCGAATCAAAGTGGATCCTCGAGCTGTTGCCTCTTCGCCTCGCCGGCGATGGAAGACTCGGCAACCTCGCGAACTCTAACCCCACGCTATCGAGAATCAATCAAGCGGACACGAGGCTGCTAAGCGGTGCAAATCACGAACCATGTCCCTCCTCTCTAGCGCGCGTCGATGGCTCCCGTCGACCTACGACTAGGCATACGCCTGAGCATTGGCCTTCCCGGGTGAGTGCGGGATATCAACATCGTAATCCTTAGCAACTCTAACCACGCCTCTATCGTAAGTTCGGCTCCTCTGGTGAAGATATCTGGAGGCTCTTGTGGTGCAGTAAAAATATCACGTGAACCCGTACAAATAGTGCCTCGGATCTTGAAAGCGTGAATCACGGCGTGACTCCAAATCATGGGTGGGGTAGTTTCTCGTGTTTCTTGGTTGTCGGGATGCGTATGCTATAACCTGCCATGCTGCGTCAACACGCGTCCCAACCCGATGCACGCGTATCGATACGACATAACCATCGGACCTGCGGAAGAGTAAGAGCGAGGCGGTCGTCGATCTCTCTTTCGCTGGAAACCACGCTCACAAGCATCGATCCATGAAACTTGGCGCCTTACGAGTCGGCCTAGTCAATGGTGCGAAGATAGAAGCAAACTTCTCCACGAACGCCGATAATATCTGAGGCCCGAGCTGCGAACCTGCATTGGAGTAGTAGGTCTAGGCCAAGTCTGTTGCCTCGATCTTGGCGTATCCACTCGAATGCCATCGGCCGACAATATGCCCAGCGCTGAAGTCAGCAAAACTCACGTTTGGAAAACTTGGCGTACAGCTGGCAGTCTGGAAGAAGCGGCCACGGATCGCCGAAATGCTCGCGTGCTCTGCTCTGGCGAGAATAAACCAAGATATCATCGATGAACACTATCACAAGCGTGTCCAAAAATGGTTTGAACACTCGGTTCATCAAATCCATGAATCTGCCGGAGCATTGGTCGACCAAAGACATGACCACGAACTTCATAATGCCGTCTGGGTCTGAATGCGATCTAGGGACATCGCCTCTCGACTACTTTGATGATAGCGGCCGTAGATCAATCTTGGAGAAGCATCTCGCACCTGCTGGTCGAACAAATCATCAATCACAGGAAGGGTATCTGTTCTTAATGGTCACCTTGTTGGTGCACATGTAATCAACACGCGTGCGCGGCGTCGTCCTTCTTCTTCGCGAACAATACTGGCGCTCCCGGGAGAAACACTGGGCTGATGAAGCCGCTTCTCCGGCAAATCTCTGTGATCCTTGACTCTCTCAACTCGGCGGGTGCCGTTACGTATGGCGGAATGGAAATAGGCGAGTGTGCGCAAATGTCAATACAAAACTCAATCTCCCTCTCGGGAGGATGCGGGAGGTCGTGCGGAAACGCGTCTGGGAACTCTCGACCACTTTGGGCCTGGCGGAAAATCTGGTACCGCGACTTGTATCAAACACGAGCGAGATGGTAGATATACCCGCCTGCGCGTCTTCCTAGCCTTGAGGTAGGAAATAAACCTACCGCCGGCGTCTGGTGCTCCTCGCTCAACAACCGGCTCGCCGAGCTGGAACCGTACTCTCTCTCTGCGGTCTACATTGGCGTAGCAAGAAGCTAGCCAATCCGTCCCGTGATCGCGTCGAAGTCAATCATCTCGACTCTATCAAGTCGGCTAGGGTCCGGCGGCGTAAATAGTCACGGGACAAGCTCTATATACCCGTAGAGCTACCAGAATCACCCACTAGCGTAGCTACCTCGAAAGGGTCTATGGACTCGGGCTCTATCCCTATCCTACTAGCGACAAGGGAGATATATGGGGCCAGTAGAACCGGATCTATCAAAGCATACACGTCAAACCAGGCGATAAGGTACGTGGCGACATCGGTGAGGCCTCACGATCTGTCGGTTTGGACAAAGCATAAATGCGGTTCGAGGACCGCTAGAAGCGGACCGCGCCACGACCTGCTGCGCGACCTGCTGGTCCGTGAGTACCTTGCCCTCGAGGCGAGTAGCTGTCGAGGATGAAGAAGACCGTGAAAGAACACATGGTGACCCTACCATCAGCCTTGCCGCTTGGTGGACGGTTCCTCGCATAGTGACCTGCGGCCACAATTGAAACAAGCTCCGTAGCACCTGACTCCGAAGTGGGATCTGCGTCGGCCACCTTGAGGTGGTCCCGTCGGCGATACCTCTGGCTGCGGGCGTCACGAAGTCTGAGGCCTGATGCGCTCTCGAATGTCTGGTGTCTTGAGGGGCGGTGCGGAGTGCTCTGGTGGCTGTGGTGCAAATCTAGGCTAGCTGCTGAGCGCCGCCACGATAGCCACCAAAAGACCTGCCGTCTGGTCTTAACCTGCTGCTGCTGTCGACCCGTCGATTTACGCTCGCCGCATCGAGCATGAGCTGCGTGCGGGTAATGTCCATACGGTGAAGAGAAACACCCGCGCGTGACTTCGGCCATATAATCATCTAGCCCGGTGGCGTGGCGGTGCACCTATCCTCATATCTGCTGCACCAGCTGGGACATATCGAGCCAAGAATCAAACTCGACATTGTACTCCTGACGGTCGTCCTCTGCCTCGTCGGCGGTAAAAATCTATCGGCCGCGCCTCGCCTCATCTGTGGAGGCAAGAAGTGAGTGAGGACAGCCTGCGAGAACTCATCCCGAATAGGCTGAGGGCGTGCTCTCCCGGGATAACTCCGTGAATCAAACCAATCATTGCGGTATCACGCGGCCGTCGAACCGAAGGTCACGGACTCTGTCTCGAGGCCTTGATCACCGCGTGATCCTCTGTGGCGGCGGATGAACTCCTGCGGATCATCCTCCGACCTCGACGTAAAACTCTGGCGGGCTACAACTCGAAATCTCGTAGCCTCAAACTATACGCCTCGGGTGCACCAGTGCGGGGGCTGAGGCCCCAGGCTGAGCGCATCCGGCCTATCCTCGTATCAGCCTGACTCTACAGGCAATAGGTGGGCCGTCTCCTTGTACCCTAACTCCTGCCCGGTGTGGGGCGGAGGTGTTGGTCTTGTGGTCTCTTTGGGGCGGCGGCGTTATAGAACTTCGCCGTCTGCGGTATAGGCCCGGGCGAGCCCTCGTGACTCTATGTGTCCTCTTGGCGTCTCCTCGGTGCCTTGCCATACGGGCGGGTTGCCTTACGTGGAGGCATAAGCTATTCTGAGAAAGGAATACGTTAGAGGTCCAATTTTAACACGACTCTAAAGCACGATCTTAGAGTGAGAAGAATGAAACCAATCCTAAATATCTTATAGCCTCACGATTATTGGTGTGGTGCACAACACTGCAGATAATCAGAACTACTAGATACGATGCGTAGACACTTTCAGAGATTAAGCGCTCACGATACCACTTTTGTCACGACCCATTAGGGGCGTGGTAGTGCCTGCAGGGCACCCAGTAGTCATACATCAGTAATCGGCGGAAATATAAAACAAGACATGAAACAATTTATAAAATAAGACCACAGTTTATGTGAGAAAACATCGCCTTTCGGCGTATATATATAAACATGGTTTAGCGATTACATCAAATCTTGTACAACATGACTCTGAGACCTCTGAAATATACAACTATGGCGGGACGGGGCCGCCATACCTGGCTATGCAAAACTATCTACAACGGGGAGATCATACCCAAAGTAGAGCCTCAGGAAAGATGGAGCTCAGGCACCAGCGTAGAGATCCTAAGAATGTGGATCTAGCACTGCTTGCCCTTACTGCGGCATGAGCGGCCCGAAGGAGTCGATTACAACGGTACTAAGTATGTGGCGTAAAATACTTAAATGAAAACATATCGTGTTAAAATCAGTTTTGCAAGTATGTATGAAGCGGCGAGGACGCGCGCATAGTGCATCATCATAAACAAGAGCAGCAACGAAAGCGTAGCGAGGTCTTTTCTAGGCTGCGAATGATCGAGCGGGGCCAATTGCCCATAGTATCACCATGCAAGCCTAATCACGGACTCCGTGGTCCGTATAGGCCACTCGCGTAGGCGCGTAGGGTCGTAACCGCGTCGAGGTGCTACTCCTCGGCATCGATCACGGACTCGTGGTCGCATGGCCATATAGACCGCGTGAGGTATAACCCGCATCACTAACACGGAACTCCGTAGCTCGCGTAGGTCCCTTGGACCCGCGTGGTATTCTCGAATCATGGTCCCCGGACGCTGAGTCTACCCGCGTGGAGGCGACAACCCCGGTAATATGTCAAGAGGTGAGTGATATTATACTAACATAACGACTTATCGTTAAACAACATAAGCCTGACAAGAATACTCTCTTATACAAGCGTTACAAGACACTAACACACGTAGCATCATATCATGTCTACTTTATCAAACCATCTTATTATTCTTTTCCAAGTCAATATAAGTGCATTATAAATACATAGGCAAAGTGTTTCTTTTATCATGCTTAAGTGGTTATACCTAACTTCCCGTAAAGCTAGTATAACTCTTAAGCTTTTGTTTTAAAAACCAATTAGTTCTCTTACATTTAAAAATGATTGATACTCTTTTGAAATGCTTTGATCTTTATTATTGAGGCTTAAGCGTGAGGCATTCTGTAAGTATTGTCGAGCTTAAGCGTGAGGCATTCCGTAAGTATTATTCGGATTAACACGTATCGTCTGGTACTACATATATACTTTAAAATATCATGCTTTAGGAAGAATCGCATACATACCGTGAAAACCACGCCAAGTTGAATATGTCGCGAGAGAATCGACTATAATAGTCGAACACGTCTATCAGCGTTGGACTACTTTATGTGATTCTAAGCAGAGGGTTCTATATCCTACGGAAAATTGGACAGACTTCCCTACGGTGAGCTACTCAAGTCTCTTTGTGAAAGCGATCTATGTAAGTACAATTTGATTAATCTTCTTTTAAACCCTTCTCTTTGTGATATGATTCAATTCTATTCTGTGATATTCTTCTAAGTATTTATACTTATTCTTATACTACTACAGTATGTATTCTCTAATTCAAAGAGGGTTAGGATTAGTTACCTCGGTAAGCCCAATAATCCTAGATAAAAGTCGCGCTTTGAGCAGGTTTAGCTCTAAGTTTATGCGCTCAGATAGCTCGAGAAACCTTAGAAGTTCTTCACAACTTCTACTAAGTACTATGGATTTGGGCTAGGGTATTTTGGGCATTATAACAATACTAGAGGCAACTTTTCTACCAAGGGAGGGGGTAGGTTTTGGCTAGGCTAGGGGGCCTCGGCCAAACCACTTAGGCTAGAGGGGTATTCGGCGAGGGCCTTCACAAGGGAGGGGAGGTGTTTGGGCGAAAAGGCTACAAAGGGAGAGGAGAGGATTTTTAGACTTGGAAGATTTTGTGGATGAAGAACTCTTCATCTCGAGAGGTATTTATAGGTCAAGGGATGGACAACGAGGGCGATATGTAGCCAAGTGCTAGGCAAGTGTAAGGCGAGATTAGGGCAAGTGTACCTAGTGACTTGCACAAAATATCCTACCAACTACTTGACAAAATTGGCTCTCCAATTCGGTCCAATTCGCCACAAGTCCATCAATTGGAGGGTGACAAGTGTCGCCCTCCCGTTGATCCAAAATGTTTAGTCTCTCGGAAAAATCCATAAAAATTAGAAATGGCATGGCGAATTTACCTACGAAAGCTGTGGAAACGTTTCGTCGGAAAACTATTTGCTTTGTGAGTTGTGCCCAAAAATCGTCCAAGGCCTAAACTTTAAGGCCAAACTTTTTGTACGTATTCCCTTACGTACATACTCTGGAAATACGGGGTATAACATGGACGGTCTTGTGGCCGAGAAGGTGGACGATTTATGGCATGTTTTGTGCCTTATTTTGGCCTTGTTTTGTGCCTTGTTTTGTGCCATGTTTTGTGGAGTAGGGTTAGGGTGCACTTGGCTTGATCTTGGCCTTACACTTGCCTTGCACATGGCTTGATCAAGGCCATTGGTTTCCCTATAAATACCCCTCCCTTGTTGAAGACTTCGTCTAAAATCTTCCCAAGTCTTGAAATCTCCCTCCTCTTCTTGTTTTGTTAGTCCACACCCACTCCCCTTTGTGAGCCCTTGGCGAGAACCTCCCCTCCCGCTTTGTAGTGTCTAGCGAGGGTACCCCTACCTTGTGTTGTTCTTGTGAAATACACCCTTGGTAGAAAGTATTCTCAGTATTGTTATAATGCCCAAAATACCTGGCCAGTATCTAGTGTAGTATTCCAAAGTTACCTCTATCGTAGAGCAGGAAATACTACCTTTTGTCCTTTTAGTCTCAAGCAGAAACCCTAAGGAAATATTCATAGCGAGTTGAAGTATATAGAAGAAGTTGTGTAGAACTTCAAGGGTTGTTGGAGCGGGTTGGGCCTTGCGGAGTAGGAGCTAAACCTTGCTCGGGATCGACATTATAACTTGGATAATTTTGGGCTTATGTAAATATTCTTGTCCCTTATTGTAATTGGAAATTACATGTTGTAGGATTATATAGTTGAAGTATACTATATATAGAACTGAACATAACTTTGCGGCAATGTCTTTTGACTTAAGCTGAATATAAAGAAGAAGCGACGTAATTACATGGGGTGTATTCTGGTAGACTTGTGTGGTGATACGTGTAATAGAATTGTATCGTCGGTTAGACGTATAACCCCCCCCTAGTTGGCTTGGTAGCGGCCTCGATAGAGGAGGAGATTTATGCGGTTGCGGAGAGTCTGCCGAATTTTACGTAGAATATGGGCCGTGCGTTTAGAAGTTAATAGGCGTTTGTGGCCTATATAGGTGGAAGTACTACGAGTGGCGTATTCTAATTGAAGAGTGGAAAATGCTAGCCAGATTCTGATCTTGTGGGCGTTTTGCTTATTATCGATAATCGTCGCGAGGTATGTGAACCTCTTCCTATCCTTTCTAGCGTGATGTTTTGTAAACTATGTAGTGCGGTGAGCGTCGTGTGCTAAATGAGTTGGTTGGTTGAGAACATAGGGTGTTATGATAGCTTTATGGGAAGTTAGTTATAACGACTCTATGTGGAGTAAAGAATGGTTTATTGATTGTAGAAGTTAAGAGACTTGATCTTGAAAGATAAGAGACTTGACTTATAACGACTTGTTTTCGGAAAAGAGAAGTAACTTGATTTTAAGTATAGGTTACTTGTTTTGAAAAGAGTAAGTTCTTTGGGTTCTAAAAGAATACTTGTTGTTGTCTTGAAAGATAAGAGACTTAACTTATAAATGACGTTTTGTGAAATGTTAAGAACTATGAATTTTGTTAAAAAGTTGTGAAACCTCATTCGTGAGTAATGAGTACTTGGCTTTTAAAGAATAATGTTTTACTGATTTCGGAAATGAGATAAGTATCGAACAAACCATTGCAGCGTTAATAAAGGAAATGTATTGACTAATTGTTATTAAAACCAGTAGAAACCGCCATCTGCATAGAAGCTAAGATAAGACAAGATTGTATTACATTTCCTAGATCATGGCTGCTGTAACAAGATTGTTATAAACAAGAATAAACGGCTCACACATAAGACATTTGTTACTCAATTGTTTTAAAAAGGGATTAAGACTATGAGTTATGAAACCTTTCTAAAATGAGAAACTTGAGTATTTGAAATTAGGCAAACTTGAACGTTTGGAAAATAATGTTGTTACTTGATGTTACAAAGGGAAGTATTTTGGTTTACTTAAAAAGATAGTCACTCTATTTTTTATACTGCGGGTATTGTGTGACTTTTGTGAAAGAAACGAATCCTTTAATAAGAGTTAATGTATGTAGTACTTTGGGGTTAAAACCCGGATTTGTTGTAATAAAATATAAGTCTATGAATTTGTTGAACTTGCCTATGCTTGTTGTGATAGCCTTTGTTGTGCAAGTGTTGGATCTACGTATTCTGCGCCTCGTTGGAGGGCGGTTATCAGTTGATTGATGGACATCTTGACCACGATGGGTGGCCGGGTATCTTCCACTGTCGATCCTTTTGGACATCTTGACACGATGGGTGGCCAGCGGTATGCTTAATTAGGAGTGTGATCTTGTTAGGGTTCTTGGACATCGACACGATGGGTGGCCAGTATGCTTCCATTTGATTGTTATCTTGTTATTCGCTTTGGACATCTTGACACGATGGGTGGCCGAGTATCTTCCATTCGATTGCTATCTGGATATTTCCTTTGGACATCTTGACCACGATGGGTGGCCGGGTATCTTCCATTAGGATAGTTCCATGGCCATGCTTATCTGAGGGTGAGATCTTAGGGGCATGCGGCCGTTGTCTTGAGTTAAATTCGGGTTATATTTGAGTGATGACTTTGAGGCGTGAGTCACGACTTGACATATTTGCTTTTATGTTGTGGCTGTAGTTTTGTTATCATACATGTCTCTGTTTATATATAGTATTATGATTTCATTCTGATATTTTGATTTCACATACTTGGTACTGTTATCTTGACCTCCTTGAGGCTGCGTTCTTCTGCGAGTAAGTCATCGGTTGTGGACCTCTCTCTTAGGGCCTGATTCGTATTAGGAAGCTCCGTTTCTCGGAGGCTTATCTTTTAGGTATGTATCCCAGTCTTTAAGTTCTTGTACATTCGGGGTATGGCGGGGCCTGTCCGTCATAGTTGTTGTAAAACTCTTAGAAGTGCTGTAATCTTTGTTGTGGCGTGTTTGTAAAGGATAAGCTGTTCGGTTTTTATGTATATTTACTGAAGGCAAGCTGCTTTGGTTGGCTTTGTTTATTTATCATATCCATGTTTCATGTTCATGTTTATTTATTTGATTTTCTCGATGTCGTATCACTAGGGTGCGGGTAAGGCACGATCCGGGCAGGTTGGTCGTGTGATATCTTAGTATTATTCGTTAGAGACTAAAAGTTGATAGTCTTGTTGTGACCATTATAGGTTGACAATTCTACGTACGGCGTATTCGGCTTAGCTTGTGGATTTTAGCCGAAAAGGTATGTGAACTATCTCCTCTTCTAGCATGATTCCTTAAGATAAAGAAAGTAAGTTCTACTCCTTAAATGATCCATTCCTTGGTTGTACTTGGATTGCCTAGAATAGAATTTGTTCTATGTACTTCCTTGATTGTACTTTGATGTTTAATTTGGAAGTTGTATAATCCATTGCCTTAGTGAAGTTGGATTCTTAAAAGTGAAAGTATTTTACTTAAAGTACATAGAGCCTTGAAAAGGAGTGATTTACTTTCTTGTTTTAAAAGAGGAGAAATGACATGATTTAAGAGAAGTAACTTGTTTTAAAGGTGTGAGTTACTTGAGGTTTAAAAGTAGAAGAAACTTGTTTTCTATATATTAAGAGACTCGAAGTAATTTGAAAGTTAAGAGACTCGATTTGAAAGTTTGTGATACTTGGTTTTAAGTATAAGTCTATTAGTTATAAAAAGAATGAAATTGTCTAAAAAACCATAAAGGGTTATAACGGCTTTATGGAAAGTTGGTTATAACGGCTTTATGGAAGGTTTAGAAAGTTGTCTATTTTGATTAAAGGGCATAAGTTGCCTAGATTCTGAAAATTTGAAGTTACTTGATTTCAAGCCTTGAAATGAGTTTTCTAAACGTGTAGTAACTTACTTTGAAAAATAGACATGCCTTGATACTACGTGTGTTAGTATCTTGGGGTTTTACATAAAAAAGAGTCTTTTGAAAAGAATGTACGTACGTAGTACTTTGGCCTGTTTAATTGAGAATAATTCTATGTGATGCCTTGATTAGTACTTTGGCTTGATAAATTGAGAATTTGTCTAAGAGTGCCTTGATTAGTACTTTGGCTTGATAAATTGAGAATTTGTCTAAGAGTGCCTTGATTAGTACTTTGGCTTGATAAATTGAGAATTTGTCTAAGAGTGCCTTGATAAGTACTTTGGCTTGATTAATTGAGAATTAGTCTAAGTGCGCCTTGATAAGTACTTTGGCTTGTTAAATGAGAATTATTCTATTTGTGCCCTGATAAGTACTTTGGCTTGTTAAATGAGAATTATTCTATTTGTGCCCTGATAAGTACTTTGGCTTGTTAAAAGAGAATTATTCTATTTGTGCCCTGATAAGTACTTTGGCTTGTTAAATGAGAATTATTCTATTTGTGCCTTGATAAGTACTTTGGCTTGGTTAATTGAGAATTAGCCTATGTGTGCTGGTGATAGCCTTTGAGTGCAAGTATTATGTTTTATTACGTTGCCACGACTCTCGGTTGGAGGGTCGGCTGTCTTGTTGTAAGTTACTTGGGCGTCTGAAGCGGTGATGTGGGATTCCACGGGTATCTTAGATTAATTGTAGTACTTGGGTTAAATTCGGATTTTTATAAAGACATGGTATTGATTATGTCTTGTTTGATGGTCGGTCGAGATAGGGTAAGAGTATAAGTGAGGTAAACCCGAGGCTGTACCATTCTCGGGGTAGAGTATAAGTGAGGGTAAACCCCGAGGCATTGTACCACTACTTTATGTGTTGTTTGTGGCGATTGAGATAGGGTAAGAGTATAAATGAGGCAAGCCCAGGCGTTATACCACTTCTCGGGGTAAGAGTATAAATGAGGGCAAGCCCAGGCGTTATACCCAGCTTTACCACATACTCCGGGGTAGAGTATAAGTGAAGGGTAAACCCCAGGCCTATACCAGGTGGGACTTGGTGTTCATGTATGCTATTGATGTTAAGTTACATCGTAGATTTGCCGATGAGGAAGGATTCCACGGGCATGATTGATATTATGGGCGTGAGACCGTAGTTATATTTGAGTAGTGACTTTGAGGGCTGCGTCCACGACTTCATATATTTGCTTATGTGTTATGTCTTGTAGGTTGGCTATCGGACATGTCTCTGTTTTGTTTAGTGTTATGATTTTATTCACGATTACTTGTTCACATGCCAGTACATTCTTACGTCTTGACCTCGCTTGAGCTGCGTTAATCTGCATGAGTTTAGGTCTTGATTTGGTGATCGGCGGTGTAGGACCACCTTTCGAGTTTTGGATAGCTCCTTGATTCGGGAGTTTATCTTTTTGGTATAAGTTCTTTCGATCTGAGCTTTTATGCGATTGTAGATGCAGCGGGCCTTGTCCGTCATAGTTGATATAACTCTTAAGTGCGTATTCATATGTAGGATTGGACTCGTATGCAGTGTAGTGTCTTTTATTATGTATATTATATGGCGGCCTTATCGGCTTTGCCTTACGTCTGATCGGTATAAAGAAAAAAATGAGGTGTTATTTAATTTCGCGATTTACTTAGTTGTTAAGGTAGAAGGGTGCGGTAGGGCACGATCCTGAGCTTGAGGTTCGGGCGTGTGAGTGGTATCGAGCGGTCGATCCTCGAAATGTCTGAGGCCGTGTCTAGTAGAGTCTTGATTATCGGTGTGTTGCGCGCCACGCCCGTAAGCGAGGCTACGGGGCATTTAGGAGTTAGTTTCTATTCTTCTCACTCTAGATCGTGCCACAGAGCTATGTTAGTAAGATAATTCCTCTCGGCGTGTTGTTGTGTTCTGATTATGCCTCGAGGAGAACGCGGCCGAGAAGGGCAAAGGAGTAGCGAGAGCTACTAGTCGGACTCGAGAGTTGATAGGGCTTATGCCGGGGCATCTGGATGTGGATTCGCGATCGGCGAGTTCTTCTTCGCGAGTTTTGAGGCCCAGCGAGCCTCGATTTCTCGATTAAGGGAAGACTTTCGGGTCATGAAGGAAGCCATTATGTTATTGACCAAGATAGCGATGCTCTGATTTCATCGGCAAGAGGTTATTCGGCGATGCAGACGGATGCGAGGGTAGAGGCGGCGCGGAGATCGTAAGAGAGGCTGGGCCGGTTGGTTGTCCGGTGAGTTTTGGGCGAGTGCCTCGGCAAGTGAGATATTCGTCTCGGCCTACCGGTACATACCCCGCTCACGGTGGGAGGTGGACCCGAGGTATTTAGGGCGGTCCAGCTCCGGTCGAGTCGCGGAGGAGCGAGGCTTCTCGATCGAGGCCACTATTCCTCGGTGTTTGAGATGTGGTAGCGTCGTTGGAAATGCCGTTATAGTTATGTACGGTGTTTGTTTTATTGTGGCGTCAGGGCCATATTCGAAGGTATGTCCTTTTAGAAGGAGCAGGTGAGTGGCTCGGCTTATGAGGCGATGGTTGATTCGCTTTCCTCGCGGTATGCGTCCCCGAGCGAGGTGTTGGATGTCGGCCGATCGTGGTAGAGTCGGGTGGAGTTTATAGTTCTGGCGGTCCTTGAACGCATAGATGGCGTGACTCTTGGGCGGGATCGGGAAGCTGACGTCTCGTGGGATTCTGGTATATTTCGATTCTTTTGAATCATACGTACATTGTTAGATTCAGATTTTACCCTAGCGTATATGTTTTCCCCTTTATTGCTAGAGTTGTAAAGTGATAGTACCCCAGAGGTAGGGATACCTTGATTAGTAAAGTGAGAGGTTATGAATGTTGACAAGAATGATAAGTGAACTGAGACTATAGTTGTGTAGAGTTCACAAGTTGTAATTACCCCATATAAGTGTAAGACCGATAGGGAAGATTGTCTGATAGAAATACTTTGGCTTATGTGTGAACCTCTAGTAAATAGGGGATAGGGTAAGAAGTACCTTGAGATAAGAGTGAGATTTATTTAGGACTAAGAATGAGGAGTTAAGTGTGATGATGAGTGGGTTATGGACTCATTTAGCTTCAGCCGATAGTATGGAATGGGGTGATGTGATTAGAAATGGTCAGATTAGGGTCAGAGATGCAAAGCCCAAGTTTAGTTAATTGTGAGTACGAGTTTGTGGATCGTTCCACGAACTTCGTCGTAAGGACCAAGAAGAGCCTTAACGGGAATGTAAGTAACAATATGGCCAAGTTTGGTTAGTAACTCCAGTTGGAGAAGCAGAAACAAAATTTGAGATTTTGTACGTTTACTAAATGAGTTTAGAAATGCGAGAAAGAATGACAAGTAAGGAAAGAAAGGAACCTCTAAGGATCCGTGTTCTAGGAAATTGTAACGCCGAGTTTGTGAGAAGGGGTAGCGGACGGAAGGTCCATTGATATGTTTACGTATGTTAGGCGATGTCCAGGTGTGGCATCGTTAGTCTTGTGGAGTACTGATTGATAGGCATAGTATAGAGATTGTGCCGGTGTTTGTATAGCATGACAACCGACTAAGAACATTCGGGGACGAATTTTTCTAAGGGGGGAGAATGTTACACCCCGTAAGTCCAGGACATGTATAAGAGAATGTACGTAAGGAAACAAGACTTGGAAATTAGTACGAAAGGAAGAATTGTTTTTCCGACGGAAAAACCTTCCGAACGTCGGAAAGGAAAAATGTTCATTGTTGAGAATTGGATTCTCAAAATGCATTATTTGAAGAGTATGGAACTCTTAACCTAATGGAAATTTATTTTTACGGATTTGGTCACGTGGGGCCCACCCGAGGAATTTTACGTTTTGTGGGACCCACGAGGGTTACATAATTTTACACGTATTGTAAGGCGTGTAATCCCCTTTGTTTGGTTGTTGTTTGGAGCCTTAAATGTGGCATGTTGGTTATTGTATTCGGCCTTGAAAAATGTGGCAAAGTGAGTAGAAACAAAGGAAGTGCTGCCCGATTTTCCATAGAATTAGAGACCGTATACTTAGTATTATTCTACGTTAGAGACTAGAAGTTGATAGTCTTGTTGTGACCATTATAGGTTGACAATTCTACGTACGGCGTATTCGGCTTAGCTTGTGGATTTTAGCCGAAAAGGTATGTGAACTATCTCCTCTTCTAGCATGATTCCTTAAGATAAAGAAAGTAAGTTCTACTCCTTAAATGATCCATTCCTTGTTTGTACTTGGATTGCCTAGAATAGAATTTGTTCTATGTACTTCCTTGATTGTACTTTGATGTTTAATTTGGAAGTTGTATAATCCATTGCCTTAGTGAAGTTGGATTCTTAAAAGTGAAAGTATTTTACTTAAAGTACATAGAGCCTTGAAAAGGAGTGATTTACTTACTTGTTTTAAAAGAGGAGAAATGACATGATTTAAGAGAAGTAACTTGTTTTAAAGGTGTTAGTTACTTGAGGTTTAAAAGTAGAAGAAACTTGTTTTCTATATATTAAGAGACTCGAAGTAATTTGAAAGTTAAGAGACTCGATTTGAAAGTTTGTGATACTTGGTTTTAAGTATAAGTCTCTTAGTTATAAAAAGAATGAAATTGTCTAAAAAACCATAAAGGGTTATAACGGCTTTATGGGAAGTTGGTTATAACGACTTTATGGAAGGTTTAGAAAGTTGTCTATTTTGATTAAAGGACATAAGTTGCCTAGATTGTGAAAATTTGAAGTTACTTGATTTCAAGCCTTGAAATGAGTTTTCTAAACGTGTAGTAACTTACTTTGAAAAATAGACATGCCTTGATACTACGGGTGTTAGTATCTTGGGGTTTTACATAAAAAGGAGTCTTTTGAAAAGAATGTACGTACGTAGTACTTTGGCCTG
This sequence comes from Przewalskia tangutica, assembly GCA_029844215.1. Classification (NCBI taxonomy): domain Eukaryota; kingdom Viridiplantae; phylum Streptophyta; class Magnoliopsida; order Solanales; family Solanaceae; genus Przewalskia; species Przewalskia tangutica. The sequence continues at coordinate 43,656,288 of CM056720.1, read as the reverse complement.
TTTAATTGAGAATAATTCTATGTGATGCCTTGATTAGTACTTTGGCTTGATAAATTGAGAATTTGTCTAAGAGTGCCTTGATTAGTACTTTGGCTTGATAAATTGAGAATTTGTCTAAGAGTGCCTTGATTAGTACTTTGGCTTGATAAATTGAGAATTTGTCTAAGAGTGCCTTGATAAGTACTTTGGCTTGATTAATTGAGAATTAGTCTAAGTGCGCCTTGATAAGTACTTTGGCTTGTTAAATGAGAATTATTCTATTTGTGCCCTGATAAGTACTTTGGCTTGTTAAATGAGAATTATTCTATTTGTACTGATAAGTACTTTGGCTTGTTAAAGAGAATTATTCTATTTGTGCTGATAAGTACTTTGGCTTGTTAAATGAGAATTATTCTATTTGTGCCTTGATAAGTACTTTGGCTTGGTTAATTGAGAATTAGCCTATGTGTCTTTGGAGATAGCCTTTGAGTGCAAGTATTATGTTTTATTACGTTGCGCGACTCGGTTGGAGGGTGTGTCTTGTTATAAGTTACTTGGGCGTCTGCAAGCGGTGATGTGGGATTCCACGGGTATCTTAGTTAATTGTAGTACTTGGGTTAAATTCGGATTTTTATAAAAGACATGGTAGTGCTTATGTCTTGTTTGATGGTCGGTCGAGATAGGGTAAGAGTATAAGTGAGGGTAAACCCCCGAGTACCACATACTCGGAGTAAGAGTATAAGTGAGGGTAAACCCCAGGTTGTACCACTGCTTTATGTGTTGTTTGTGGTAGGTTGAGATAGGGTAAGAGTATAAATGAGGCAAGCCCAGGCGTTATACCACGCTTCTCGGGGTAAGAGTATAAATGAGGCAAGCCCAGGCGTTATACCCCACACACCATACTCCGGGGTAAGAGTATAAGTGAGGGTAAACCCCAGGCAATTATACCAGGTGGGACTTGGTGTTCATGTATGCTATTGGTGTTAAGTTACATCGTGGATGGCGGTGAGGAAGGATTCCAGGGCATGATTGATATTATGGCGTGAGACCCGTAGTTATATTTGAGTAGTGACTTTGAGGGCTGCGTCCACGACTTATATATATGGCTTATGTGTTATATCTTTGTAGGTTGACTATCGAGACATGTCTCATATTTTATTTAGCTATTATGATTTTATTACAGTACTTACTGTTCACATGCAGTACGTTCTTACGTCTTGACCTCGCCGAGAATTTGCGTTAAATCTGCATGAGTTTAGATCTTGATTTGGTGATCGGCAGTGTAGGACCACCTTTCGAGTTTTGGATAGCTCCTTGATTCGGGAGTTTATCTTTTTGGTATAAGTTCTTTCGATGCAGAGCTTTTATGCGATTGTAGATGCAGCGGGGCCTTGTCCGTCATAGTTGATATAACTCTTAGAAGTGCGTATTCATATGTGAGATTGGACTCGTATACGGTGTAGTGTCTTTTATTATGTATATTATATGGCGGCCTTGTCGGCTTTGCCTTTGCGTCTGATCGGTATAAAGAAAAAAAATGAGGTGTTATTTAATTTCCATGATTTACTTAGTTGTTAAGGTAGAAGGTGCGGTAGGGCACGATCCGAGCTTGAGGTTGGGCGTGACAAATACCTCATGCGGGTCCATGTGACCTATGCGGATTGCGGGAGTTTAGGAAATGTCGCGGGTTAGCTACCCCTGATGCGAGGAATACCTCATGCGGGTCCATGTGACCTATGCGGATTGCGGGTGTCCAGGAAATACCGCGGGTTTGCTACCCCCAATGCGAGGAATACCTCATGCGGGTCCACGCGACCTATGCGGATTGCGGGAGTCCAGGATTAGGGTTTGCACAATAATACTATGGGCGTATGGCCCTAGTTTGATCATTGGCTGCCTATTGGTGAGTCGATTCTATAGCATAGTTTGATGCAGCGGACTACGGTAGATGGCTTCGTACTTGCCGGTCATATCTCGTGATGCGGTGGATCGATAAGTGACTTCGTACTTACTCCGATCGATTGTTGGCAGTGGATCAGTAGCTAGCTTTCGTACTTGCCAGTCGGTTTTATGATGCGGTGGAATCGGTGGTTAGCTTTCCTCTTAGCTCGTCACAGTTTTATGACCTGAGTGGGACACAGTGTTCATGTATACATATTGGTGTTATATTATATCATGGATGGCGGTGAGGAAGGAATTCCAGGCGTGATTGATATTGGGGCGTGAGACCCGTGGTTATATTTGAGTAATGATTTTGAGGCATCGTCCACGACTTAGCATATTGCTTATGTATTGTGAAATGGTCTTTTAAAAGGTGAAATTGATTTTCATTACTCTTATTGATTTAATTTGGTTATCATACTTGTTTCCTGCTTTGTATTTAGACTGTGTGATATTATGTTCTTGAAAACCTGATCGACTCTTGGAGTTGTTATAGTCTGATGATACAAAGTGCGATTGGCTTTTAGGTTATGTGACACGGTAAGATCGATATTTGATTTTCTATACTTGCCACGACATTCGTATACGGCCGTGATTTTATCTGTACTTTATTTGATTCCATGCTTAGTACTTGTTATCTTGACCTCGCTTGAAATTTGCGTTCATGTCGCGAGTCTAGGTATCTGATTGTGGATCCGTGAGCTTAGGATCCTTGTTCAGCATTTTGGGATAGCTCGATGTTACGGAGCTTGTCATTATGGATAGGTATATTCGAAGTGCAGCGGGGCCTTGTCCGTTACAATTGTTGTCAAACTCTTAAGTGCATGTATTCGTATGTAAAATTTGGACTAGCTAGAGTTGTATTTACATTATTGTACAGTGTAGACCCAGTTGGGTATGGTATATATGTCACGACCCGACCCCGGGCCCGCGACTGGTGCCCTACCTGGGCACCCTTACATGTATACATCAGAGATAATCAGTGGAACATACATAACTTAACAAGAATAAATAATAGGTTAGCCGATAAGGCTACCTCCCTGGATATATACAAACCCAAAAGCAGTTACCTCATTTTTTTTTAATTTTTACAAAGTGACCCACAAGATATGACTACAGACCTCTAAGGGTTTGACATAACAACTGCGACGGGACAGGGCCCCGCCATACCCCTGAATGTACATGAATTTACAACCTCAGGGAACCGTACCAAAAGACAAAGCCTCCGGAGAAATGGAGCTTTCCAAAAACTGGACAGTGATCCTAGAGTGCGGATCAACAAGCTATGTACCTCAACCTGCGGCATGAACGCAGCCCTCCGAAGGATGTCAGTACAAAACATGTACCAAGTATGTAAAACTGAAAGTACTGTAGTTAAATCATAACATTCTATATAAAATAAGAGACAGGTATGATAATCGCGATATGATGCTGGCATGCCTTGTCGAAGTGAAAGTAATTGAAAGTCAATTTTACCTTTTAAAGACTATTTCAACACATGAACAATAGTCATATCAGGGCCATGGACACAAGCCCTCAAATATCATCACGATCCGATGAGGTACTCGAGCCCACGTATCAAAGCGTGCGTGGAATCCCAATCACTGCGACAAGCTGTAAGTGTAAAATATAACCGTGTGGCAGCGCGTGGCATCCTACCTCATTTGTCGTACACGCCTACAATACATATATATATCTCTGCGTGGAATCCTCCATCACCGACAACCGTAATCGTAAAATATAACCATGTGGCGCGTGGCATCCTACCTCACTGTCGGCGTACACACATACAATACATATATATCTCATGCCCGTGGAATCCCTCATTTCGGGTACATGACTTCATGGAGAGCTAATCCATGGGATAATAATCGTATATCACATGCCCGTGGAATCCCTCATCTCGGGTACATGTCTTCATGGAGAGCTAATCCATGGAATAATAATCGTATATAACATGCCCGTGGAATCCCTCATCTCGGGTACATGTCTTCATGGAAACTAATCCATGGAATAATAATCGTATATAACATGCGTGAAATCCTCGTCTCGGTACATGTCTTATGAAGAGCTAATCCGTGAAATAATAATAGTATCAGGAATTTAACGCGTCGTGGTAGCATGCCCGAGAATCCTCCATGGCGCATGTCCGTGGATCGATCCTGATGGAAGCATGCAGTGGAATCCTCGCCATTGTCGGTACTATCACGACCAGGCCAAGACATGGCGGTGCCTACACAGGCACCCTTTCGGTATACATCGAGAGAATAGCGGCGGAACATACCTGACTTATAAAATGCTTGAACATAAAAATAGCAGCTGGCCGATAAGGCCACCTTCCGTACAATATCGTGATAAGCGGTACATTTTTTTTTACAACGATCCACAAATGTGACTCTGGACCTCAAGAATAACAACTCTGGCGGGCGGGGCCGCCGTACCTGAATGTACAATGGCCGGCAATACAGGGATAAGCCTCGGAATAAAGGAGCTTCTCAGCGGTGAGCAGTGATCTAGGCGAGGATCGTGACAGCATACTCTACCGCGACATGACGCGGCCCAGAAGGAGGTCGATTACAACGTGTACCAAATATGTGGCCAGAAATCTGTAATGAAATCATAAGTCAATAATAAAGCGGAGGTATGATAACTCGATTAACGATTACCGATTGCCTTACTAACAATGAGAGTAATCAAAAGTATAGGTAGCAAATCAACGGAAACAGGTGGTATAACGATCTTGGGGATTTACCCCTCATTTATACTCTTACCCTGAAGCAGGTGGTATAACGATCTTGGGGATCTACCCGCCGGATATACTCTTACCACGGAGAAGGTGGTAAAGCAGTGGTATAACTATCTTGGGGATCTACCGCCGGATATACTCTTACTGGAGAAGGTGGTAAAGCGGTGGTATAACTATCTTGAGGATCTACCCCTCGGATATACTCTTACCTGTCTCAGTGACCATCAAACAAAACATAAGCACTCTAGGCCTATCATACAATAAGTAAGCAAGTTAAGAAATCCCCTTCTTATTAGTCTTATTCATATACACTCTCATTTTAGTTTACCTAAAGGCACTAACGTGTCATTATAAATCAGGAGTTTAACCCAAAGTACTACGTACTTCTATTCTTTTAAAATGACTCATTTTCATATAAACTTCCAAGATACTAATAACCGTAGTATCAAGTCATAACTACATTTTAAGACAAGTCACAATACCTTTTTAGAAAATACATTTTCGGGCTTCTAAATCAAGTGACTTCTTTCTTTTAAAAACCTTAAGCAATTGATTCCTTTAAATCAATTTGCCTTTCATTATTTCAAGTCATTTAACATACTTAAATTACTTAGAGTAAACCACTCTTTTATTAACTTTCCATAAAGCTATTATAACCAACTTCCCATAAAGCCGTTATACTAGCTTTATACATTAGCAACTTACATACTTCTTTATAACCAAGAGACTTAAACTTTCCAACAAAACAAGTATCAATAATACTTTCAACACACTTAAAGTCTCTTAACTTTTGAAAACCAAGATATCCTTAATATTTAAACAAGTGAGTTAATTCCCTAACTCAATCAACTTGGACATTCTTAAAATAAGCCAAGGGTATCAAATGGACCTATATTGTCAAAAACTTGTACGTCTACCGTACTATACATTTACAACTTATTCATGCTCAAGAGATAAGAAAGTTCCACATACCTCTTCGGTTTAATCCACTTGCTAAGTCCAATACGCCATACATAGTATGTCAACCTATAATGACCATAACACGTCTATTAACTTCTTACTATAAACGTAGAATATTCCAAGTGCAAAGTCACTAAATTCTACGGAATATCGGGCAGCACTTCCTTTGTTTCTACATACTTTGCCACCTTTTTCAAGGCCGAATTAAATAACCAAACACACCACATTTAAGGCCCAAAAAAGTAGTTAACAATAGGGGATTACACGCTTAATCAAGACATGTAAAATTCCGCCCCACAATATATATCAAACTAGTCTAAACTACAATGCCAATTCTTCTTCCAATTTCTTTTCAATCCAAGTGGTTTAATATAACATGTTATCTAGCCACAATTGATTATAACTACTACAATCCTTAAGTAGGTAAACATGCGACGATTCTAATATCGACCAAATTGTATTTCAATTTCAAATGGCTAAACATGTCATTTTCGGATTTGAGCTTCCAAATTTCCATAACACTTATCAAACTTCATAACACATATCACATGATCATTTCTAACTTATAATAACATGGAATCTTCAATTACAAAAGTAAGACGAAGATTATACCTGTTACACCCCGTATTTACAGGACATGTTTTAAGAACGTACGTAAGAACTCACAAGTGTTAAGATTTGAGACTTGCAAAAAAATTTATCGGAATTATGAAATTGTCGGAAAACGTACTATTGTGACGAATGGGAGGGCGACACGTGTCACCCCCCCTTAAATGATGCCTTGGACGAAATCTTGCAAGGGCAAGAGGGTCATTGGACCTTGGTTAGCAAGACAAGCCTTGCAAGTAGTAGCTTGACAATGTTGACTTGGTCAATGGGACCACTTACTTGATATTTACTAAGACTTCATCCAAACCACACAATTGTGCTAATCTCAACCCTCCATGTCCCTTTATTATACTACTAGTAGTGAGACTTAGTCCAACACTTAGAAAAAATTGAAGAAAAATTGAAGAACAAGAGCTAGTGCTCTCGGGTTCATGAAGGAGAAAGAAGAAAATTTTTCGTTTCTTGTCCATTCAACTCCACACTTTAAACCAAGGTTCTTGAGGGTAGTGTAAGCATATCTCAATAGAAAAATCTTGGAAAAAGGTAGTTTACGGGTTAGTCGCAAAACGAAAACCTAATGGTCTTTCTAGGTTTTGTTTGGGGTTTTGAAGGATAATTGTTGGTGTTGTCCTAAGGGTCTCATCAAGCGGATTGAAGTGTCTTGGAGAGGTTCTAAACTACTAAGGAGCGACTTCGGATTTAAAGATTGGATTAAGATTCGTTGAGGTATAATCTTGTTCTTTGAAAGTGTTACAAGATTATTTATATTGTTGTTAGCTTTACTTGTTGCTAGCATGAAGTATATGTGTTGAAGTTTATAAGGATTATGGATTGATTGTAGCCTTGGAAAATCCGAAATGTAATGTAAGTCATGCTAAGTTGGATTACAATTTGGTCGTTTATTAGAATCGTCGCATGTAAATTACTTGGAGATTATAGTAGTTATGTCGTTTGCGACTTGATATCATGTTAGGCTAATAACTTGGATTGAAATGGAAATTGGATAAGAATTGATGTTGTAGTACTTCAAGTTAGCCGAATTGGCCTAGTAAGTTGTATTAATTTGATATCGTTTATGGGGCGGAATTTTACACGTCTAGTAGGCGTGTAATCCCCTATTGTTGATTGCATTGATTGGGCCTTAAATGTGGCGTGTTTGGTTATTGTATTCGGCCTTGAAAAAGGTGGCAAAATAAGTAAAAACAAAGGAGGTCTTTGTCAGATTTTAGTAGAATTTAGTGACTTAGCACTTAGAATATTCTACGTGTGAAGTAAGAGGTTAATGGACGTATTGTGACCATTATAGGTTGAAGTACTAAGTATAGCGTATCCTACTTGAAGAATGAAATAGCTCAAGGTTGAAGTACTTTGGAGCATTTTGCTACTTGTCGACAATCGTCGCAAGGTATGTGAACCTCTTCCTTCCTTTGGCATGATTCTATGTATGGAATATACCTGTGGTATCATTTCATGTTTCCTGTTACTCTTAGAAGTTAAGAGGTAGTTGTGTGATCTACTCTATGTAGAACTTTCCTATCTTGAGCATGACTAGTTGCACGTATGTAGTACGGTGAGCGTCTGACACATGATATCCTTTACTAGTTTGTGAATAGCCAAGTCGGGTGAGTTGGGAGATTAACTCACTTCTTTGAAAGTATAAAGGATGCCTTAAGTTTTATTTAAGTTAAGGGACTTGAAGAGTTTTAAAGTATGTGATACTTGTCCCGTTTTAAACGTATAAGTCCCTTGGATAGGAAATTGTTTTTGGCTAAGGTATAAAGTGAATATAACGGCTTTATGGGAAGTTAGTTATATTTGCTTTATGGAAAGATAAATGACTTGATTTTAGTGAAAAGGCAACTTGTTTTTAAGGCATCAATTGCCTAAGGTTTTATAATAAAAGTCAACTTGTTTTTTAAAGGTTAAGAGACTAATTATATTTTTGAAAGTTATGAGAATTGATTTGAAAGTATATAATACTTGGTTTCAAAAAGTAGAAGTCTCTTGGTAATAAAAGGAACGTGTTGGTCTAAACCATAAAGGGTTATAACGACTTTATGGGAAGTTGGTTATAACGGCTTTATGGAAGGTTAAGAGAATGGTTTTCTCTAATGAAGTAATCAAAGAATAACTTGTATTAAGGAAGGGCAAATTGTTTTAAAGGTACCAATTGCTTAAGGTTTTTAATGAAGAAGTCACTTGATTTAGAAGCCGGTAATTGTATTTCTAAAAAGGTATTGTGACTTGTCTTGAAAGGTGGATAGGACTTGATACTATAGTTGTTAGTATCTGGGAAGTTTTATTTGAAAAAGCGTCTTTCTAAAGGAGTAGAGGTGCGTAGTACGTGGGGTTAAATTCCCGGGTTTTATATGACATTATCGACCCAGGAATGGTAGGCGATATACCTTCTGCAGGCGAGACTATATGACATTATCGACCGGGAATGGGCGGGCGGTATACCTTTGCAGGCGGACTATATGACATTATCGACCGGGAATGGGCGGCGGTATATCTTCAGGCGGACTATATGACATTATCGACCCAGGAATGGGCCGGGCAGTATACCTTTACGGGCAGACTATATGACATTATCGACCGAGAATGGGCGGGCGGTATACGCTTCTGGCGGACTATATGACATTATCGACCGAGAATGGGCGGGCGTTATACCTTTGCAGGCGGACTATATGACATTATCGTCGAAATGGGCAGGCGGTATACTGTATGGGCGGACTATGTGACCTTGATCGCGTCCAGTTGGGTGGGCGGTATAGCGCCCCTCGTAAGGGCGATTATACTTATGGCGGATAAGTAAGTTTTATGGTAATGAACTTAATGATTTTCCTAATCATGTACATAAGAGTGTGACTATAACTTTTATTGAAAATGGGAAAAGATAATAAAGATGCGATTAAATTCATAAGTGGTAATGACACGGCGAGGATCTGGTATGTACTTTTTATACTTGTCCTGTCATTCTTGTGTCTGATTATGATTTGTTTTATGCGTTATATTACATTCCATATTAAATTTGTTATCTTGACCTTGAGGCTGCGTTAATGCCCGCGAGTTTTAGGTACCAGGTTGGTGATCCTTGCTCTTAGGATCACGGTTGATTTGAGAAAGCTCCATTTGCTCGGAGGCTTAGCTCTTGATGCAGTTTTCCACTGAGGTAGTAGATTCATGTATATTGGGGTATGGCGGGGCCTGTCCCACGATTATTATGTTAAAACTCTTAGAAGTGCAGTAGTCACATGTGTGGGTCGGTTTGTAAAGGTAAGGAGGCAAGCTGCTTGGTTGTTTATATATGTCGGGAAGGTAGCCTGTCGGCTAACTTTGTTATTTTATACATTGTTTATTTTAAAGTTTCTTGTATGTTCATTGATTATCTACGATGTATACAGTAAGTGCCGGAGAGGCAGATGCGAGCAGTCGGTCGTGACAAAAATGGTATCGAGCGATTAGTCCTCGAAAAGTGTCTGAGACCGTGTCTAGTAAGTCTTGATTATCGGTGTGTTGTGCACACATCTATGTCGGAGGCTGCGGAGACATTTAGGATTAGTTTCCATTCTTCATTTTCTAAGATCGTGCGATGATTTGTCTTATTAGGTTGAATCCTCTCGACCTATTCTTATAAACGATTATGCCTCGTCGGAGGCGACGGGGCGAAGGCAAGGCACGGCGAGGCGCTAGCTAAGTGCATGAGGTTACGGGACTCGAGCACGGACTATGCACAGGGTAGTAGGCGAGGCGGCGAGTTGACCACGCCGGCGATATTAGAGGCGAGGCGGTAGTAGCTCGAGGATTCGTGCGGGCCCGATTCGCGGCGAGGCGAATCTGAAGATTATGGAAGCAGTCGGACTATTGACCGGTATAATGCGAGCGGCGCAAGCGAGCGGCGGCTAACCACAAGTGGCGGTTTGCGGATCAAGATTTTACAGGTTGTCATCCACGAGTTTTATGGTTAGTGCGAGGAGTATCGCGAGAGTTCGTTCGGCGACTCTGACGGACCATGCGAGTTCTTAGGGCGTCGAGGCAGTCGATACATGGCCTCTTACGGTTGCGCGATATTGCGTTGAGCTGGTTTGAGTGGTGGTTGCTTTCAGTGATGATGCCGCTTCCGGTGTTTGGGAGGAGTTCTGAGGCCTTCATGGATCACTTTTGCCTCACGAGATGAGTAGAGCCGGGTAGGCAGTTCTTGACCTTGAGGCGAGCGGGAGGGCATCGGGAGTATAACGAGTTTGACTCCTTGGCGAGACATCGCATACTATTGTAGGCGACATGGCGGATAGGGTTCATCGTTATGTGATGGGGCTTGGCCGTCGTATGATTATCGCATGCTTAGGTGTGGCTCTTGACCCGGTATGGACATCGCCGGGATGCGGTGTTATACCGTATTTCAGTATATGCGTGGGAATACGTCAAAAAGTTGGCCTTAAAGTTAGCCTTGGGCGTTTTTGTACCTGACTACTCACTAAAAGAATCGTTTTTAAACGAAGCGTTTCCACGACTTTCGTAGGGAAAATTCCGGCTATGCCATTACTAATTTTGCGGATTTTTCAGAGGCGAAACATTTTGGACCAGCGGGAGGCGACACTTGGCACCCTCCCATTGGTGAACTTGAATCCATTTGGACGAATTGGAGAGCCATGCGCGTTTTTGTGCCTTGTGCACAAGTCAAAGAGTTGGTAGGATATTTGTGTATAGTTAATCCTCACTACACTTGCCTTGCACTTGTCTTCATCTTGGCCGTTGGTTGGCCAAGGCTTGAGCTATAAATACCCCCAGAGATGAAGAGTTCTTCATCCAAAGTTATCTTCAAGTCTTGAAAAAAATCCTCTCTCCTCTCCTTAGCCTTTCGTCCAGCACCTCCCCCCAGGTGAGTTTGGTAGGGCTACCCCTGCCTGGCAGAAATCTACCCCACTCCTTGGTAGAAAAGTTGTCTTCTAGTATTGTTATAATGCCCAAAATACCTAGCCCAAATCCCTTAGTCCTTTGTAGAAGTTGTAAAGAACTTCTAAGGTTTCTTAGACTCTGGGAGCGTACAACTTAGGAGCTAAACCTTGCTCAGTGACTTTATCTAGGATATTATTGGGCTTCAGGGTAACTAATCCTAACCTCTTTTGAATTAGAGAATACTTCTGTAGTAGTATTAGAATAAATATTAAATACTTAGAAGAATATCACGAGAATAGAATTGAGCTATTACCACAGTGAAGGGTTTAAAGAAGAATAATCAAAGTGTACTTACATGGAATTGTTTTCTGATGAACTTATATAGCTCGTGGGTAGGAAATGCTTGACTTTCCATAGAATTGTGAACCCCTGTTTAGAATGACCTTGAGTAGTCTTTGATAGATGCGTGACTATTATGGTGACTCTCTGCGCGACATATTGACTTGGCGGTGGTTTTATTTGAGAAGGTATGTGATTCTTCCTAAGCATGATATTTTACAATATATATAATGCAGTGAGCGTCGTGTGTTAAGCGAATAATAACTACGGCAATGTCTTTGACTTAAGCACGAATAACACTTACGGCAATGCCTGGCGGCTTAAGCACGAATAACAACTACAGCGATGCCTCGGCAAGCTTTGAATAATAAAGATCGAAAGCATTTCATAAGAATCTTTGAATCATTTTTATGAGAAAAGAACTAGCTGGTTTTAAAGCGAAGCTTAAGAGTTATACTAGCTTTATGGGAAGTTAAGTATAACCTTAAGATTGATAAAAGAAACAAGTTTGCCTATGTGTTTATAACGGACTTATGTTGAATTGTGAAAAAATAATAAGATGGTTTGATAAGTAGACATGATATGATGCTATGTGTGTTAGTATCTTGTAACGTTTGTATAAGAGAGTATCCTTGTTGTGCTTATATTGTTTAAAGATAATTTGTTATGTTAGTGTACTATCACTCGCCTCTTGAGATGATCTGGGGTTAAGCTGCCTCCGATGCGGGGTAGACTCGGGCGATGCAGGACCGTGATCGAGAATACCTCATGCGGGTCGAGGGGGCCTATGCGAACTACGAGTTCGAGTTAGTATGCGGGGTTATGCCTCATGCGGTCTATGTGGCCGTGCGGACAGCGAGTCGGGGCGATGCAGGAGTAGCTACCCTCGATGCGGGGTTATACCTCATGCGGGCCCGTGAGTGGCCTATGCGGACTCGGGAGTCGAGTTAGGCTGCGAGTGATGTCTGGGCGAGTGGACTGCTTGAATCATTCGCGGCCTAGAAAAGACCTATTCAGTTTACTATTGTTGCTCTTGTTTGTGATGTGGCACTATATGCGGTTCCATGATTGCTTCATACATATTTGTAAACTGGTTTTAAAGTGTTATGATTTCATTTAAGTACTTTCTGATTTCACATACTTAGTACTGTTGTCTTGACCTCCTTGGAGGCTGCGTTCATCTGCAGCGGTAAGAGCAGCAGTGCTAGATCCACGTTCTTAGGATCTACATTGGTGTGGGAGCTCCGTCTTTTCGGAGGCTCTACTTTTGGGTATGATCTCCTGTTGTAGATAGTTTTGTATGCGATCGGTATGGCGGGCCTGTCGCCATAGTTGTATATTTCCTTAAGTGCATGTAGTCATTTATGCGATGTCGGATGTAGCGCTAAACCATGTATATATATATATGCGAAAAGCGTGTTTTCTCACATAAAGCGTGTCTTATTTTATAAGCTGTTTCATGTCTTGCTTTATATTTCGATTACTCGATGTATGACTACTTGGGTGCCGGTAAGGCACGATCCACGAACCAGCGAATGCGTGACAAAAGTAGTATCGAGCGATTAATCCTCGGAAAGTGTCTACTGACCGTATCTAGTAAGTCTTGATTATCGGTGTGTTGTGCACCACATGATGTCGAGGAGGCTATAGGATATTTAGGATTAGTTTCCATTTTCTCATTACGAGATCGTGCTTTAGAAAGTATGTTATAGGTTGGACCCTCTAACGTATTCCTTTCTATGCTGATTATGCCTCGCGTAAAGGCGGCCGGGCGAAGGGCAAAGCGGCCGAGGCTAGCGAGACACCCAGTCACGAGGCTCGAGGCCAGTCTATACGAGGCAGCGAGTTCTATGGCGCCGCCCGGCCCAGCGAGACCACAGTACCAGCACCTCGCATCCCACGGCTGGGCGGAGGTTAGGAAAGTGAGAGATAGCCCGACTATTGGCTAAAGTTGTGGCGTCTGAGAGAGATTGGATCTGGCGGTTCGGTTCGGCTCGGCTCGGTCGCGCCGTGGTACGAGGCGAATAGTTTGAGACTACGAGATTTCTTGAGTTGTAGCCGCCCGAGTTTCACGGTCGGCGGAGGATGATCGCGGGAGTTCATCCGTCGACTCTGAGAGAATCATGAGGTGATGAGGCCTCGGAGGCAGTCTGTGACGCTTTGGTTCGCGTCGGTGCGTGATCTGCGATCGATTGGTTTGGTCATGGGAGTTATCGGGAAACCTGCAGCGTCCCAGCTACTTGGGATGAGTTCTCGGAGGCTTTCCTCGCTCACTTCTTGCCTCGCGGATGAGAGGCGCGGGGCGATAGATTTTACTCACGAGGCGAGAGGGCGCTTGTCGGGAGTACAATGTCGAGTTTGATTCATTTGCTCGATATGTCCCGGCATTAGTAGCGATATGGAGGATAGGGTGCACGCTATGTCACCGGGCTGAAGCGACTATATGGCGAGTCGTATGCGGGTGTTTCTCTCGGTAGGGTATGGACATTACCGCGTCTGAGCTCGCGCCCTTGGATGCGAGGCGCTTGGTCGGCAGTGGGCGAGCGGCGCGAAGAAGGCGGGGCGGGAGGTCTTTTGGTGGTTGCTCGTGGTGGCGGCCTCGGCGGCGATCTGGGTCGCACCACGGCCGGCTCGAGCACTCCTGCCGTCCTCGGCCGCAGCGAGTTTTGGCGGACGGGGCCCAGGGCTTGAGCGTCGAGTAGCGGAGTGCGGCGATCGGGACCACCCCGGTGTGGCGTCACGGTAGATCCATTACGGGAAGTGTGGTACTACTTTGGAGCTTATTACGATTGTGGCCAGGTCACTGCGAGGCTGTCGGCCAGGCGTGGCGGTGGTAGGGCTCGGCCCGAGTTCTATTGCGCTTCATCATCTCCTACGATTACTCGCCGGGCGAGGTGCTCATGGGTCGAGTCGCGGCCAGTGCGTGGCTCGGGTCCCGATTCGCGGTCCTCGAACCGCATTTATGCTGTCGGTAAGCGAGGATCGGAGGCCTCGCGATGTCGTCGCGGTACACTTGCTCGGTTCTAGGTTTGATGTGTATGCTTTGATAGATCCGGGTTCTACTCGTCTATATATCTCCTTGTTGCTAGTAGGATAGGGATAGAGCACGAGTCCATAGACCCTTTCGAGTAGCTACGCGATGGGTGATTCGGTAGTAGCTCGGCGGTATATAGAGCTTGTCTGTGACCATTCTGATCGTCGGACCTGGCGAGCTTGATAGAGTTGGAGATGATTGACCGGCGTGATTATGGGGATGGATTGGCTAGCTTCTTGCTCGCCAATGTAGGCTGAGAGAGAGTAAATGCGGTTCAGTTTCTGAGGCCAGGTTGTTGAGTGGGAGGAGCGCGGTATCGTAGAGTAGAGTTTATTTCTACCTCAAGGCTAGGAAAATGGTGCGGAAGGGTATATCTACCATCTCGTTGGTGTTTGATCACGAAGGCTGCGGTACCAGATTTTGATCGATTCGATGGTAGTGAGTTCCCGAGCGTGTTTCAGACGACCTCGGGTATCCCTCACGAGAGGAGATTGAGTTTTGTATTGACATATTGCGGACACTCGGCCTATTTCCATTCGCCATCTGAGAATGGCACTGCGAGTTGAGAGAGTTGAAGGATCAACTTAGGGATTTCTTTGGAGAAAGGGCCATCGGGCTAGTGTTTCTCCACGAGGCGTCGGTATTGTTCGTGAAGAAGAAGGGCGGGGCAGCTGCGCATGTGTGTTGATTCTGAGCGGTGAACAAGGTGACCATTAAAACGAATACCCTTCCCGGGATTGATGATTTGTTCGACCGATTGCGAGCGCGAGATGTTTCTCAAGATTGATCTGCGTTCGGGCTATCATCGAGTTCGTGTCGAGAGAGGTGGATGTCCACAGGGCGCATTCGGACGTGCGGGCATTATGAGTTGGTCATGTCTTTTGGGTTGACGAATGCTCGTGGTATTCATGGATTTGATGAGCAGTGTTCAAACCATTTTTGAACACGTTGTGATAGTGTTCATTGATGATATCTTGGTTTATTCGCTCGAGCGGGAGCATGCGGAGCATTTGAGGCTGTCTTGTGATTCTCGGGACAGCGGTATGCGCCAAGTTTTCCAAATGTGAGTTTTGGTTGACTTGATGGCGTTTCTTGGGCATATTGCCGAGTGATGGCATTCAGTGGATCGGCCAAGATCGGCGATCGAGGACTTGGCCTGAACTCTTACTCAAGCGAGGTTCGCGATTTTACGGGCCTTGCGAGGATATTATCGGTTCGTAGAAGTTTGCTTCTATCTGCACCATTGACTAAGGTGACTCGAAAGCGACCAAGTTTGATGGTGATGCTTGTGGCGGGGTTTCGATTCTTTGAAAGAAGTAGCGGCCGCCCGTTCTTACTCTTCGGAGAGGTCGGATGGTTATGTCGTGTATTGCGTCGTCGGGCATCGGGTTGGGATGTGTGTTGATGCATCGTGGCGGGGTTATAGCATATGCATCCGGCGGTGAAGAAACACGAGAACTACCCGCGTGATTTGGAGTTGGCGGTGTGATTCACGCCTTGAAGATCTGGAGGCACTATTTGTATGGGGTTCCGTGGATATTTTCACAGACCACAGAGCCTCGGTATATCTTGACGGAGGAGGTGAACTTACGACAAAGGCGGTGGTTAGAGTTGCTTAAGGATTACGATGTTGATATCTGTACCACGGGAAGGCCAATGTTATGGCGGATGCTCTTAGTCGTAGGTCGATGGGGAGCCTATCGGATGTGCGGCTAGAGAGGAGGACATGGTTCGTGATTTGCATCGATTAGCGAGCCTTGGTGTCCGTTTGATTGATTACGATAGCGATGGGGTTAGAGTTCGTGAGGTTGCGAGTCTTCCGTCGTCGAGAGGTGAAGAGCAGCGATTCGAGATCGGCCTTGATTCGATATCGTGTCTGACTCTTACGTGAGGCAAGGTCCTTTTGAGTAGCACGATGGGGTGCTAAGGTTTGAAGCGGTGTGTGTTCGGATGTTTGAGGACTTGGCGGAGTTCTTGGGGAAGCACGCGGCGCGTTACTCTATCCATCGAGTGCGACCAAGATGTACCACGACCTTAGATCTGTGTATTGGTGGGATGGCGAAGAGGGCGTTGCGAGTTCGTAGCTCGATGCGTGTTGTCGGCGGTGAAGGTAGAGCACGAGAGGCACGGTGGTTTATTCTGACGATTGAGATCGGCACGGAAGTGGGAGGTAATCAACATGGACTTCATCAGGATTACCTCGCTTTCGGAGAACATGATTCTATATGGGTTATCGTCGGCGGTGGCGAAATCAGCCCACTTTCTTCCGTCGGGCGACTTTTGGTGAGGATTATGCGGACTTTACATCAGAGATCGTCGGTGCATGGAGTCCCTATTTCGATCATATCGACCAGAGCCCGGTTTACGGCTAACCACGGAGTCGCTTCGAGAGTTTAGGGGCGGTGAGCACAGTCTGCATTTCATCCTGAGCAGACGGACGGGCGAGCGCCTTATCAGACTCTTGAGGATATCTTTGCGAGCTGTGTTATTGACCGATGGTAGTTGGGAGGATCATTGCCTCTAGTTGAGTTCGCGTATAATAATAGCTACCACTCCGGTATTCGGATGGCGCCTTATGAGGCCTTGTATGGGAGGAAGTGCGGATCGCCTATAGGTTGGTTCGATGTGGGCGAGTGCGGCTAGTGGGACGATTTGATACGAGCGATGGATAAGGTGAAGCTTATCAAGGCGGCTATTAATGACTCGAGTCGGCGAAGTCGTATCACGGATCATCGTCGTCGGCATCTTGAGTTCGAGTTCATGATTGGGTTTTCCTAAAGGTGTCACCCGTGAAGGGTGTGATGAGATTCGGGAAGAAGGAAGCTTCGGCCCAGGTACATTGGGCGTTTCAGTTGTCGCGAGGTAGGCAAGGTTGCCTACGAGTTGAATCTGCCGTCCGTCTGGAAGCGATGCATCCGGTTTTCACGTATCTATCTTTGAGAGATGTATCGGGGATCCATCTAGGGTACACTGATTGGCGATGTCGGTGGCCAGGGGTTATCGTATGAGAGATTCCATGGCGATAGTCGATCGTCGGGTTAGGCGTCTGCGGACGGGGCGTGGCCAGTCAAAGTCTTGTGGCGGAGCAGGCTCGGGGAGGAGATGGCGTGGGAAGCGAGGAGGACATGAGGCAGAAGTATCCTCACCTATTCCCCACGCCTCCGGGTAATTCACTTTCCTGCTTGTAAATTTCCATTATCATTTATGCTTAAGTGTCGATTTTTTGTGGCCATGTGTGGCACACAAGCTATTTAAGCATCGATAGCTGTCTTGGGAAGGAACATTCGGGACGAATGTTTCTAAGGAGGAGAATATTATACCGTATTTCCAGTATGTACGTGAGGAATACATCTAAAGTTTGGCCTTAAAGTTAGCCTTGGGCGTTTTTTTGTACCTGACTCACTAAAGAATCGTTTCAGGCGAAGCGTTTCCCACGACTTTCGTAGGGAAAATTCGGCTATGCCATTACTAATTTTGCGGATTTTTAGAGAGGCGAAACATTTTGGACCAGCGGGAGGCGACATGGCACCCTCCCATTGGTGAACTTGAATAATCCATTTGGGCGAATTGGAAACCATGGCACGTTTTTGTGCCTTGTGCACAAGTCAAGGAGTTGGTAGGATATTTGTGTATAGTTAATCCTCACCTACACTTGCCTTGCACTTGTCTTCATCTTGGCCATTGGTTGGCCAAGGCTTGACTATAAATACCCGCAGAGATGAAGAGTTCTTCATCCACAAAGTTATCTTCCAAGTCTTGAAAAAAATCCTCTCCTCTCCCTAGCCTTTCGTCCAGCACCTCCCCCGAGTGAGTTTGGCGAGGGCTGCCCCACTAGCCTGGCGAAATCTACCCTCCTTGGTAGAAAAGTTGTCTTCTAGTATTGTTATAATGCCCAAAATACCTAGCCCAAATCCCTTAGTCCTTTGTAGAAGTTGTAAGAACTTCTAAGGTTTCTTGGATCTCTGGAGCGTACAACTTAGGAGCTAAACCTTGCTCGTAGCGACTTTATCTAGGATATTATTGGGCTTACAGAAGTAACTAATCCTAACCCTCTTTTGAATTAGAGAATACTTCTGTAGTAGTATTAGAATAAGTATTAAATACTTAGAAGAATATCACGAATAGAATTGAGTATTACCATGAGAAGGGTTTAAAGAAGAATAATCAAAGTACTTACATAGAATTTGTTTTCACGATGAACTTATATAGCTCAGGGTAGGAAGTAATGCCCAACTTTCCATAGAATTGTGAACCCCTGTTTAGAATGACCTTGAGTAGTCTTTGATAGATATGCGTGACTATTATGGTGACTCTGTGCGCGACATATTGACTTAGCGGTGGTTTTATTTGAGAAGGTATGTGATTCTTCCTAAAGCATGATATTTTACAATATATATGAAATGCGGTAGGCGTACGTGTGTTAAGCGATTAATAACTACGGCAATGTCTTTGACTTAAGCTGAATAACACTTACGGCAATGCCTGGCTTAAGCTTTGAATAACACTACAGTGATGCCTCGGAACAAGCTGAATAATAAAGATCGAAAGCATTTCATAAGAATCTTGAATCATTTTTAAGAGAAAGAACTAACTGGTTTTTAAAACAGAAGCTTAAGAGTTATACTAGCTTTATGGAAAGTTAAGTATAACCACTTAAGATTGATAAAAGAAACAAGTTTGCCTATGTGTTTATAACAAACTTATGTTGAATTGTGAAAAGAATAATAAGATGGTTTGATAAGTAGACATGATATGATGCTATGTGTGTTAGTATCTTGTAACGTTTGTATAAGAGAGTATCCTTGTTGTGCTTATATTGTTTAAAGATAATTTGTTATGTTAGTGTACTATCACTCGCCTCTTGAGATAATCTAGGGGTTAAAGGCCCTCCGTCTGGGGTAGACTTCGGTGATGCAGGACCGTGATTCGAGAATACCTCATGCGGGTCGAGGGCCTATGCGGGCTACGAGTTCAGGTTAGTATGCGGGGTTATGCCTCATGCGGTCTATGTGGCCATGCGGACGCGAGTCGGGGCGATGCGATGAGTAGCTACCCTCGATGCGGGGTTATACCTCATGCGGGCCCGTGGAGTGGCTTTATGCGGACTCGGGAGTCGAGATTAGGCTTGCGAGTGATATCTGGCGAGTGGCCTGCTTGAATCATTCGCGGCCTAGAAAAGACCTATTACGATTTACCTATTGCTCTTGTTTGTGATGTGTATATGCGGTTCCTTGATTCTTAATACATATTTGTGCTTGGTTTTAAAAAGTGTTATGATTTCATAAAAGTACTTTCTGATTTCACATACTTAGTACTGTTATGCGACCTCCTTGGCATTTGCGTTCATGCCGCGGTAAGGGCGGCAGTGCTAGATCCACATTCTTAGGATCTACATTGGTGTCGAGCTCGTCTTTTAGGAGGCTCTACTTTTAGGTATGATCTCACTGTTGTAGATAGTTTTGTCTGATCGAGGGTATGGCGGGGCCTGTCCGCCATAGTTGTATATTTCCTTAAGTGCGTAGTCATGTTATGCGATGTCGGATGTAGCTGCTAAACCATGTATATATATATATCGAAAGCGTGTTTTCGCATAAAGCGTGTCTTATTTTATAAAGCATTTCATGTCTTGCTTTATATTTCGATTACTCGATGTATGACTACTTGGGTGCCGGTAAGCACGATCCACGAACCGAGGCAGGTCGTGACCTGAGCTATCTTGCGAGGATAGAGATAGAGATGGAGGACGAGTTGATTGAGCGGCCAAGAGGCCGGGGACATCGAGTCTCGAGGCGATTTCGAGGCGGGCGGCCTCGGCGAACT
This sequence comes from Przewalskia tangutica, assembly GCA_029844215.1. Taxonomy (NCBI): domain Eukaryota; kingdom Viridiplantae; phylum Streptophyta; class Magnoliopsida; order Solanales; family Solanaceae; genus Przewalskia; species Przewalskia tangutica. Next base: position 43,635,964 of record CM056720.1, on the reverse strand, counting down.
AGGTCGTCTGCGGCCCGGCAAGTGCTCCTCCGCGATTTTCGGCGAGGTTTTACAACCGGGAATGCGAGGAGCGATCAGTCTCTAGAGCTTGAGTCTCGTGGAGATGGAGGTTCGGTCGATCGAGGCCACGCGTGCCTCGTCGTGATGTGGTAGGTTACGTGCAGGGTATGTCGCGCCGTGCGGTGCTTGTTTTCTTGTGGTTGTTTAGGCCATATGTTAAGAAGTGTCCTTATAGAGGTCTGGTGGGGCAACCACGATCTCTTGGATCGATTGCGGGTTCTTGCCTTGATAGCTAGGCAAGATGCTCGTACAGCCACGGTAGTGGCGAGTCGTGGTGGAAGTTCAGTATTAGCGGTCCTTTGAACGCCTATATGATTTCAGGTATGTCTTTGGCCCTGTAGAAACTTGTATGCATGATAAAGTTGTGGTATGTTTAAGTTTATGAACAGGTTATATTGAGACTATGTATATATTAGAAGGAGTTGGAAGTACGAAAAGATAATATCTTTTGGGCTTATGATGGATAGATATGCGTGTGCGAGGTAGTAGGGCCATGTGTGGCATTGTTGGTATGTCGGGGTTGTGAAAGGAAACTATGTCGCAAATTATAAAGATTGACTCCGAAAGAACATTCGGGGACGAATGTTTCTAAGGGGGGAAGAATGTTACACCGTATTTCTGAGGCGTGTTTTAGAACGTACGTAAGAACTCACAAGTGTTAAGATTTGAGACTTGCAAAAAAATTTATCGGAATTATGAAATTGTCGGAAAACGTACTATTGTGACGAATGGGAGGGCGACACGTGTCACCCCCCTTAAATGATGCCTTGGACGAAATCTTGCAAGGGCAAGAGGGTCATTGGACCTTGGTTAGCAAGACCAGCCTTGCAAGTAGTAGCTTGACAATGTTGACTTGGTCAATGGGACCACTTACTTGATATTTACTAAGACTTCATCCAAACCACACAATTGTGCTAATCTCAACCCTCCATGTCCCTTTATTATACTACTAGTAGTGAGACTTAGTCCAACACTTAGAAAAAATTGAAGAAAAATTGAAGAACAAGAGCTAGTGCTCTCGGGTTCATGAAGGAGAAAGAAGAAAAATTTTCGTTTCTTGTCCATTCAACTCCACACTTTAAACCAAGGTTCTTGAGGGTAGTGTAAGCATATCTTAATAGAAAAATCTTGAAAAAAGGTAGTTTACGGGTTAGTCGCAAAACGAAAACCTAATGGTCTTTCTAGGTTTTGTTTGGGGTTTTGAAGGATAATTGTTGGTGTTGTCCTAAGGGTCTCAACAAGCGGATTGAAGTGTCTTGGAGAGGTTCTAAACTACTAAGGAGCGACTTCGGATTTAAAGATTGGATTAAGATTCGTTGAGGTATAATCTTGTTCTTTGAAAGTGTTACAAGATTATTTATATTGTTGTTAGCTTTACTTGTTGCTAGCATGAAGTATATGTGTTGAAGTTTATAAGGATTATGGATTGATTGTAGCCTTGGAAAATCCGAAATGTAATGTAAGTCATGCTAAGTTGGATTACAATTTGGTCGTTTATTAGAATCGTCGCATGTAAATTACTTGGAGATTATAGTAGTTGTAATCGTTTGCGACTTGATATCATGTTAGGCTAATAACTTGGATTGAAATGGAAATTGGATAAGAATTGATGTTGTAGTACTTCAAGTTAGCCGAATTGGCCTAGTAAGTTGTATTAATTTGATATCGTTTGTGGGGCGGAATTTTACACGTCTAGTAGGCGTGTAATCCCCTATTGTTGATTGCATTGATTGGGCCTTAAATGTGGCGTGTTTGGTTATTGTATTCGGCCTTGAAAAAGGTGGCAAAATAAGTAAAAACAAAGGAGGTGCTGTCCGATTTTCCGTAGAGTTTAGTGACTTAGCACTTAGAATATTCTACGTGTGAAGTAAGAGGTTAATGGACGTATTGTGACCATTATAGGTTGAAGTACTAAGTATAGCGTATCCTACTTGAAGAATGAAATAGCTCAAGGTTGAAGTACTTTGGAGCATTTTGCTACTTGTCGACAATCGTCGCAAGGTATGTGAACCTCTTCCTTCCTTTGGCATGATTCTATGTATGGAATATACCTGTGGTATCATTTCATGTTTCCTGTTACTCTTAGAAGTTAAGAGGTAGTTGTGTGATCTACTCTATGTAGAACTTTTCCTATCTTGAGCATGACTAGTTGCATTATGTAATGCGGTAGGCGTCTGACACCTTGATATCCTTTACTAGTTTGTGAATAGCCAAGTCGGGTGAGTTGGTGTCACGACCAATCGGGCGTGGTAGTGCCTTACCGGGCACCTAGTGATCTGACATCGAGAGAAAATCGTGGAAATAAAACATGAACATGAAATGAGAGATATTATAAATAAGCAGGCCAGCCAAAAGCGTTGCCTTTCAACGTATATATATATATATAAGCGTGCGGCGATTACAATCCTTACAACCACCCTTGCGGCGATCTTTCTGAGACCTCTAAGATTTTTACAACAACTATGGCGGGACGGGGCCCGCCATACCTGAATGTACAAGAACCTCTGGACATCGGGTAACATGCCAAAGATAAGCCTCGAAGGAGCGGGCTTCAATCTGTTTGAAAGGTGATCTAAAGCGGGGATCGGCAATGATGTACTTACACTGCGGCGTGAGCGGCCCGAAGGAGAGTCGATCTGGCAGTACCAAGTATGTGGCGTAAATCACGTAAATGAAATCATAATAGTCTATATAAAGCGGGAGACATGTATGATAACCAAACTACGATGCACACTCGTATATGATTATATCAGTCGGTCTCGCGCCTCAAGATCGTTTACTCAAATATAATTATGGGTCTCACGCGCCTGACATCGATCGTGCGTGGAATACTTTCCTCGCTGGCGATCATGATATGATAACATCGAAGTACACACGAACACCAAGTCTGCACGATGCAGCGTAATAACAATGCGGTACAACGAACCACGAAGGCGACGGGGCAAGTGCGGCGAAACTACGGATACCAGGCGGTCCGCGTGGCGGGGGAAATCGGTGACCACCGGGTACCAAGGCGTATCACGAGACCGCCACTTCTGAGCGGGGCAAGTCACGAGGGCTAACTACCAGTACGAGGCGAATCAGCCACGAGGCGGGGCAAATCTGGCCGACCACCGGTACGAGGCGAGCGATAAGAAACCTCGTGGAGAGCTAGTCCGTGGAATAACACTATCATCGAGGAGCATACGGTGGAATTTTCCGTCGCTGCCAGTGCGTCCAAGTAAGTCCTCAGCGAGTCAGCCCTCAGTTTGAGAGGCGGTAATATAGAACACGATTCTTGCATAACAAAGGTGTCACAAGCGTAGGCAAGTTACACAACAACAAGCATAGGCAAGTTACACAACAACAAGCATAGGCAAGTTACACAACAACAAGCATAGGCAAGTTATCCTGACTCAGGTACTTTCATTTTATGTCAAAGTCGGGTTTAAATCCTAAAGTACTACGTCGTTAAATTCCTTTTAAAGATCCATTCCTTTTATAAAAGTCACGATACAGTAGCATAAAATATAGTGACTTATATCTTTTAAGTAAACCAAGACAACTTCCATACTATCCTTTTAAAACCAAATTAAGGCAATACCATGCCTTCTTTTTAGACAAAACACTTCTCTTTTTAAAGTCAAGTTACCACATTAAAACCGATGATAAAAACCCTGCTTTTGTTTTCATAAAGTCGTTATAACCAACTTCTCATAAAAATTTATAACACTTTATGTTTTAAACCATTTAAGACAACCTGATGCCTTTCTTTACCTAAAGTTCGGTTTGCCTAATTTCAATTCATGATCTCTTTTTAGAAAAGTTTCATAGTTGATGTCTTAATCTCTTTTAAAACAATTGAGTAACATATGCCACTGGCGAGTAGGTTATTCTTGTTCATAATCAATCTTATTAAGCGGCCATGATCTAGAAAATGTAATCTCATTTTGTCTCATCTTAGCTTATGCGGATGGAGGTTTCTCTTGGTTTTAATAATGCTTCATTAGTCATTACATTTTCCTTTATTAGTATTTGCGATGGTTTGTTCGATACTTCTTCTGATTTCCGAATCAGTAAAACATTATTCCTTTTACAACCAGGTACTCATTACTCACGAATGAGGTTTCACACTAACATCCATATCAAGTCAAGTCTCTTATCTTTTAAGATTAAGTTTCTTAACTTCAGAAATCGGTAAAACCATTCTCTCTTAGGCGTTATACCTAACTTCCCGTAAAGCTAGTATAACTCTTATGTTTTCAAAACCAAGTATTACTCTTTTGTTAAAGATGATTCATCATTCTTTTGAAATACTTCAAGATTCTTTACTATTACACAACAAATCGATTATAAGTCAAATCGATTACCTTTTAAAACCACAAAGCATTTCCTTACCTACGTAAAGTGTTATAACTTGACTTGCCATAAAGTTGTCATAACACTTTATGTTTTAAATAATCAAATACATTTAGCACGTATCGTCTACCGTACTACATAGTTACACACGTATCATGCTAGAAAAGATAGGAGAGGTTCACATACCTCGCGGCGATTATCGACTAATAGCAAAGCGCTCAGTACCTCAAGCGTCGGCTGCACCTTAAGCCAGTAGACCACGCCACCGCGGTATTTCAACCTATAGAGGCCACTGGCGCTATTAACATCTTAGATATCAATGTAGAATATTCTGAGAAAATTCGCGACCTCCCCACACATGGCGTAAATCTCTCTCTATCGGTAGGCTACCAAGCCAACCGGGGGTTTGCACGTCTAACGGGCGTGTACAATTCTACTACGGCAATTCTACAAGTCTCAATGTCACCTATGTAATTCTGATTCAGTTCTCTTCTTTGAATTAGGGCTTAAGTCGAAGACATTGCAGTAAGTATTGTCGAGCTTAAGTCAAAAGACATCGCGCACAATTATAATGTTCATATATATAGTATACTTGACTATATATTCCACAACATGTAATTTCCAATTCTGATAGAAGGTCGAAGTGTTTACCTCGATAAGCCCAAAATTATCGAGTTTATATAGATCTGAGCAAGGTTTAGCTCTACTCATGGCGCTCGACCAGCTCCAAACAACCCAGAAGTTCTAACCAACTTCTACTCAATTACTTCAACTATCAATGAAGATTTCCTTAGGGTTTCGTTTAGTGGCTAAAGGAAGTATAATAGTATTTTACGGGCTTTTGTATAAGTGTAACCTTGGGAAAACTACAAGGTATTTGGGCGAGGTATTTGGACATTACAACAATACTAGGAAGTATTTATATACCACAACAAGGGGTATTATCACGAAAACAACTAGGCTAGGGGAGGTACCGGCTAACCCTACAAAGGGGAGGAAGCTCTCGGCCAAGGGCCTTCTCAAGGGGAGGGGGTGTGGTGGGCGAGAGAACAAGAGGAGGGAGTATTTTGAGACTTAGATAGATTGCTCAAGTTTTGGATGAAGAAAGTCTTCAACTTAGAGGGGTATTTATAGGTCAAGTGAAGGCCAACCAATGGCGAATGAAGACAAGTGCATAGCAAGTGTAAGGCCAAGATTTAGCCATGTGCTACCTTATCCGTCTACACAAAATATCCTACCTAACCCTTGACCAAAATTTCAACACCAAAAGCGTGCAAAGGTCTAGCTTTGCCGTCACTTGCTTCGATGGGAGGTGACACTTGTCCCCCTCCGTTGGTCAAATGTTCGTCTCTCGGAAAAATCCAAAAATTATTAATGACATAGCGGAATTTTCCTACGTAAAGCTGAAGCGTTTGCGTCGGAAGCGACTCTTTCGGCACTTGTGCCCAATTTCGAACCTTGCTAATCTTAAGGCTCAAATTCTTATCGTCGCCCTCACGTACATACTGCGGAAATACGAGGTATAACATTCTCCCCTCGCCCGAAACATTCGTCCGAATGTTCCTTCAGAGCGGATAACGATGAAGTTCTTCTAACGAGGTTGCCAGCGCCGCTTTGCGCGAAATAACACTGCGTTCTCTTCGCCCCTTACTCGCGTGCCGCTTCCGAACATCCCGAACTCTTCTAGTATCGTACCATACTTGATCGTCGCTCAGTTCCCCGAAACTTTGGGTCGCCACCTCGAGCTTGGTCATCTTACTAACCGCTCCTCCAAGGCCATTCGGCCTTGCGATCGGCTGCAGTCGAACATAACCACGAACTCATCGGCGGTCATCTAAACTTGGGCCTAGCACCCTCGTGACCCTACCACTGGAGGACCACCTCGTCGACCCGCTCATTCAAGACTCACGGGTTGACCGCGTCGTCCTCGGCGAGCCTCTGTCACGCCGAACTCTCTCGTTTCTCGTCCGGAACAATCTTACCTATCAGTCATGAAAGCTACCACTTCCATTTATACCACCCAGAAATTTTCCACAATTACACCACGCATACTTACACATTCGACAAGATCCATGAAAATCTTGTACTCAGATGGCACATCTAAGGTCTCATTGTAATATTCTAAGGTTAATCACTTTCTCACTTTGGCTTACCCTTTTTACCAACGAGTTTCTAAATCACATTTTAGCCTGAGCTATCGAACATAACACTAAACACATCATCATAACATCAATACATACAAAACTACAGAGGTTAAGGATATACTGAAAATAGGCGGTTCAGGACATAAAGCTAGGAACTCCGCGCGACCTCTGCAGGGGCTGCCGGTGTCTGAACATCTGCTGGCTATGGAAGGTGTAGAACCATAGCCCACTCTAGTAGTGCGTGCTATCCTACAGCGCTACCACAGTCGGACGATCTCGCTTGAGATAGCCTGTTGGCGCGAGAATAACAACCTCCCAGTCGATCGACCTCTCGCTATGAAGTTTTCCTGGCGGCCACGGCGAGACAAGGGCAACCTCATCCGTGAGCACTCCTACTCACGAAAATCTGAAACACAGGAGCCACGACTGCTCTGAATATCCCAAGGTCGAGAAGGCTGTGGAGGACCACTACGAGGCGGTGGGCGCGTAAGCGGCTTTCTGGCGGGCGGTCCGCCTCGAAAGTCACCAAAGGACCTGCTGTTACGACCCTCTTACTGTGACCACTGGTCGTTCCGTCGATTTATCCGCTCGCCGCATCAGTGCATGCGCTGCGTGCGAGCGATATCGTACGGTGAAAACTACGAACAACTCGGCTAGGTGATCGTGAGCCTGTAACATATCGGTGCACTCGATCCTCCATACTAGCTTCTAGCCTTGGGGGCGTCTGGGCCAATAAGTCGAACTCCGCATTGTACTCCCGAACCGTCGCGGATTCTGCGCGACACCAAAAATCATCGGCCGAGCCCTCGCCGTCTGTGGAAGCAAGAAATGTGCAAGAAAGGCCTGCGAGAACTCGTCCGTAAAGTGGAAGTGCATGCTCTCCCGGGACATCTCGCGAATCAAACGATCATTGCGGTATCGCGCGGCCGATGCGAACCTAGGACCACCGGCTCGGTCTCCGTGCCTTAATCACTCTCGTGATCCATTTATGGCGTCGGATGAACTCTGTGGATCATCCTCGAGCCTCGACCCGTAAAACTCTGGCGACTCTGACTCGGAAAATCCGTAGCCTCGAACTATCGATCTAGGGTGAACGGCTGGTGCTCTTTGGGCTGCTGCGTCCGGCTATCCTCGAAGTCACAGCCTGACCACGGCCGTTAAGCGGGCCGCTCGCGTGACTCATCTCCTGCTCGGTGCGGGGTGGAGGCTCGAGTCTTGTGGTCTCTGCCATTGCTCTGCTCGCGACTCCTCTGCGCCTTGCCGCCAGGCGGGTTGCCTTACGCGGAGGCATAGGCGGTAAAAGCGAAGTATGTCGGAGGGTCGATCTTATTACGGCTCTACAGGCACGATCTCGGAATGAGAAGAATGGAAACCAACCTAAATGTCCTTGACCTCACGATTATAGATGTGGTGCACAACACACCGATAATCAGACTACTACTAGACGCGATGCAGTAGACACTTTCGAGGACTAGCGCTGCGATACCACTTTGTCACGACCGAATCGGGCGTGGTAGTGCCTACCGGGCACCTGGTGATACAACATCAGAGAAAATCAGCGGAAATAAAACATGAACATGAAATGAGAGATATTATAAATAAACATGTCACGACCCGAACCCGGGCCCGTGACTGGTGCCTTACCCCGGGCACCCCAGTAGTCATACATCAGAGAAAATCAGCGGAACATAAATCAATAACATAAAATAACGGAAGTATAAACAATAACTTTGAAAACTTGCCTTTCGGCATATATATAGAAACAACAACTCTTTGTCCCGAGCAGTTTAATCCTTTTTACAAACCACCTTACGCGATACTCTGGACCTCTACGAATGATATGACAACAGCGGCGGGGCGGGCCGTCGTACCACGAATATGGCACTACAACAACGGGGACTATGCGAATAAGCCTCGGAGGAACGGAGCTTCAATGACTGTGACCACAGGCGAGGATCGGCGGTGTACCTTTACTGCGGCGTGAGCGCGGCCCGAGGAGAGTCGATTACAACGAGTGCGAGTATGTGGCGAAAATCACGTAAATGAAATCATAGTAGTCTATATAAAGCGGGAGACATGTATGATAACCAAACTACGATTCATAATAAATAAGCGGTCATATCAAGTCGGGGACTCGCGCCTCAAGTCGTCACTCGATATAACAATGGGTCTCGCCCACAACATCAATCATGCGTGGAATACGCCCGCCTTCTTGGCGATCGATGATAGAAAAGCACGAGGAATAGACATGAACAACGGGTCCCTTTGTGTCCAAATAAAACCGTGCGGGGTAAATGCGAAGGCATGGCGACTACTAACACCGGTACTAACAAGGTCGTAAAATGTATCATGATATCTGTCTAGACCGTCACATGATCAAAGGGTGGCTCGCGCGCAATATCAAATGTGCGCGTCTAGCCTGGAACTCCGCTGACTCGCGTAGGCCAATCTCGTTGGCGCGTGAGTATAACCCGCGTCGGTAGCTACTCCCGGCGTAAATCTGGACTCGCGATCGCATGGCCGCATGCGCGCATGACCATAAGGCGCGCTAACACGGAACTCGTAGCTCGCAGGCCCCCGAGGACCCGCGTAGGTATTCTCGAATCATGGTCCCAAACACTTTGAGTCTACCGCGTCGGAGCGGCTTAACCCGGAAACACGGTGAGTGGTATAATACCAACATAACGGTTTATCGTTTAAACAACACAAACGCAATCGAGGAAAACCCCTTTACACAAACATCACGAATACTAACACCGCGTAGCATCCTAATATGATTATTTATCAAATCAACACGAAGGTATTACAAGGCTATCACAAACCAACACGATCGGTTATACCACGAGGTACGTTACATTATATGATTAACAAGATCAGTATCTATTCCCAAAGTACTTCATACATTATCTTTTAAAAGATCGTTACGTTTACAAAAGTCACCTGATACATGGTATATGAAAACTAGAGTGATTATCTTTTTGAAGTAAAGCAAAACACTTCTCTTTGTAAAATCAAGTAACAACATTATTTCTCAAGCGTCGAAGTTTGCCTAATTTCAAATGTTCACGTTTCTTACTTTAGAAAGGTTTAGTAGTTCATAGTCTTATTTATTTAAGAATATAATTCTCTTTTAAACTATCGAGAAACATAAGTCTTATATGTGAGTAGGATATTCTTGTTTATAACAATCTTATTACATGACCATGATCTAGGAAATATCATTTTGTCTAATCTTAGCTTATGCGGATGGAAGTTTCTCTGGTTTTAATAATACTTAATCTGTCAAAACATTTCCTTTTATTAGCAGCTGCGATGGTTTGTCGATACGTTCTGATTTAGAAATCGATAAAACATTCTTAAGCCGTTATTACCTAACTTCCCGTAAAGCTAGTATAACTCTTAAGTTTTCAAAAACCAAGTATTACTTCTTTGAAATGATTCAAAATCTTTTGAAATACTTCAAGTTCTTTATTAACACATAATAAGCAGTTATAACACTTTATGTTTTGAAACCAATCAAATACATTTAGCACGTATGCGTCTACAGTACTACATAGTTCACACGTATCATGCTAGAAGAGATAGGAAGAGGTTCACATACCTCGCGGCAGTATCGACTAATAGCAACGCTCAAAGTACTTCCAACCGTCGGCTACTCCTTAGCCAAGTAGATCGCGCCACGTAGTCTTGACCTATAAGGCCACAAGGCGCTTATTAACATTTAGACCTCATCGTAGAACATTACGAAAAATTGGCAGACCTCCCCGCGACAGTGTAAATCTCCTCCTTTATCGGGGCGGCTGCCAAGCCAACCGGGGGTTATAAATCTAACGACGGGTACAATTCTACTCGCGAAAACTACACAAGTCTTATGTCTGTCTATGTAAATCTGATTCGATTACTCTTCTTTCGAAAAGGTTTCTTATAATTGGGCTTAAGTCAAAAGACATTGCCGATAACAACGTTGATTCTATATATAGTATCTTCAACTATATAGTCTAACAATCATGTAATTTCCAATTACAATAGAGGACAAAATATTTACCTCGATAAGCCCGTAATTATCAAGTTATAATGTGATCTGAGCAAGGTTTAGCTCTACTCAGTGCTCCAGGCCAGCTCCAAACCACCCTTAGAAGTTCTAACCAGCTTCTACTTATAACTCAACTACGGGTGAAGATTTACTTAGGGTTTCGGTTTTGTGGTACGGAAAGTATAATAGTATTTACGGGCTTTTGTATAAGTATAACCTTAGAATACTACAAGGTATATGGCTAAGGTAATTTGGGCATTATAACAATACTTTTGAGAGTATTTCTACCAAGGGGGTATTATCACGAAAACAACTAGGCTAGGGAGTACCCGGCTACACTACTAGGAGGGAAGGGCTCTCGGCGAGGGGGAGGCTCTTGGTGAACTCTACACTAAGGGGAGGGAGGAGGATTTAACACTTAGAAGATTTGTGGAAAGGATGAAGAATTCATCAAAGGGAGAGGGTATTTATAGCACAAGCCAAGGCCAATAATGGCGAGATCCAGCCAAGCATAGCAAGTGTAGGGCAGATTCACCCGTGTGTCATAACCAGCTAACACACAAAATATCCTACCAACTCCCCTCTTCAATTCGTCCAAGCCAGGCCCCTACGTCTTGATGGGAGGGTGCCAAGTGGCGCCCTCTCGTTGATCCAAAATGATTAGTCTCCCGGAAAAATCCGCAAAAAATAAAAATTACATAGCGAATTTTCCCTCGGAAATTAATGAAAGCGTTTAGTCGGCGACTCTAAGCGGGTGTTGTGAACAAAATTAAATTCGGCCAAGCCTAATACAAGTTTCAAATTTTCTCGTGCGTCCTTACGTACATACTAGGAAAATACGGTATAACATTCTCCCGCCAGAAACATTCGTCGAATGTTTCTTCTAGAATCTCAAAACAAGCGTCGCGTCGGTATAGTCTTAGCTACCATACTTACGAAACAATCACGCCATGATAGCCCGAAACAATGCGCAAAATACTTGTCCAAGTCGCGAGGAAACACCTCTAACATTACCACAAACCTCTCTCGGGTATAAAATATACTTCAGCGCGCCTCGCCTTACAAAAGAAATGATCACATCTATGCTGCGCCATACATGCTCGCTTCTTCCGATACCACTTTTGTCACTTTGCGCGAGGTTCTAGTGTCCTCGGCGACCAACAAATGATGCGGGTGCATCGATCCACGAGGTCGTTACTCGAACTCTTACCACGTTTACGATCTGCCCGGTTTCAAAACTACAGGTTACTATCTCTGCGTGGTCATCATTAGCGGGAACACTCTGGATGGATCTCGATGCTTTCCGATCATAAAAAAGCGAAAGGCGGACGTCTTGACTCTAAGTCGGACGGCAAAAGCTAACATATAGGCAACTGGCCTCTGCACCAGATCTGTAAGGCCCAAGTAACTCGGGCTAAGTTCCCTCTGTTTCCAAAACTCGTCACACCCAGGGGTGGTACCTTGAAGACCGACCGTCACTGAACTCTAAAGCGTCGTCGCCGATTATCCATACGATTTCTACGAGTGCGGAACCTCTTCTAGACAAGCTTTACTCTATCCACGATCTGCTGGAACAAACTGAACCAACTATCTGAATCTTGCCAACATCAGACCAATCGGCCGTGACTTACACTTCGCCCTACAAGGCCTCGTAGGCGACGTTCAGCGAAATGGTAGCTTAAACACTCCTTCCACGGAGACAACAATCCCGCCTACCTACGAAATACGCTTTGGCGGCGAATGCGGTCTGAGACTACTTTGAGTTCTTAACCTGCTTGGTAAAACTTCGAGAAACAAAAACAGTAGTGCCGGGCTCAGTGCATGCGTCATAAGGTGAAGGTAGGCACCGTGCGACCTTACAACCTTTACGATAAAACAACATTTGCCGAGTAAGCGGTCTGCTAGAAAACAAGGCGGTGACCTCGCCGGCGACTCTTTGGTCGAATCGTCCATTCGTCTGTTTGGTTAACTAAACTTGGGCTAACGCCGTAACCCCAACCCAGCGGGACCACCTGGCTGACCCGCGCCCAAAACTGCGCGGGTTGACGCAGCGTGGCCTCAACCCGACCGACAGCGCGCAATACTAGCTCCGTCCGGAACAATCTCGCTAATCACGTTTGAAAACCTAGCGGTCTTCTAGCTCGACTACCTCTTTCAAATCACGCTACTCGGGGACTTATCCACAACCATAGGCTCGCGTGCACTATGCACTCAGATAAGGATCAAGCGTAACACTACCTATCTCGAGATGGCGCACCTGCAAGGTCTGCGTATAAAACTCTAAGGCTCACGCCTTCTCATCCCCAAAATCTTACTCGGTTAACCCACCATGATTTCTAATCACAACTAACACCTTGCTATCGAACATATCACTTAAGGTATACTCGCTTATCACGTAAACAAAACTACAGAGGGTTAAAGATAGATCTATATCTCTTGATTCACTCCGTAGTCGTTCTAATCAAGCACGCGTGAAGCGCGCAGCTAAGGAAGATGACAAACTACCCACGATCACGAAGGCTAAGTCCTCCGCGAGGACCTCTTTCGACATCGGACCACGGCGGTCGCCGGTGCAACCGCGTACCAACTAAAAGCGACATTCCACTGGGATGGCCTTTTGCGCACGTGTGAACAGCGAGAAAAAGCGAATCGGATGGTGGAACCTCGTGTAGCGTGAGCCGGAAGCTGCGGAGCTCGACCCGACTCCTGCATACCGAGCGTCACGAACCACAGTGGAGGACCTTTACTGCGATGGATCGCGTAATCTAATCTGCTGGTGAGGCGACTCGCCTCATGAGTTACAAAGGACCTTGCTACTCTGGCCTCTTACGTCGCCCGTTAACCGTCGATCTCCGTTTCTCGACTGCTGCGCGCATAAGCCGTACGAGGCCATGCTCGAAGCCTAAGCGAAGAACTTACTCTTGCACAACCTTACCGTTGATATTAAATCAAGACTCGCGATACGTCGGTATACTCTACGGTAGTCAAATCCATAGTTAATGTGGTCGCCTCCGAAATCTATATTCTCTGTTCGGTCGTGGGCGAAGGTTCAAATATCATGGCGCGATGGAGCTGCGCGTAGTGCTAAACTCTGCTTTGGGGCTAGTGGCGTCGCAAAACTCCCGAATGAAGCACCACCCGGTGATGATTGGGCGTGTGCCAGCGTAACCTCTGTACTCTACTCGCGACTCGGCTGCCTTGTCCTCTGGGCGGATTGCCTAGCGGAGGCATAGCGGTAAGGAAAGAAATACGTTAGAGGTCCGACTTATCACCTGACTCTAAGGCGCGATCTCGGAATGGGAAGAATAGAAACCAATCCTAAATATCCTATAGCCTCACGATTATTGGCGTGGTGCGCAGCTGCAGATAATCAAGACTCTCTTGGATCACGATGTAGACACTTTCAGAGGATTAAGCTGCTCGATACCACTTTTGTCACGCGACCGAACCGGGCGTGGTGGTGCCTACCAGGCACGATAGTCATACATCGAGAGAAAATCAGCGGAACATAAATCAATAACATAAAATAGCGGAAGTATAAACAATAACTGTGAAAACTTGCCTTTGGCATATATATAGAAGCAACAACTCTTTCAATCTGAGCAGTTTAATCCTTTTACAAACCACGCGCGATTACTACGGACCTCTACGAATGATATGACAATGGCGGCGGGGCGGGGCCCAGTCATACCACAGATGTGGCACCACAACGAGGACTATGCGAATAAGCCTCGGAGCAGACTTCCAATGACGTGACCCTAGGCGAGGATCGGCGGCGGTGTACCTTTACTGCGGCATGAGCGGCCCAGAAGTCGATTACAGTGCGGTATGTGGCGAAAATCACGTAAATGAAATCATAGTAGTCTATATAAGCGGGAGACATGTATGATAACAAACTACAATTCATAATAAATAGCGATCATATCAAGTCGGGACTCGCGCCTCGAAGTCGTCACTCGATATAACAATGGGTCTCGCGCCAACATCAATCATGCGTGGAATACCTTCCTCCTTGCCGGCGATCGATGATAGAAAAGCACGAGGAATACCACGTGAACAACGGGTCCCGCGTGTCCAAATAAAACCGTGCGGGGTAAATGCGAAGGCATAGCGACTACTAACACCAGCGGTACTAACAAGGTCATAAAATGTATCATGATATCTGTCTGGGCGTCGCGTGATCAAAGTGATCGCTCGCGCAATATCAAATGTGCGCGTCTAGCCACAGAACTCCGCGACTCGCGCGGCAATCGTTGGCGCGTGAAGTATAACCCGCATCGGTGCTACTCCGGCGTCGTCCTGGACTCGCGATCCGCGCGTACATGAACCGCATGACCATAAAGGCGCGCACTAACACGGAACTCGTAGCTCGCGTAGGCCCCGAGGACCGCGTGAGGTATTCTCGAATCATGGTCCCGACCGCTGAGTCTACCCGCGTCGGGCGGCTTAACCGGAAACCGCGGTGAGTGGTATAATACCAACATAACGGTTTATCGTTTAAACAACCTGAAACGCAATCGAGAAAACCCTTTACACAAACATCACGAATACTAACACGCGTAGCGTCTAATATGATTATTTATCAAATCAACACGAAGGTATTACAAGGCTATCACAAACCAACACAATCGATTATACACGCGAGGTACGTTACATTATATGATTAACAAGATCAGTATCTATTCCCGAAGTACTTCATACATTATCTTTTAAAAGATCGTTACGTTTACAAAGTCACATGATACATGGTATATGAAAACTAGAGTGATTATCTTTTGAAGTAAAGCAAAACACTTCTCTTTGTAAAATCAAGTAACAGCATTATTTCTCAAGCGTCGAGTTTGCCTAATTTCAAATGTTCACGTTTCTTACTTTAGAAAGGTTTCGTAGTTCATAGTCTTATTTATTTAAGAATATAATTCTCTTTTAAACTATCTGAGAAACATAAGTCTTATATGTGAGTAGGATATTCTTGTTTATAACAATCTTATTACAATGACCATGATCTAGGAAATATCATTTTGTCTAATCTTAGCTTATGCGGATGGAAGTTTCTCTGGTTTTAATAATGTAATCTGTCAAAACATTTCCTTTTATTAGCTGCGATGGTTTGTCGATACACGTTCGATTTCGAAATCGATAAAACATTCTTAAGCCGTTATTACCTAACTTCCCATAAAGCTAGTATAACTCTTAAGTTTTCAAAAACCAAGTATTACTTCTTCTTTCGAAATGATTCAAAAATCTTTTGAAATACTTCAAGTTCTTTATTAACACATAATAAGCCAGTTATAACACTTTATGTTTTGAAACCAATCAAATACATTTAGCACATGTACGTCTACCGTACTACATAGTTCACACATATCATGCTAGAAGAGATAGGAAGAGGTTCACATACCTCGCGACGAGTCTCGACTAATAGCAAGCGCTCAGTACTTCCAGCCGTCGGCTCTCCTTAAGCCAGTAGATCGCGCCACACGTAGTCTTGACCTATAAGGCCTAGGCGCATTAACATTTAGACCTCGTCGTAGAACATTCTCAGAAAATTCGGCGCCTCCCCCATGACAGCGTAAATCTCCTCGCTTTATCGAGGCGGCTGCCAAGCCAACCGGGGTTATATCTAACGACGGGTACAATTCTACTCACGAGAAAACTACACAAGTCTCTTGTAATCGGTCTATGTAAATCTGATTCGATCTCTTCTTTCGAAAGGTTTCTTATAATTGGGCTTAAGTCAAAAGACATTGCCGATAACAGCGTTCAGTTACATATATAGTATACTTCAACTATATAGTCTAACAATCATGTAATTTCCAATTACAATAGAGGACAAAATATTTACCTCGATAAGCCCATAATTATCAAGTTATAATGTCGATCTGAGCGAGTTTAGCTCACTGCTCGTGCGCTCAGGCCGCTCAAACCACGCTTAGAAGTTACAACCAGCTTCTACTTATAAGCTTGAACTACGGGTGAAGATTTACTTAGGGTTTCGGTTTTGTGGTGACGGAAAGTATAATAGTATTTACGGGCTTTTGTATAAGTATAACCTTAGAATACTACAAGGTATATGGCTAAGGTAATTTGGGCATTATATGATACTTTTGAGAGTATTTCTACCAAAGGGGGTATTATCTGAAAACAACTAGGCTAGGGAGTACCCCACGTACACTACTAGGAGGGAAGGGCTCTCGGCGAGGGGAGGAGGCTCTTGGTGAACTCTACACTAAGGAGGGAGGAGGATTTAACACTTAGAAGATTTGTGGAAAGGATGAAGAATTCATCAAAGGGAGAGGGTATTTATAGCACAAGCCAAGGCCAACCGATGGCGAGATCTAGCCAAGTGCATAGCAAGTGTAGGGCGAGATTCACCGTGTGTCGCTTAACCTAACACACGAAATATCCTACCAACTCCCTCTTCAATTCGTCCAAACCGACCCGCTACGTCACTTGATGGGAGGGTGCCAAGTGGCGCCTCTCGTTGGTCCAAAATGTTTAAATCTCTCGGAAAAATCATAAAAATTAAAAATGACATGGCGGAATTTTCCCTCGAAAAAGTGAAAGCGTTTAGTCAGCGACTCTAAACGGGTGTTGTGAACAAAATTAAATTCGGCCAAGCCTAATACAAGTTTCAAATTTTCTACGTACGTCCTTACGTACATACTCGGGAAAATATGGGGTATAACAAAACAGGCCAACCAAAACAGTTGCCTTTCAACATATATATATATAAGCGTCGGCGATTACAATCCTTACAGCCACACTTGCAGCGATTACTCTGGACCTCTAAGATTTTACAACAACTATGGCGGGGCGGGGCCGCGTACCACGAATGTCTGAGAACCTACGGCGTCGGGTAGCATACAAAGATAAGCCTCAGAAGGAGCGGAGCTTCAATCTGTTGAAAGGTGATCCTAAAGCGGGGATCGGCGGCCGATGTACTTACTGCGGCATGACGCGGCCAGAAGGAGAGTCGATCTGTGAGTACAGTATGTGAAGCGTAAATCACGTAAATGAAATCATAATAGTCTATATAAAGCGGGAGACATGTATGATAACCAAACTACGTACACGTATACTTGATTATATCAAGTCGGGTCTCGCGCCTCGATCATTTACTCAAATATAATTATGGGTCTCGCCACGACATCAATCATGCGTGGAATACCTTCGCCAGCTGTGTGATCATGATATGATAACATCGAAGTACACTGAACACCAAGTCTACACGATGCAAGCGTAATAACAATGCGGTACAACGAACCACGAAGGCGACGGGGCAAGTGCGGCCGACTACGGATACCAAGGCGGTCACGTGGTGGCCAGGGGCAATCTGGTGACCACCGGGTACGAGCGTATCACGAGACCGCCCTTCTGGCTGAGCGGGGCAAGTCGAGGGCTAACTACCAGTACGAGGCGAATCAGCCGAGGCGGGCAATCTGGCAAACCACCGGGTACCAGGCGACGATGAAACCTCGTGGAGAGCTAGTCCGTGGAATAACACTATCATCGGGGCATACGGTGGAATTTTCCGTCCGCTTGATGCGTCGAGTAAGTCCTCGGCGAGTCAGCGACCCTTTTGAAGGCGGTAATATAGAACACAATTCTTGCATAACAAAGGCTGTCACAACAAGCATAGGCAAGTTACACAACAACAAGCATAGGCGAGTTACACAACAACAAGCATAGGAAGTTACCGCAGCAACAAGCATAGGCAAGTTATCCTGACTCAAGGTACTTTCATTTTATGTCAAAGTCGGGTTTAAATCCTAAAGTACTCGTCGTTAAATTCCTTTTAAAGATCCGTTCCTTTTATAAAAGTCACGATACGTAGCATAAAATAGAGTGACTTATATCTTTTAAGTAAACCAAGACAACTTCCATACTATCCTTTTTAAAACCAAATTAAAGCAATACCATGCCTTCTTTTTAGACCAAAACACTTCTCTTTTTAAAGTCAAGTTACCACATTAAAACCGATGATAAAAACCCTTCTTTTGTTTCATAAAGTCGTTATAACCAACTTCTCATAAGTTTGTTATAACACTTTATGTTTTAAACCATTTTAAGACAACCTGATGCCTTTCTTTACCTAAAGTTCGGTTTGCCTAATTTAATTCGTGATCTCTTTTTAGAAAAGTTTCATAGTTGAATGTCTTAATCTCTTTTTAAAACAATTGAGTAACATATATACTGGCGAGTAGGTTATTCTTGTTCATAATCAATCTTATTAAGCGACCATGATCTAGAAAATGTAATCTCATTTGTCTCATCTTAGCTTCTATGCGGATGGAGGTTTCTCTTGGTTTTAATAATACTTCATTAGTCATTACATTTTCCTTTATTAGCCTATTGCGATGGTTTGTTCGATACTTATTCTGATTTCCGAATCAGTAAAACATTATTCCTTTTACAACCAGGTACTCATTACTCACGAATGAGGTTTCACACTAACATCCATATCAAGTCAAGTCTCTTATCTTTTAAGATTAAGTCTCTTAACTTCAGAAATCGGTAAAACCATTCTCTCTTAAGGCGTTATACCTAACTTCTCATAAAGCTAGTATAACTCTTATGTTTTCAAAACCAAGTATTACTCTTCTGTTAAAGATGATTCAACATTCTTTTGAAATACTTCAAGATTCTTTACTATTACACAACAAGTCAGTTATAAGTCAAATCAGTTACCTTTTTAAAACCACAAAGCATTTCCTTACCTACATAAAGCTGTTATAACTTGACTTGCCATAAAGTCATAACTTTATGTTTTAAACCAATCAAATACATTTAGCACGTATGCGTCTGGTACTACATAGTTACACACGTATCATGCTAGAAAAGATAGGAGAGGTTCACGTACCTCGCGGCGATTATCGATTAATAGCAAAGCGCTCAAGTACCTCAAGCGTCGGCTACACCTTAAGCCAAGTAGACCACGCCACGCGCGATTTCAACCTATAGAGGCCCTGGCGCTATTAACATCTTAGATCTCAATGTAGAATATTCTAGAAAATTCGGCACCTCCCCACATGGCGGCGTAAATCTCCTCTCTATCGGTAGGCTGCCAAGCCAACCGGGGGTTTCGTCTAGCCGGGCGTGTACAATTCTACTACACAATGCTACACTGAAGTCTCTGTAATTCTGATTCGATTCTCTTCTTTAAATTGGGCTTAAGTCGCGAAGATATTGCAGTAAGTATTGTCGGGCTTAAGTCAAAAGACATCGCCCAATTATAATGTTCATATATATAGTATCTTCACTATATATTCTACAACATGTAATTTCCAATTACAATAGAAGGTCAAGAGTGTTTACCTCGATAAGCCCAAAATTATCAGAGTTTATATGTCGATCTGAGCAAGGTTTAGCTCTACTCGCGCTCGACCAGCTCAAACAACCCTTAGAAGTTCTAACCAGCTTACTCAATTACTTCAACTATCAATGAAGATTTCCTTAGGGTTTCGTTTAGTGGCTAAAGGAAGTATAATAGTATTTTACGGGCTTTTGTATAAGTGTAACCTTGGGAAAACTACAAGGTATTTGGGCCAAGGTATTTGGACATTACAACAATACTAGGAGAGTATTTCTATACCCTGACAAGGGTATTATCTGAAAACAACTAGGCTGGGGTGCCCACGGCTAACACTACAAAGGGGAGGAAGCTCTCGGCCAAAGGCCTTCTCAAAGGGGAGGGGTGTGGTGGGCGAGAGAACAAGAGGAGGAGTATTTTGAGACTTAGATAGATTGCTCAAGTTTTGGATGAAGAAAGTCTTCAACTTAGAGGGTATTTACAGGTCAAGTGAAGGCCAACCAATGGCCAAGATGAAGACAAGTGCATAGCAAGTGTAAGGCCAAGATTTAGCCATGTGCTACCTTATCCATCTACACAAAATATCCTACCTAACCCTTGACCAAAATTTCAACACCAAAAGCGTGCAAAGGTCAAGCTTTGTCGTCCACTTGCTTCAATGGGAGGGTGACACTTGTCCCTCCCGTTGGTCCAAAATGTTTAGTCTCCGGAAACATCATAAAAATTATTAATGACATAGCCGGAATTTTCCCTCGTGGTGTGGAAACGTTTCGTCGGAAAACGACTATTTTCGGCACTTGTGCCCAATTTCGAACCTTGCCTAATCTTAAGGCTCAAATTCTTATACGTACGCCCTCACGTACATACTCTGGAAATACGGGGTATAACAGTTGGGAGATTAACTCACTTCTTTGAAAGTATAAAGGATGCCTTAAGTTTTATTTAAGTTAAGGGACTTGAAGAGTCTTAAAGTATGTGATACTTGTCCCGTTTTAAACGTATAAGTCCCTTGGATAGGAAATTGTTTTTGGCTAAGGTATAAAGTGAATATAACGACTTTATGGGAAGTTAGTTATATTTGCTTTATGGAAAGATAAATGACTTGATTTTAGTGAAAAGGCAACTTGTTTTTAAGGCATCAATTGCCTAAGGTTTTATAATAAAAGGAGTCACTTGTTTTCTAAAGGTTAAGAGACTAATTGTATTTTTGAAAGTTATGAGAATTGATTTGAAAGTATATAATACTTGGTTTCAAAAAGTAGAAGTCTCTTGGTAATAAAAGGAACGTGTTGGTCTAAACCATAAAGGGTTATAACGGCTTTATGGGAAGTTGGTTATAACGGCTTTATGGAAGGTTAAGAGAATGGTTTTCTCTAATGAAGTAATCAAAGAATAACTTGTATTAAGGAAGGGCAAATTGTTTTAAAGGTACCAATTGCTTAAGGTTTTTAATGAAGAAGTCACTTGATTTAGAAGCCGGTAATTGTATTTCTACAAAGGTATTGTGAATTGTCCTGAAAGGTGGATAGGACTTGATACTATAGTTGTTAGTATCTGGGAAGTTTTATTTGAAAAAGCGTCTTTCTAAAGGAGTAGAGGTGCGTAGTACGTGGGGTTAAATTCCCGGGTTTTATATGACATTATCGACCCAGGAATGGGCCGGGCAGTATACCTTTACGGGCAGACTATATGACATTATCGACCCAGGAATGGGCCGGGCAGTATACCTTGCAGGCGGACTATATGACGTATCGACCGAGGAATGGGCGGGCGATATACCTGCAGGCGGACTATATGACATTATCGACCGAGAATGGGCAGGCGATATACCTTGCAGGCGGACTATATGACATTATCGACCGGGAATGGGCGGGCGATATACCTTCTGGCGACTATATGACATTATCGACCTAGGAATGGGCGGGCGGTATACCTTCTGAGCGGTATATGACATTATCGTCCCAGAAATGGGCCGGGCAGTATACCTGTATGGGCAGACTATGTGACCTTGATCGCGTCCCAGATTGGGTCGGGCAGTATAGGCGCCCCTCCTTAAAGGGCCAGATTATACTTATGACAGATAAGTAAGTTTTATGGTAATGAACTTAATGATTTTCCTAATCATGTACATAAGAGTGTGACTATAACTTTTATTGAAAATGGGAAAAGATAATAAGGTACGATTAAATTCATAAGTGGTAATGACACGGCAGGATCTGGTATGTACTTTTTATACTTGTCCCTGTCATTCTTGTGTACAGTTATGATTTGTTTACTGTACGTTATATTCTGTTCCATATTAAATTTTTGTTATGCGACCCCGCCGGAAGCTGCGTTCATGCCGCGAGTTTAGGTACCAGGTTGGTGATCCTTGCTCTTAGGATCACGGTTGATTTTGAGAAAGCTCCATTTGCTCCGAGGCTTAGCTCTTGTGCAGTTTTCCACGAGGTAGTAGATTCATGTATATTCGGGGTATGGCGGGGCCTGTCCATACGATTATTATGTTAAAACTCTTAGAAGTGCTGTAGTCACATATTGTGGGTCGGTTTGTAAAGGTAAGGAAAGCTGCTTGATTGTTTATATATGTCGGGAAGGTAGCCTTATCGGCTAACTTTGTTATTTTATACATTGTTTATTTTAAAGTTTCTTGTATGTTCGTGATTATCTCGATGTATACGTAAGTGCCAGAGTAGAGCAGTCGCGGGCAGAGTCGGGTCGTGACAATACCTCATTTAGCCCAAATATGATCCGAGACTACAAGTCGATCCTTAGCAACTTTAGCTCATCCTTTCGACGTTCCAATCCACTCCAAGCAACCCAGAAACATGAAGAACTCATCTTCAAGTTCCAACTTCAAAGTTGAAGAACTCCTTAACTTTCGCCTTGCGACTAATACAAAACGCCACTTTTCGGGATCTTTCTGTTGAGATACACTTACAATACCCTTAGGTACCTTGGTTTAAAGTATGAAGCTTATTGGACAACAAACAAAAATTTTCTCTTGAAACCACTTGCCATTCTTAGTGAGCCTCACTTTGATTTTCTCTCAATTCTTGAAATTTTTTCTAAGTATGGAGACTAGTCTTGCACTAGTAGTGGTATAAATAAATAAAACAAGGGCTAGGATTCATCCAAATGGAAGGTCAAGATGTGGTCAATTATCTCAAGCTATTGACTTCTTGACTTAGTCAAACTTATCAAGCCAAAGTCTTTGCAAGGCTTGATCATCTCATTAGTGGTCAAATGACCATTGTATCCATGTCCCAATTCGTCCAAGTCCATAAGGGGGGTGACACATGTGCCATACTCCCGTTCGTCATGATATTTAGTTTCGACAATTCCATAATTCCGATAAATTTTTACTCGTCTCAAACCTTAATATTTTTGAGTTCTTACGTACGTTCTTATAAACATATCCTGAAATTCCGGGGTGTAACATTCTTCCCCCCTTAGAAACATTCGTCCCCGAATGTTCCTTTGGGAGTCAAACTTAAAGATAGCGACATAGTCTTCTTTTACAACCTACGTACCAATAATGCCACGTGTGGCCACGTAACAATGCTCATCTGATGATGTCAAATTTGAACCCCATGTGTCAGCGTCGGTTATCTGCATAAAGCTTACGCGACTCTAAGATTACTAATAATCTTTCGGATAAGCTCGCCTTATCCACGCCGTGAATCAAATGCGGACCAAATAAGCGAACCTCGCCTATGTCGAACCATCAATGGTGATCTACTTTCTACACAAGGCCTCATACGGGGCCATCTAAAAGCTGGAAGGGTATACGTTGTAAATGCGTAACACAACAGAGGCAATTAACCCTCGGCTATTTACGAAATCAAGAACACGGGCCATGACCTATCCTCGAGTGCTGGATGATGCGCTCTGCTGTTGTCGGTCGAGGGTGTAATGCAATCACGAGACTCACTGTGTCCCTAATCCATTACGAAAAACCTCCGAAGTTATGCATGTAGAGCTCGTGCATGCGTCATCATAAGCGTAGGAACCGGGCAATCTCACAATCTCTCTGCTATACAAGCTGAAGTATAAACCTCGGTAGAGTAAGTGGTCCCAACGAGGAAGAACATGGCTAGTTTCGCGACCCATTTACCATGACCCCGGTCGCACTTCCTCGCGTGGATGCCACCTGTAACAAGATCCATTTAATTACCTCCCATGTCTAAGTCGGGTCTAAATCGCTGTAATAGCTCGCTGGGCTTACGGTGTTCAACCATGACTGCTACTAGTCGGATATTAAGCAGCAAGCTGCTCGTCCCTTTAGGTCATCTTACCCATACATACCTCTGAGGTCACGACACCACTTAGTCGGCCTTGAACAATTTGAGCAATAAGCACTATATGCCTCCCCTAAAATCTGCTGACTAGTCCTGCAGCACCGGGTACACACAATCTATCCTCATATCACAGCACCTCATCCGGTGCTACTCAAACAGGCTCTTCTCTTCTCGGGAGGTATCTACGATCTGATATCATAACTGGATCCTCATACTGTCGCCTCTTTACCTCCTCAACGATGGAAGACTCGGCAACCTCTCGGATCTAAACTTCATTAACCTTGGAGACAAATAATCGAACCCCTAGGCTCGGTAACAGAAGAATCTCACTTATGGTTCCTGTTTCCCTTTCTCTGTTGCAACCAAACTTGGTCACTAAACTTAGACTTAATTCCTTTGCTTGCCTCATGGCTAAGACTTACTGTCAATCACAAATTTAGGGGAGAGGGTTTCCTTGATCTCGCCAAGTAACAATCCTATTATTCTCTCCCAGCTCGTAGAGATAATAGCCAGGTGTTACCACATTTCCTCGAAATGTTCTTACTTCCCATTATTTACTAATGGTCTTTACACTAGTCTGGGGTAATCATAACTCGTGCAACTTACATGACCATAGTCGTATTCTCCTTTATCATTCTGGTCATATCCTTACCTTAGGCTTATTATTAGCAAAAATGTTTCTATCTTGATTCATAATCGTACAGTTTCATACAAGCGTACTACCTGCATTTATATCTTTACGATACTTCCTCGACCAATTCGTACGTCGTTCTTAATTACCCTAACACAACACTATTCCCACGGTTATCTACAACTGTAACCTATGGCATGACGATACCGAAGACCTTACGGTCTCATATCCTGCGTCTAACAACATGGGTACCATGACCCATGTCGTAAACTGTCCTTTTCGTGGGGAAGAGAACTTCATCTCCGCTCTTAAATTTTCCTTAGAGTCACAACCACAATCACGGGGTCCTCTTGCGGTCGATGGTATTTAATCATCACGCGCGCCTTAAAGTCACGTAGATTTACAAAACCTACCAAAGATGCCCTCGACTTTCGTCGCGACACTCGTACTTATTTTATTCTTGCCTTGCACGTTTTCTGAAATTATCCAGGAAGGTCGTGTGGCCTGCGCCACGAGCCAACTCCAAGTACCCCCAAGGGCACTTAACATAAATTCCTTCAAATTCAATTATTACTTACTTTCTGTGTCAATTTACCTCAAGTGAACAAGTCACACAGACTTAAAAAACAAACAATGATGCCAAAGAAGGAAGGATAATTCACTGGTTACTACCACTTCTATTCCTTTACCTTTGGATAATCGACTTACGGAAAAGCGGAATCGAGCCAATCTCTCTCTGCAGTCAACGTTGGCATAACAAGAGGCCAACTAGCCCGTACTCATAATATCCTCAAAGTCTGTCATAATAGCTCTGCTAGATGCGAGTCCAGCGGATATCGTTCGGCAATCGTCTACCATTTCGGCTACCGCTGACACTCGCGGGTGTAGTCGCTCGAAAGGTCCTCGTGGATTGGGCTCCGTTTCTTTACACTTGGTTGCTCTCCTTTTTTCCTTTGGTGCGTACTCTTTCCGTACTTCGGACTTATACTAGTATATGTACATAAATTCCATACTAATTAGCCTCGCTCTTTGGAGTTACTAAATTAAACAATCTGAGGCCCGTTCAGGCTCTGTGACACGGTTAGGTGGAACACGTCCACGAACCCGTAAAATGATTAACTAAACTTGGGCCTTGCACCCTCGTGACCCTGTCACGTAGCGGGACTACTACCAACTGATCCCATTTTATTTCAAGCTATGGGACGACCCTTAATAGATCCCCAACCCGACTCGGCGTCGTATTTAACTCTTTTCCTTGGTCTATCCTAACTTTTTACTACCCGAGAAGGCCTTATATATCTAAGGTCTCGGTGGTTATCAACATTCCTAGGCTCACAATTTCCATGCTCCAAGCCTAACTTATCAGTCCCCCCGTAAACGGGTACAAAACTTCTCATTATACTAATATCGGGTTGTCTTGTCCACAACAACCATACTTACTCCATACGGATCTCACCTATACCATTCTCAAAATCCTACTACGTAGCTCAATCTATTAACATAGTCTTCCATTAAGTCCCTTAATTAACCTCTTAAGGGTCCATTACATTCTCACACAACTCATCATCACCTAATTATCTCAAATTAGCACGTAAAACCTTGATGAGAGTTCCTTAAATGTTCATACCTTCCCGGTATTTATTTAGTCCTTACCAAATCCTAGTAATCTAAAATCATCCTAGGCAACACATATGTGACCCCCATACATAAATATGTATAGTTGTATGTCCCAATACCAACTATACTACAAAGCATTACCAACACGGATCGCAATCCACATAATCTTTCTGAGTCGCTCTTTGCCTTTCTAGTATTGCAAACAACGTAACTTGTTGGGAGGCGACCTAACCACGACTCTGTCGCTACGATCTTAGAGTGAGAAGAATGAAACCAATCCTAAATGTCCTGTGACCTCACGATTATAGATGTGGTGCACAACCAGCGATAATCAAGACTACACTGAACACGATCTGTAGACACTTTCAGGACTAAGCGCTCACGATACCACATTTGTCACGACCCGGACCGGGCCGCGTGGTGCCCTACACAGGCACCTCTTTGATATACATCGGAGAATAGCGGCGGAACATACACAACTTATAAAATGCTTGAACATAAAAATAGCAGAGGTGGCGATAAGGCTACGCCAGTACAATATCTGTGATAAAGCAGTACACTTTTTTTTCTTTACAACCCGATCCACAAATGTGACTACGGACCTCTAAGAATAACAACTATGGCGGGACGGGGCCGCCGTACCCTGAATGTACAATGACCAGACAATACCGAGGATAAGCCTCGGAATAAAGGAGTTTCTCAACGGTGACGGTGATCCTAAGGCGAGGATCGTGACACGTACTCTACCTTTGGCGTGAGCGGCCCGAAGGAGTCGATACAACATGTACCAAATATGTGGCGAAATCTTGTAATGAAATCATAAGTCAATAATAAAATTGGAGACATGTATGATAACTCGATTAACGATGCCGCGATTATTACTAACGATGAGTAATCAAAAGTATAGGTAGCAAATCCACGGAAGCGGTGGTATAACGATCTTGGGGATTTACCTCATTTATACTCTTACGAATCGGGTGGTATAGCGATCTTGGGGATCTACCCGCCGGATATAATCTTACCACGGAGAAGGTGGTAAAGCGGTGGTATAACTATCTTGGGATCTACCCTCGGATATACTCTTACCACGGAGAAGGTGGTAAAGCGGTGGTATAACTATCTTGGGGATCTACCGCCGGATATACTCTTACTGTCTCAGTGACCATCAAACAAAACATAAGCACTCTGGCCTATCATACAATAAGTAAGCAAGTTAAGAAATCCTAACTTCTTATTAGTCTTATTCATATACACTCTCATTTTAGTTTACCTAAGGCACTAACGTGTCATTATAAATCAGGAGTTTAACCCAGTACTACGTGCTTCTATTCTTTTAAAATGACTCATTTTCATATAAACTTCAAGATACTAATAACGTAGTATCAAGTCATAACTACATTTTAAGACAAGTCACAATACCTTTTTAGAAAATACATTTTAGGGCTTCAAATCAAGTGACTTCTTTCTTTAAAACCTTAAGCAATTGATGCCTTTAAATCAATTTGCCTTTCGTTATTTCAAGTCATTTAACATACTTAAATTACTTAGAGTAAACCACTCTTTTATTAACTTTCCATAAAGCTATTATAACCAACTTCCCGTAAAGCCGTTATACTAGCTTTATACATTAACAACTTACATCTTCTTTATAACGAGAGACTTAAACTTTCCAACAAAACAAGTATCAATAATACTTTCAACACACTTAAAGTCTCTTAACTTTTGAAAACCAAGATATCCTTAGTATTTAAACAAGTGAGTTAATTCCCTAACTCAATCAACTTGGACATTCTTAAAATAAGCCAAGGGTATCAAATGGACCTAGATTGTCAAAAACATGCGTCTGCAAATGCGATACATTTACAACTTATTCATGCTCAAGAGATAAGAAAGTTCCACATACCTCTTCGGTTTAATCCACTTGCTAAGTCCAATACGCCATACGTAGTATGTCAACCTATAATGATCATAACACGTCTATTAACTTCTTACTATAAACGTAGAATATTCCAAGTGCAAAGTCACTAAATTCTACGGAATATCGGGCATCATTTCTTTTGTTTCTACATACTTTGCCACCTTTTTCAAGGCCGAATTCAATAACCAAACACGCCACATTTAAGGCCCAACAAAGTAGTTAACAATAGGGGATTACACGCTTAATCAAGACATGTAAAATTCCGCCCTGATATATATCAAACTAGTCTAAACTCTGATGCCAATTCTTCTTCCAATTTCTTTTCAATCCAAGTGGTTTAATATAACATGTTATCTAGCCACAATTGATTATAACTACTACAATCCTTAAGTAGGTAAACATGCGACGATTCTAATATCGACCAAATTGTATTTCAATTTCAAATGGCTAAACATGTCATTTTCGTATTTGAGCTTCCAAATTTCCATAACACTTATCAAACTTCATAACACATATCACATGATCATTTCTAACTTATAATAACATGGAATCTTCAATTACAAAAGTAAGGCGAAGATTATACCTCATTTAGCCCAAATATGATCCAAGACTACAAGTGATCCTTAGCGACTTTAGATCCTCGTTTAGGCGTTCCAATCCACTCCAAGCAACCATAGAAACATGAAGAACTCATGCTTCAAGTTCGACTTCAAAGTTGAAGAACTCCTTAACTTTCGCCTTGCGACTAATACAAAGCGCCACTTTTCGGGATCTTTCTGTTGAGATACACTTACAATACCCTTAGATACCTTGGTTTAAAGTATGAAGCTTATTGGACAACAAACAAAAATTTCTCTTGAAACCACTTGCCATTCGTGAGCCTACTTTGATTTTCTCTCGATTCTTGAAATTTTTCTATGTATGGAGACTAGTCTTGCACTAGTAGTGGTATAAATAAATAAAACAAGGGCTAGGATTCATCCAAATGGAAGGTCGAGATGTGGTCGATTATCTCAAGCTATTGACTTCTTGACTTAGTCAAACTTATCAAGCCAAAGTCTTTGCAAGACTTGATCATCTCATTAGTGGTCAAATGACCATTGTATCCATGTCCCAATTCGTACAAGGCCATAGGGGGTGACGCGTGTCACCCTAAATTCGTCATGATATTTCATTTCAGACAATTCCATAATTCAGATAAATTTTTACTCGTCTCGAGCCTTAATATTTTTGAGTTCTTACGTGCGTTCTTATAAACATATCACGAAATTAGGGTGTAACGGTGTATGTCAAATAACTTCACAACAAGGCGGTACCCTCCATTGAGAGCCACGACAGCGTAACGACATAATACTTGCACTCCAAGGCTATCTGGCGAGTATAGGCAAGTTAATAAAATCTTTAGACTTTCATTAACATACCAAATGGATCTCGTTTTATAACCTCGAGGCACTTTCATATCACATAACAATTTAGAATTTAACCCAAAGTACTATATACCTATTCTTTCAAAAACTCATTTTCATATAAAACCCCAGATACTAACACGTAGTATCAAGGCTAATCTACATTTCACATCGTCACTACTTAGAATTATACTTTTAGGCTTCTAAATCAAGTGACCCTTCCTTACTTCAAGTCATTGATCTTTGTTTACGTTACTTAAGAAAACCATTCCTTTAACCTTCCATAAAGTTGTTATAACCAACTTTCCATAAAGCCGATATACTAACTTTATGCTTTCGAACCTAAGACATCCTTATCCTTTCATAAAGCCGTCATAACTAACTTCCCATAAAGCCGTTATAACTCTTTATGTCTTAGACAAATTCATTCCTTTCATGACCCGAGACATACTTTCAAATCAAGTTACATAACTTTCAAAATACTTCAAGTCTCTTAACTTTAGAAAACAAGTTTCTTAACTTAGAAATCATGTCTCTTATCTTTAGACTAGTTCAAGAATCAATACTTTCCAAATCAAGTATTCTATACTTTTTCATGTCAAGAAATCCTTGTCTACCTTATTAGAATAAACCATTATTTTAACCTTTCCTTAAGAACAAGTGAGTTAATTCTCTAACTCAACCAACTTAGACATTCTTAAAACAAGTCAAGTATATCAAATGGTGACTTCATTTAAATCACGTCGTCTGCCGTACTATACATTTATAACTACTCATGCTCGAGAGATAAGAAAGTTTCCACATACCTCTCGGCTTAATCCACTTGCCAAGTCGATATGCCGTCAGTAGTATGTCGACCTATAATGACCATATCGTTTATTAGCTTACAAACGGCGTGGAATATTCTAATTATGCGATCCTTTATTCTACGGAATATTGGACAGCACTTCCTTTGTTTCTACGTACTTTTCCACCTTTTTCAAGGCCGAATTCAATAACCAAACGCCACATTTAAGGCCCAACAATTCAGCAATACGAGGATTACGCCTGGCGGGCGTGTAAAATTCTGCCCATTCATATTAAACAATCCAATTAGTTTAAGGCAACTCCTTGGCTACAACATGCTCACATATCAACCTTTTCAAATCCTTTCAATCCAACTCGTTATCTAAGACATAACAAATTATATACCCTTCTATTTCTAACATGTAACGATTTTAGCTAACAATAGAATTGATTACAACATGGTGACTAACGTACCCATTTCGGTTTTCAATAAGTCGACATGATCCAAATCTTTTCAAACTTTAATATATAAACCACATGCTCGTTTCTTAACTACTATAACATGAAATCTTGATCTGATAAGAAGGTGAAGATTTTACCTCAATAAGCCGTCTTTCCGAAATCTTCTTCACGTTAAAATCACCCACACGAACCCTCTACAAGCTTGCCAACATATTTCCTTCTTGTTGCTTTTCCAAAAATCTCATCACACTTGGGGTTCATCAATTTTTTTGAGAGAGAAGAGAGGGATTTTTCTTTAGGAGAAGCCCTTTGCAAATGACCAAGTCTTCAAGACTTGGTCCTAAAGTAAGACCCTCTCTTGGTCAAAAAGATGGGAGGGACACTTGCCACCCTCCCATAGGCCTTTTTATAAAATATCTTCTGATTTTCCCCAATTTTCGCTAAAAATCCCGCCTCGGCGCCACGGCGCTGCAACATCAGAGAGGTTCAGGACTTACGGCGCTGTGGCGCCTGACTGAAACATTTTTCCCTCTCTTCTGCCAGCTGATCTTCTAATGTCCATAACTTTCTACTCTGATGTCCTATCGACGAGCGGTTTGTTGCGTTGGAAACTAGACTCAACGAGCTTCATACTAGGATTTTGAAACACCTAAAAACTCCTAATGAACTAGGAGATATAACGCTCCAAATTTGACTAAAAATCTGCCTACAACATTTTTGCCAACTTATCTTTCCAAATTCAAACCTTACTTCCTTTCGTACGTTCTGATATTTATTCTCTTGAATTTACGGGGTGTAACATTCTTCCCCCTTAGAAACATTCGTCCCCGAATGTTTTTTTTGAGTCAATTTAATATTCCTCGATATAGTCTAATAAATTTACAGTTAATGGAACCTTATTATGCCACCTATGGTCTAAGATATCGCAACGCATATCTATCCATCAGCATCAAGCGAAAAGCGATTCAAGGGTGTACCAACGCTATTTACTCCCATTCGAGGCCTAAAAGTTGTCTTTTCGTACCTCGACTCATTCTAGCATATGTACATAGTCTGATATTATCAGTTCATGACACTCGATAATCTGACCACGCTTATCATGCATACAAGTATTTAAAGGGTCAAAGATATACTTGAAATCACATGGCGTGGTCAAGGATCGCTAAAGCGGGAACCGCCCACGACCTGCATGCGGCCTGCCGGTGCATGAACATCCTGCCTAGCTATTGAAGGCGAAAAACCCGCAACTGATCAAGTAGGTTGTGCTATCCCACCAGTGCCACCTCTGGTCGGACAATCTCTCGCCAAATGGCCTTGCTGGCCGCAAGCATAACAAGCTGTCGACGTAGTACCACACTCCCCGAAATGGGATCTACCACGACCACCGAGGCAAGGTGGCCTCGCAGCTCTTATCCTCGGACACTTGTGAACTGCGCACTGGAGCCACGACACGCTCCACGAGTATCCGGCGGTCAAACCACCTTCCAGAAGACCGGGAAGGAGCACTCTGCGTCGGCTGAAATGTAGACCTAACTTCTTTCTGAGGTTGTCCGCCTCAGCTATCCACGAAACCACTGCAGTCACGGCCTCTTGGTGGGCGGGGCTGGCAGTCCTCCTCTCTCTATCCTCGATCCTGCGCATAAGCTGCGCCTGTCGATATTCATACAGGTGAAGGGCCACTCCCGGACGTCGATAACCGTATAACGGTCTAGCCCGTCACGTGGCGGTGAACTGCATCGCCCGCAATAGTGGGAGCGTACAGCGATGAGTCAAACTCCGGGTTGTACTCTCGATGGTCCTCCCATTCTATCTGATGCCAGAACCTATCAGCGGGCTCTCGCCGTCTCGGGAGGCAAAAGTGGCCAGGAAGGCTTAGTGAACTCATCCCAAATGGTGAGGGGCACCCTCCCCTACAGGCAGCTCGCGACTCAAACAGTTCAGCGCATGATATCGGCGTAACGGTGAAAGCTAACACAGCGGACTCCGTCTCAGAGGCCTAAGCACTACATAGTCTTACGTACTGCGAATGAACTCCTGAGGATCCTCCTCAGACCTCGAACCATAGAAGTCGGGTGGATTACAACTCAGAAAGTCCCGAATCCTCAAACTGTCGGCGCTAGGGTTAGCTACACTGCTCACATCGTGTTGCCACCACTATGCTAGTCAATAACCTGATCTTCTCTCCATAATCCTTATACTCTGCCCCTGGCTGCGGAACTGGAGGCTCAGGTATCGGAACCTCTGTAACTACGACCGCTCTCGACTCCTCTAATCTTTGGCGTGTGGTGAACTTCGCCGACCGCCCGTAACCTCGGGCATAGTGCAGGGTGAAATAGTCGAGTAGGATTTCTTAATAATCTGCGGGCGGGTGGTCTGCTTGATCGTGAGCTTCTATTTTTATGTTGTAAGTATACTCTTGATTACTCTCATTGTTAGTAAGGCACGATGTCTTTATTGGTGAGTTATCATACTGTCTCGGTTTATTATAGACTTATGATTTAATTCTGATACTTTGATTTCACATATTTGGTACATGTTGTCTTGACCTCCTTGAGTGCGTTAAATGCACTGCGGTAGAGTATCTGAGTGGTGATCCTCACTTTTAGGATCCTTTGTTGACTCTTGGGAATCTCCATTACTCGGAGCTATCCACTGGTATGGTTGGTTGTTGTTTATTGAGGTATGGCGGGGCCTGTCCGTCACGATTGTTATTCTTAAGTGCGTAGTCACATTGTGGATTGGGTTGTAAAGAAAAAAATGTATTGTTTTATTTATATAGTTTACGGAATGTGGCCTTATCATTCTTTGTTGTTATTTTATGTTTAAGCATTTTATCGTTGTGTTTGTTCATTGCTATTCTCGATGTATACGAAAGAGTGCCGGTAGGGCACGATCGCGAGCGAGAGTCGGGTCATGACAAATGTGGTATCGAGCGATTAGTCCTCGGAAAGTGTCTGATGTATGTACAGTAAGTCTTGATTATCGGTGTGTTGTGCACCACGTCTATAATCGGGAGTGCGAGACATTTAGGATTAGTTTCCATTCTTCTCACTCTAAGATCGTGCGATAGAGGTGTGGTTAGGGTCGTCTCTCACAACAAGTTATGTTGTTTGCAGTTCTGAGAAAGCGTGATGACCGGGAAAGATTATGTGGATTGCGTATCCAGGTTGGTAATGTTTGTAGTATAGTTGGTATTGGGACATACAACTATACAAATTTATGTATGGGGGTCACATATGTGTTGCCTAGGATGATTTTAGATTACTAGGATTTGGTAAGGACTAAATAAATACCGGGAAGGTATGAACAGTTAAGGAACTCTCATCAAGGTTTTACGTGCTAATATGAGATAATTAGGTGATGATGAGTTGTGTGAGAATATAATGGACCCTTAAGAGGTTAATTAAGGGACTTAATGGAAGACTATGTTAATAGATTGAGCTACGTAGTAGGATTTTGAGAATGGTATAGGTGAGATCCGTATGGAGTAAGTATGGTTGTTGTGGACAAGACAACCCGATATTAGTATAATGAGAAGTTTTGTACCGTTCTGAGGGGTGATAAGTTAGGCTTGGAGCATGGAAATTGTGAGCCTAGGAATGTTGATAACCAAGAGACCTTAGATATATAAGGCCTTCTCGGGTAGTAAAAAGTTAGGATAGACCAAGGAAAGAGTTAAATCTGGCCTTGAGTCGGGTTGAGGATCTATTAAGGGTCGTCCATAGCTTGAAATAAAATGGGATCAGTTGGTAGTAGTCACTTACGTGGCAGTCACGAGGGTGCAAGGCTCAAGTTTAGTTAATCATTTACGGGTTCGTGGGCGTGTTCCAGAACGAGGTTGTGAGCCGGAATGGGCCTTGTATTGTTTAATTTAGTAACTCGAAGTGGAGGCGAATTAGTATGGAATTTATGTACATATACTAGTATAAATGCGGAAATGCGGAAAGAAATGCGACCGGTGAAAAAAGGAGAGCAACCAAGTGTAAAGAAATGGAGCACGAATCCATGAGGACGCTTTCGGTGACTACGCGTGAGTGTTGGGTGGTAGTGGCGGGTAGATGATTGCGTGATACGATCGTTGGACCTGGCGGACCTAGCGAGCTATTATGGCGAACTTTGAGGATATTATGAGTGCGGGCTAGTTGGCCTCTTGTTATGTCAGCGTTATTTGCGAGAGAGATTGGCTCGATTCGGTTTTATGGTAAGTGATTATCGGTGTAAAGGAAGAAAGTGGTAGTAACGATAAATTATCCTTCCTTCTTTGGCATCATTGTTTTTATATATACGTGTGACTTGTTCATTTGAGGTAAATTGTGAGGAAGTAAGTAATAATTGAATTTGAAGGAATTTATGTAAAGTGCCCTTGGAGTACTTGGAGTTGGTTTGGTGTGGCGGTCGGGGCCACGACCTTGGATAATTCGGGGAAAATGTGCAAGGAAAGAATAAAATAAATCTGAGTCTTTGTTGCGGAAAATGAGGGCATCTTTGGTATGTTTTGAAAATCTACATCACTTTAAGGCGGTGCGTGATGATTAGATATTTCTTTGGACGCGAGAGGACCTGTGATTAGGGTTGTGACTCGAGGAAAGTTTAAGAAAGGAGATAAGTTCTCTCCCACGTAAAAGGGCAGTTTCGTATTATGGGGTTGCGTGTACCCATGTTGTTAGATGAAGGATATGAGGCGAGTAATGTCTTGGTATCGTCATGCCATGATTCTGATTGTAGATAGCAGTGGAAAAAGTGTTGTGTTGGGGTAATTAAGAGCGACATCTGAATTGGTGAGGAAGTATCGTAAAGATATAAATGCGAGGTTATACGCATGTATGAAACTGTACGATTATGAATCAAGATAGAAATATTTTTGCTAATAATAAGCATAAGGTAATGTTATGACCAGAATGATAAAAGAGAATACGACTATGGTTATGTAAATTGCACGAGATATGATTACGGACTAGTGTAAGACCGCTTAGTAGATAATGGGCGGTAAGAACACCTCGAGAAAGGTGGTAGCATTTGTCTTGTGAGAAAGATTGTAAGAAAATACGGAGGGTAAGGGACCCATGACAACTTGAAATGACTTATAAAGGAAAGGCAGTAGACACTTTCGAGCGATAAGAAATTTTGACAAGTCTTTGGATTATGTAATACCATGAATGGAGGTTGAACACTGACTATAGGCTCTACTGGTAGGAAAGGAAAAATCGGGTTACTACTTGCGAGATCAAGGAAATATCCCCTAAATTGTGATTGTGAAGTCTTGGCTAGGAGGCAAGCAAAAGAATCAAATCTAAGTTAGTGACCAAGTTTGGTTGCGAGAGAAAGGAAAGCAGGAACCATAAGTGAGATTAAGGATAGCAGAATATTTCGCGAGAATGAGAAAGGCTTTGATTATTGGAAGATAAGTTGACCACGACTATAGTTCTAACCCCTCTACGAGACTAGAGGTTAGGTTATTATAGTAACACACGTTGGGTGTTAGGCTAGGTTGTGTCTTGTATGACCCGATAAGAGATAGAACCTATGTTTCGGCGATTAGGAAGCGAGGAAAGAAATTACGCCACTCGCGATTTATAGTGGCGATTAATCGTGCCTTGAAGATTTGGAGGCATAGCGTATATATAGACTTCATGTGGATATTTGTGTAGTCCCAGAGCCTCGGTATATCTTGAACGAAGCGATTAATTTGCGGCGAGGGCGGTGGTTAAAGTTACTGAAGGATTGTGATGTTGATATCTTGTACCGCCCGGGGAAAGCCGAGATGGTTACAGATGCTCTTAGTCGTGGATTTATGGGTAGTCTGCCAGATGGGCAGCCAAATAG
Organism: Przewalskia tangutica; assembly: GCA_029844215.1. Classification (NCBI taxonomy): domain Eukaryota; kingdom Viridiplantae; phylum Streptophyta; class Magnoliopsida; order Solanales; family Solanaceae; genus Przewalskia; species Przewalskia tangutica. Next base: position 43,599,135 of record CM056720.1, on the reverse strand, counting down.
ACGGGACGTGGTCCGTGAGATTCATTAGCTACCGAGTCGGGGGGTTCGATTATTGGTTTCCATGGGTGAATGAAGTTTGGATCCGGGAGGTTGCCGGGTCTTCCGTCGTTGTGGATGTAAAGAGGCGACAGTATGAGATCGATTATGATCTGACTCTCAGAAGAGAAGAGCTGTTTGAAGTAGCACGGATAGAGTCTTTGTGATAGGAGGATAAATCGTGTGTACCCGGTGCTGCAGGACTAGTCAGCAGGTTTTAGGGGAGGCACGTAGTGCTTATTGCGCTAATTGTTCGGGGCCGACTAAGTTGTGTCATGACCTCAGATGTATGTATGGGTATGATGACCAAAAAATGGACATAGCGGAGTTTACTGCTTAGTGTCCGAGTTAGTAGCAGGCCATAGTTGAGCACCAGAAGCCCAGTGGGCTATTGCAGGCGATTTAGATCCCGACTTAGTTATGGAAGGTAATTAATATGGAATTTGTTACAGGGTGGCATCGTACTCGGAGGAAGTGCGACTCCCTGGGGGTCATGGTAAATAAATTGGTGAAACGGTAGTGTTCTTCAGTTAGGACCACGTACTCGGCTGAGGATTATGCTAGCTTGTATAGCAGGGAGGCTGGAGGCGCACGGGGTTCCTCGTTTATGATGTCAACGGATGAATTTGGGTTGTGGATAACACGGAGGGTTTTCTGAAGGGATTAGGGACTCAGGTGAGTCTCAGTGTTGCATTACACCCTCAGACCGATGGACAGGCAGAGTGTACTATCCAGGCACTTGGGGATAGGTGGCGGGCCTGTTTTCTTGATTTCAGAGATAGCTGGGAGGGTTATTTGCCTCTTGTTGAGTTGCGTACAATAACAGATACCCTTCAGTATTGGATAGCCTGTGTGAGGCCTTGTATGTAGAATGTGTAGATCGTAGGTTGATTGGTTCGGCGTGGCGAGGTTCGACTATTTAGTCGGACTTGATTGTGAAGTGAGGATAAAGCGAAGCTTATCAGGAAATATTATTAATGGCTCAGTCGTGAGCTTATGCGGATAAGCAGCGTTGACACGTAGGGGTTGAGTTGACATTTTAGTATGAGTATTGTTATGTGGTCTCGTGTGGTATTATTGGTATGTAGGGGTTGTAAGGAGACTATGTCGCTATCTTTAAGTTTGACTCCCAAAAGAACATTCGGGGACGAATGTTTCTAAGGGGGGAAGAATGTTACACCCCGGAATTCCAGGATATGTTTATAAGAACGTACGTAAGAACTCAAAGGTGTTAAGGTTGGAGAGGAGTAAAAATTTATCGGAATTATGGAATTGTCGGAAAACGAAATATTGCGACGAACGGGAGGGCGACACGTGTCACCCCCTTAGTGGTCTTGGTCGAATTTGTGTATGGGTAGAATGGTCATTTGACCATAATTAAATGAAAGTCTTGCTAGGCTAAGAGCTTGACAACATTGACCAAGTCAATGAGCCCACATAGCATGATATTTAAATAAAATGCATCCAAGCCACCCATTTGTTTTAATCTAGACCTTCCATTTATTTATATAAGCTTGCTAGTGGAAAGACAAGGCTCTTAACACTTAGAAAATTTCAAGAAACTTTGAAGACTCATGGGATAGCTCTCGGGTTTAGGGTTCCATAAGAAGAAATTTTTTTGTTTGTTGTTCAATAAGCTCCATACTTTAAACCAAGGTACCTAAGGGTATTGTAAGTGTATCTCAATAGAAAGATCCCGGAAAAATGGTGTTTTAATTATTAGTCATGGCGAAAACCTAAGGAGTTATTCAACTTTGAAGATGGAACTTGAAGAGGAGTTCTTCATAGGCTTCTAAAGGTTGCTTGAAGTGGATTGGAATGTCAAAAGGAGGAGCTAAAGTTGCTAAGGATCGACTTGTAATCTTGGATCATAATTGGGCTAATTGAGGTAATAATCTTCGTCTTACTTTTGTAATTGAAGATTCCATGTTATTATAAGTTAGAAATGATCATGTGATATGTGTTATGGAAATTTGGAAGCTCAAATCCGAAATTGACATGTTAAGCCATTTGAAATTGAAATACAATTTGGTCGATAATTAGAATCGTCGCATGTTCACCTACTTGAGGATTGTAGTAGTTATAATCAATTGTGGCTAGATAACATGTTATGTTAAACCACTTGGATTGAAAAGGGATTGGAAACGAATTTGTATTGTTGTCCACTATTTTGCGAATGGACATTATATGTTGGACTAGTTTGATATTTATTGTGGGCGAATTTTACATGTCTTGATTAAGCATGTAATCCATTGTTAACTACTTTGTTAAGCCTTAAATGTGGCGTGTTTGTTTATTGAATTCGGCCTTGAAAAATGTGGCAAAGTATGTAGAAACAAGGAAGTCTTTGTCCAGATTTTCGTAGAATTTAGTGACTTTGCACTTGGAATATTCTCGTTTGAAGTAAGAAGTTAATAGGCGTATTATGGTCATTATAGGTTGACATACTACGTCGGCGGGTGGACTTAGCAAGTGGATTAAGCCAGAAGAGGTATGTGGAACTTTCTTATCTCTTGAGCATGAATAAGTTGTAAATGTATAATACGGTAGGCGTCTGAGATTTTGACAATCTAGGTCCGTTTGATATCCTTGGCTTATTTTAAGAATGTCCAAGTTGATTGAGTTAGGAATTAACTCACTTGTTTAAATATTAAGGATATCTTGGTTTTCAAAAGTTAAGAGACTTTAAGTATGTTGAAAGTATTGTTGATACTTGTTTTGTTGGAAGGTTTAAGTCTCTTGGTTATAAAGAAGTATGTAAGTTTCTAAAGTATAAAGCTAGTATAACGGCTTTATGTGAAGTTGGTTATAATAGCTTTATGGAAAGTTAAAAAGAGTGGTTTACTCTAAGTAATTTAAGTATGTTAAATGACTTGAATAACGAAAGGCAAATTGATTTAAAGGCATCAATTGCTTAAGGTTTTAAAAGAAAGAAGTCACTTGATTTAGAAGCCTGAAAATGTATTTTCTAAAAAGGTATTGTGACTTGTCTTAAAATGTAGTTATGACTTGATACTACGATTATTAGTATCTTGGAAGTTTTATATGAAAATGAGTCATTTTAAAAGAATAGAAGTACGTAGTACTTTGGGTTAAATTCCCGGATTTATAATGACATGTTAGTGCCTTAAGTAAACTACAATGAGAGTGTATATGAATAAGACTAATAAGAAGTTAGGGGGATTTCTTAACTTGCTTATTTATTGTATGATAAGCCGATAGTGCTTATGTTATGTTTGATAAGCCGGTAGGGCTTATGTTATGTGTGATGGCCGGTTGAGTTAGGGTAAGAGTATAAATTAGGGGTAAACCCCCAAGACGTTATACCACTGTTATACCCCGTATTTCGGAGTATGCGTAAGGAATACGTCTGAAGTTGGCCTTAAAGTTAGCCTTGGGCGTTTTTGTACACAACTCACTAAAAGAATCGTTTTCAGGCGAAGCGTTTCCCACGACTTTCGTAGGGAAAATTCGGCTATGCCGTTACTAATTTTGCGGATTTTTAGAGGCGAAACATTTTGGACCAACGGGAGGCGACATAGCACCCGTTGATGGACAGATCGTCCATTGGGCGAAATTGGAAGGAAGTGCACATTTTTGTGCCTTGTGCATAAGTCGGAGTTGGTAGGATATTTGTGTGGAGTAAATCTTCACTACACTTGCCTTGCACTTGTCTTAATCTTGGCCATTGGTTGGCCACTTCGACCTATAAATAACCCCAAGATGAAGAGTTCTTCATCCACAAGTTATCTTCCAAGTCTAAAATCCTCTCTCTCCAGCCTTTCTTGACACCTCTCCCCACTTTGAGTGAGTTTGGCGAGGGCCTACCCACTAGCCTAGCCGAAATCTACCCCCTCCCTTGGTAGAAAGTTGTCTTCTAGTATTGTTATAATGCCCAAAATACCTAGCCCAAATCCCTTAGTCCTTTGTAGAAGTTGTAAAGAACTTCTAAGGTTTCTTGGAGCTCTGGAGCGTACAACTTAGGAGCTAAACCTTGCTCAGTGACTTTATCTAGGATATTATTGGGCACCGAGGTAACTAATCCTAACCCTCTTTTGAATTAGTGAATACATCTGTAGTAGTATTAGAATAAGTATTAAATACTTAGAAGAATATCACAGAATAGAATTGAGCTGTTACCACGGTAGAAGGGTTTAAAGAAGAATAATCAAAGCTGTACTCACATGGAATTTGTTTTCACGATGAACTTATATAGCTCACGGGTAGGAAGTCTTATGACTTTCCATAGAATTGTGAACCCTGTTTAGAATGACCTTGAGTAGTCTTTGATAGATGCGTGACTATTATGGTGACTCTCTGCTTGCGACATATTGACTTGGCGGTGGTTTTTTGAGAAGGTATGTGATTCCTCTAAAGCATGATATTTTACAATATATATATAGTGCGGTAGGCGTACGTGTGTTAAGCGAATAATAACTACGGCAATGTCTTTGACTTAAGCTGAATAATACTTACAGTGATGCCTGGCTTAAGCTTTGAATAATACTTACGGCAATGCCTAGCGGCTTAAGCTTTGAATAATAAAGAAGCTGAAAGCATTTCAAAATATCTTGAATCATTTTTTTAACGAAGATAAATAATTGGTTTTAAAACAAAAGCTTAAGAGTTATACTAGCTTTATGGGAAGTTAGGTATTCTGACTTAAGAAGGATAAAAAGGCTGTTTACTTGTTTGTTTATAAAAGCCTTGTATTGATTTACTGTTAAGTGTAATAAATTTGTGTGATAAGTAGACATATTATGATGCTACAGGTTAGTGTCTTGAAATGCGTGTAAAGGGTCATTCTTGCTTTGTGCTTACGTTGCTAACTGTAAGTGGTTATCTTGTTATCGTATCACTACCCCTTGTTGTTATACGAGGGCTTGCCCGCGATCTTGGTCTATCGGCTATGCGGTCTGTGAGACTATGCGGGCAGCGGTATGCTCGAGTTGATCATTAGGGTGTTTAGCGATGCGGGGATTCCTATGCGATGCTGTTGAGACTATGCGGTCTTTTGAGGCTATGCGAGTGCGGGAGCCTAGGCGGATCTGAGGGGTTGGCTGCCCCGTCTGAGAATACCTCATGCGGGTGCGTGTGTGACTATGCGAGTGCGGAAGTCGAGGACTAAACGCGGAGAATGATACTATGGGCGATTGGCGCTTGCCCGATCATTCGCGGCCTAGAATAGACATTCTGATTTTCTATTCTTTGTTGTTGTTTGTGATGTGGCACTATGTGCAATTGAAGCGGTGTATTTGTGAAAAGGTTTTAAATACTTTGATTTCATTTGATTCTTTATAGTTTCACATCTTGGTACTGTTGTCTTGACCTCGCCCGAGTGCGTTCATCTGCGGTAAAGGCGAGTGCTAGATCCGCGTCCTTAGGATCTTTTGCGTTGGTGTCGGGAGCTCCGTCTTATAGGAGGCTCTACTTTTAGGTATGATCTCCTGTATTGTAGATAGTTTTATGCTGATCGAGGTATGGCGGGCCTGTCCCATCGTAGTTGTTACTTCCTTAAGTGCAGTAGTACTATTATGCAGTTGGGATGTAGCGCAAAACTTGAGTTATTTATATTATCAGTAAGGCAAGCTTTTCAATGAATAAAGCATTTACTGTTTTTACTATGTTTCTGTCTTGTTTTATATTTCATTGGTTACTCACGATATATGACTACTTGGGTGCCGGTGAGGCACGATCCACGGGCCGGGCAGGTCGTGACAACCACCTTCTCGGTAGAGTATAAATGAGGGTAAACCCCGAGCGTTATACCACTGGGGGGTAAGAGTATAAATGAGGGTAAACCCGAGGCGTTATACCACTGTTAGTGGATTTGCTACCCGTGATGCGAGGAATACCTAAATGCGAGTCCTTATGGGATTATGCGGGTGAAATAGTTCCATGCGGTAGTACAACTATCGAGAAATACCTCATGCGGGTCCACGCGACTATCACGGGTGAAATAGTCGAGGTAGGATTGCTTAATGATCTGAGCGGAGTGGTCTGTTTTGATCGTGAGCTTATATTTTTATGTTGTAAGTATACTCTTGATTACTCATTGTTAGTAAGGCACGAGTCTCTTTATTAGTTGAGTTATCATACTGTCTTGGTTTTATTATAGACTTATGATTTCATTCTGATACTGGTTTCACGTATTTGGTACATGTTGTCTTGACCTCGCCGAGGCTGCGTTCGTCTGTGGTAGAGTATCTGATGGTGATCCTCGCTTTTAGGATCCTGTTCAAGCTGTTGGGAATCTCCATTACTCAGGAGGCCTATCCATGGTATGGTTGGTTGTTGTTTATTGGGGTATGGCGGGGCCTGTCCGTCATGATTGTTATTCTTAGAAGTGCGTAGTCACATTGTGGATTGGGTTGTAAAGAAAAAATGTCTTGTTTTATTTATATAGTTTACGGAAGGTGGCCTTATCATTGCTTTGTTGTTATTTTATGTTTAAGCATTTTATCGGTTGTGTATGTTCATTGCAATTCTACGATGTATCACGAAAGGGTGCCGGGTAGGGCACGATCGCGAGCTTGAGGATCGGTGCGTGACATTAAGTGTCATGAATGGATAATATTGAGATTATGTATGTATCTAGAAGTAAGTTGGAAATGCGAAAAAATAACCACTTTTAGGCAATGAATGTGAGTGAAGCGGTGATGGTGCACTTTGGATTTGTTTCCTCGTTTGGTTTATGATGGATGGATATGCAAGTGCGGTGTATTAGAAGTCGTATGTGGCATAATTAGGTTTCACTAAGTGCGGTTTATGAGACTATGCCAGAAATGATAGAGTGAGCTCAGAAAGAACATTCGGGGACAAATGTTTCTAAGGGGAAGAATGTTACACCAGGAATTTCGGGACAAGTATCACGAGAATAGGCCTTGAGAACAGACATGGAAATTGATGCGAAAGGAAGAATTGTTTTAGAAGGAAAAATCTTAGAAACGTCGGAAAGGAAAAATATTCGTTGATGAAATTAGATTCTCAAAATGCATTATTTGAAGAGTATGATATTTATTAACATTATGGAAATTTAATTTCTGGTTGGTCACGTGGGGCCCACAGAAATTTTACGTTTTGTGGGGCCGAGATTCTGAAATTTATGGGCGAATGGGATGGCGACCGTGGCAACCCGAATAGTCTTGGACGAAATTAGACAAAGGGTAGTATGGTCATTGACCTATGTGGAAGATCAAGTCTTGAAGCTTGAGAAAATTGACCAAGTCAACTTGTCGGCTTAGGCTAATTAATTAATGCTCTTCATCCTAGCCTCGCATTTGTTGTAATATGAGCCCTCCATTGTGTTATATATACAATACACTAGTGCAATACTAGTCTCGAACACTTAGAAAATTTCTAAACATTGTTCTTGTCCGTAAGGAGCTCTGGGTTTGACCTGAGTTTCACGAAAATTTTGTAGTTTTGGTCCATTGTTCTAAGGCTTTAACCCAAGGTCCCTAAGGGTATTGTAAGGATATCTCAATAGAAGATCTCGGAAAAAGCAGCGTTTTCACGTTAGTCATGGCGAAAACCTAAGGTGTTCTTGACTTTGAAGTTGGAAATTGAAGGGAAGTTGGTTGTGAACTTAAGGGCTTGAATAGCGGATAAGGCGTAAAGTAAAGGAGCTAAGATTTCTAAGGAGCGACTTTAATCTTGGAGTTAGATAAGGGCTTATCAAGGTAACCATCTTGTCATTTTAATGATTAAGGTTTACTTATTATTGTAGTTATGGATATTAGCAAGCATGAGGTATATATTATGAAGTTTGATAAGTGTTATGGATATTGGAAACCCTAATCCGAAAGTTGCATGATTAACCCTAAGATTGTAATTCACTTTGGTTATTAGTTTTAGTAAATGCATGTTATATAAAGAAAGAATTATAGTTGTTTGAATTGTTTTGCGACTATATAACATGTTAGTATGACATTATGGATTGGAAGGAATTAGAACGAAATAGATGTTGTTCTTGTCCTTGATATTGTCGAATATTGCCTAAAGCTATTGGATTGTTTTGTATTATTGTGGGGAAGAATTTTACACGTCCTGTTAAGGCGTGTAATCCCCTTTGGATAGATGAATTGTTGGGCCTTAAATGTGGCGTGTTTGGTTGTTAAATTCGGGCCTTGAAAAAGGTGGAAAAATGCGTAGAAACAAAGGAAGTCTTTGTCAGATTTTCCGTAGAATTTGGTGACTTTACCTTTGTTTGAAGCTAGAGGTTAATAGGCGTATTATGGCCATTATAGGTTGAAGTACTACGAGTAGCGTATTCTACTGAAGAGTGGAAAAGCTAGCAAGGTTATAGTACTTTGGAGCATTTTGCTACTTGTCGATAATCGTCGCGAGGTATGTGAACCTCTTCTTTCTTTGGCATGATCCTACGTATGAAATATCCATTTGATAGTATTTCATGATTCCTTACTCTTAGAAGTTAAGAAGTATTCACATTGTTGATTCTAAGTTAAAAGTATGTTTAAATTGTCCTAAGTCCTTACCAAGTCTTATGGGAGATGTTGGTAAGAATGGTTAGGAAGTTATGAGATTTTATTTAAAGCTATGTGTCTTGATTTATTTAAAGTAAGCAAGTTGATTTTATGTTTAAAAATGACTTGAATTTATATGTGAAAAGGGGATTGATTTTAAAAGTGGAGGTTATGTGGTTTTAAAGAGAATAAGTTACTTGGTTTTGGAAGTGTATGAAACTTTATTTTTATCAAGTTATGGGAATTGATTTCTAAAGTGTAGATGATATGATTTTATAAGTATAAGTAAATGGACTTTAAAGAATGTATGTTATGAAGTTTTAAGACTACGAACTTTGATTGTCTTTTAAGGATTATGAAGTTTTAAGCGATATGATTTTAAAGAGTGTATGCTACGAGGGTTATCTTATAAGCCTTGATTTTATGAGTGGAAATGACTAAACTTTAAAAAGTATGGCTTCTTAATTTATTTCAAAAGTTAAGAAGATGGTTTCCAAAAGAGTGTGTGACTTGAGCTTTAAAAGAAAGGAGTTTTATGATTCTTTTTAAGTATGTATGACGTAGTATTTTTGGGTCTAGTTTTCCTAATGTTGTAAGAATAAAAGTGTCTTAAGTTCTCTAAATTGAATGGTTGTTGTAATAGCTTTATGGGAAGTTGTTATGACGACTTAAGAAGAAGTGAAAAGATGGTTTAAAAATGTTATGTAAGGAAAAACAGGAACCTACAAATAGGCGAATTATGTTATGAAATACAGGAGCCTACAAATAGGCAGAATTGCGGTATGAGATAAGCAGAGCCTACCATGGCGGATTACGCCATATTACCCAGAAACTACGTATAGGTCGGGTTACGTCATCTTACTTACGAGCTCGCGAGCGGGCGAATTATGCTACATGATTCCCACGTTACCGCGAGCTCGCGGGAGGCGGATTATGCTACGTGATTCCACGATGCAAGGCTCCGCGGTGGGTCGGATTATTACATGATTCACATTGCAGAGCTCGCGGGCGGGCGGATTATCTTACATGATTCCACATTACAGAGCTCGCGAGCGGGCGGATTATGCTACATGATTCCGATGCGCGAAGCTCCGCGGGCGGGCGGATTATGCCACATGATTCGTGATACACGTGTCCATAAATGGGCGGATGCGTTATCGCGTATGGATAATCAAAGTAAACCCCAACAGAGGTCCTCCAGTAAAGGCGGATTATGTTATGTAAGATATGTAAGTTATGTGGAAAAACCGATTTAAATCCTTAAAGTAAGTATGTAAGAATATGAAGTTAATTTTTATTGAAAGAAGGGAAAAGAGCGGTTAATATCGATTGATTTCGGGAGTTAAAATGGCACGGTAGGATCTGGTATTTCATTTTTATACTTGCCCCTGTCATTTTTTTTATACAGTTATGAGTTGGTTATCGTACCTTATTTCTGTTCCATACTCGGAACCTGTTGTATTGACCAGCCGAGAGTTGCGTTCATACCCGCAGGTGTTAGGTACATAGGTTGGTGATCCCTGCTCTTAGGATCTCTGTTCCGTTTTTTGGAAGAAGCTCCATTCACTCCGGAGGCTTACCTTTTGGGTACAGTTTCCCTGATAGAGTAGATTATGTACATTCAGGGGTATGGCGGGGCCCTGTCCCGCCACAGTTGAAATACTTAGAGGTCTGTAGTCATGTATGTGGGTTGTATTTTGAAAGGATGTAAGTTCTTTTGTTATGTATGTATGTATGGTGGCAGCCTATTCGGCTTTGCCTTTGTTTTGTTTTTTAAAAAAAAAAGATAGATGTAACTGCGGTGGTTTAAGTATATGTATATGTGTCCAGGGAGGTAGCCTTATCGGCTAACCTGTCGCTTAAATTCTTGTTGTTTTATTTTTATAAGTTTCATGTATGTTTCGCTGATTATCTCTGAAGTATAACTGTAAGGGTGCCCAGGTAGGGCACGATGTGAGCGAGAATTGGGTCGTGACAAAACCCTAAGGTGATCTTCATATTTTTGGATGAAGTTTTAAGAGAAGTTGGTTAGGAACTTATAAGGGTTGCTTGGAGTGGATTGGAATGTAAGGAATATGAGCTAAGATTCCTAAGGATCGACTTATAGTCTTGGAAAATTTTGGGCTTATTGAGGTAATAATCTTTGTCCTTTTAGTGAAGTTGGAAATTACATATGTTAGTAGTATATGTTTAAGTATATGATATGTGGAAGGAAGATTGAAAAGATTTGGACCTTAATAAGATGTTAAAAATCGAGAATTGGCATGCTAGCCATTAAAGTTGTTAAAATCTAGAATTGGCATGCTAGCCATTAAAGTTGTTAAAACATTACCTATTACTTGTTGACATGAAGGAATCTTGTTAATAACAAGTTAATGTAACTTATATAAAGATTGGAATATAAGTTGGAATATAAAAAAAAAGTAATGAAACAAGTATTGGCATGCTAGCCGAAAACTGGACAGTTTTGATTGTAGTAGTTGGCCAAGAACACCAACTAAAGGACTGAACTAATGAATTGTATTAGTGGACTAATAGACTGTTTTTACATTGGACTAATGAACTGTTTTTTTTTACAATGGATTGTTTTTACATTGGACTAGGGACTAGTTTTAGTGGACAGTTTTGGTAGATTAAGGGGCTGAATTTTACACGTTCAGTTAGGCGTGTAATCCCCTTTGACTTGCTGAATCATTGCGCCTTAATATGGCATTTGGTTATTGATTTTGGGCCTTGAAAAAGGTGGAAAAATGCGTAGAAAGCGGGGAAGTCTTGCCGATTTTACGTAGAATAAGGGACCTTATGCTTAGAAATACTCTACGAAGAAAACTAGAAGTTGATAGACGTGTTATGGTTATTATAGGTTGGCACTCTACGCGCGGCATATTCGACTTGCCAAGTGGATTTAGCCGAGGAGGTATGTGAACTCTTCCTATCCTCTCGAGCATGATTGTTGTGAAATATATAGTACGGTAGACGTACGTGTGTTAAATGAATTTGGTTTCATTTTTTTTGGTGTCCTTGACTTGATTCTAGATGTTGAGAGACTTGATTCTAAATGTTAAGAGACTTGAATTATTCTAAAAGTTGTGAAACCTTATTAAAGTAATTAATACTTGCCTTTAATAGACTAAGTTCTTTTGGTTGTAAAAGGAATGTAATTGCCTTAGTTTCTAAAAACATAAGGTGTTATAATAGCTTTATGGGAAGTTAGTTATAAGCGACCTTATGAAGATAAAAGAATGGTTTACTTACTTGATTTTCAAAAGCCTTGAAATGATTTTACGAAGGTGTAGCAACTTGGGTTGAAAAGTAAACATGCTTGATACTCACAGTGTTAGTGCCTTGTGGATATTTATGTAAAAAGGGGTCATTTTTAAGAGAGTTGAAGTATGTAGTACTTTGGGGTTAAATCCCGGATTTTACATAAAATGAAGGTGCCTTGAGTTTATAAACTGATATTTCATTTTACAAGTTAATAAAAGTCTAAGAGTCGTTAACTTACTGTGCTTGCTCGTGATAGCCTTTTATATTCCTATGTTCGCGTCTCTCGATAAATTCGGATATCTCGCTATTTTACTTGGACATACGTATTGTTGGAGATTCCACGGGTATGCTTCCATATGTTTGTTTCATGGACTAGTTCCCATGAAGCTTCGTGTATGACGGTATCACGGTAGTTGGCTTCGTACTTTCCGGTCGGCCGTGATGCTGGTATCACAGTAGTTGGCTTTCGTACTTGCCGGTCGACTTTATGGTGACGGAGTCGTGATCTGAGCGGTATCACGGTAGTTAGCTTCGTATTTCTGCGGTCGAACCGTGATCTGGCGGTATCGGTAGTTAGCTTTCGTACTTGCACCGGTCAACCGTGATGCGAGCGATTATCACGGTAGTTGGCTTCGTACTTGCCCGATCGGCGCCATGAGCGGAACACGGTAGTTGACGCCGTAGTTACCTCGGTCGGTTTATAGCGAGTTGGACCTAGTATTTGAGTATGTATATATTGTTGTTCTATCGTATTGTTACACCACAGTAATTCGGGACGTGTTTTTAAGAACGTACGTAAGAATCCAAATATTAATATTTGAGACTAGTAAAAATTTATCGGAATTATGAAATTGTCGATGTCACGACCCGTTCCGGGGCCCGTGACTGGTGCCTTACCCGGGCACCCAAGTAGACATACATCAGAGTAATCAGCGGAATATAAAACAAAACATGAAACAAAATGAAGTGAGAAACAGTTTTTACGAAAGAAGTTGCCTTAGCGTATATATAAACATAAAACTTGAATTGACGATTACATCCCTTTACAAACTACGCCCATATACGATTACTACAGACCTACAGAGTTTTATAACAGCACGGCGGAGCCGCCATACGTACCACGAATGTAAGTACTCTGATGACGGGGACTATACGAATAAGCCTCGGAGAAAGCGGAGCTTCCCAACGTTGTTGTGATCTATGGCGAGGATCGGCGGTAGTGTACCTCTACTGCGACATGAGCGGCCCCGAAGGAGTCGATGCAACGGTACCAAGTATGTGGCCGAAAATGCGTAAATGAAATCATAGTAGTCTATATAAGCGGGGAGACATGTATGATAACGAACTACGATTCCTGATAAATAGCGATCATGTCGAAGTCGGGGACTTCGCGCCTCAAAGTCATCACTCAAATATAACGCTATGGGTCTCACGCCCGGCATCAATCATGCGTGGACTACGCCCGCCGGCTGGCGGTCCGTGATATACAAACGTCGAGAATACATGAACACGGTCCCGCGTCTGCGTAATAAAGCACGTGCGGGGTAAATGCGAAGGCATGTATTACTAAACCCAGCGGTACCAACAATGCCATAAAGCGTATCACGAGTCTTGCTAGACGATCACGTGATCGAAGGCGGCCACTCGCCGCGGTATCAAATGTGCGCGTCTAATCC
>CM056720.1:43446297-43585570 GCA_029844215.1 Przewalskia tangutica | reverse complement strand
AAACATGGCAATGGAATCACGGACGTCGCGCCTCCGCAAAGTCGGACGGCGGTGCTAACCATAGAGCAACTGGCACGATACAACAATACGAAAAAGGCTAAAGTACCTGCGAGCTCAGTTTTCTTTCCAAATCCTCGTCACACCACTTAGGTGGTCATGTTTATACCAGTATTCCGGGTATGCGTGAGGGCGTCTTGTCTGAGGATTTTAGCCTTAAGTAGGCGTAAGGGTCGAGAATTTGTCTGTATTGTAAAAGAATGTTCAGGCGAAACATTTTCCAAACTTTGAGAGAGAGGGAAAAATCACAGGTAGCATGTCGTTTATTTTTCTGCGGATTTTTGAGAGATAAAATATTTTGGACCCAGCGAGAGGTTGACACTTGTCACTTTTCAGGTGGAAACAACAAATTGAGGGCTCTTGGCACATTTTTGTTGCCTTTCTAGCATTTAGTCCCGGAGGGTGGAGTAGGATATTTTGTGTGAAAGTAGATGGATAAGGACACGTGGATAAATCCTCACCTGCAACTTGCACTTGCAAAGCATCACCCAGCGACATGTGATGCTTGGCCATTGGTTGGCCTATAAATGCCACTACAATGTAACAGACATTTCTTAATCCACTAACCATAAATCAGAGGCAAAAATCCCTCTCACTCCTCTTAAACCTCTAAATCGTCAAATCACCCTCTGCCCAGTGGCCACTTGGCGAAAAGTACCATACCCTACCTTGAAGCTCTTTAAGTAAAATACCCCCTCCTTCAGCCAGTAGAAAAACTACTTCTCCGAGTATTGTTATTATTTACAAAATACCTTGGCCCACGTATACACTTATAGTATTCAAGAGTTACCCTATGCACTAAAAGCCGATCTTTACTACTTCCCTTGATCCTGGCATGACGAAACCACAAGGAAATCTGCATGGATGGGTTGAAGTATTTGAGTAGAGAGTTAGTTCAGAACTTATAAGGGTTGTTTGGCCGGGTTGGAGCGAGTACCAGATGAGGCTAAACCTTGCCTTTCGGGATCGACTTTAAACTTGGATAATTTTGGGCTTATCGAGGAGTAAATAATCTTGCCCACCATTGTAATGGTGGAAATTACGCTATTATTGCAAATAATATATGGTTGAAGTACTACTATATATAGAATGATTATTGAAAAGGAATTGTTGTACTTACATAGCCCAAATTTGTATTCCAGTGGAGCTTGTGTTCAAGTATTGCTTTGTGAAGTAGAATTGTACATCCAGGTTAGGCGTTATAAACCCCTGGTTGGCTTAGTAGCCAGAAGCTGGGTAGAGAGGAGGGATTTGAGTGGTTGCGGGAGGGTGCTTCTTGAATTTTGCATTAGAATATTCTCTGAAAGAGACCTAGCATGAGTTGATAGGCGTTTTATGGCCATTATGGAGGTGAAATACTAGAGTAGCGTGATTACTTGAAAGAGTGGGAAAAGGCTAGCGAGGGATTCTGATCTTGTGGAAGCGTATTGCTAATTGTTCGATAATCGTCGCGAGGTATGCATAGACCTCTTACCCATCGCTATAGCATGATGTTTTTGTAAACTATGTGAAGTATGGTAGGCGTGCATGTGTTAAATGAATTTGGTTGGTTTTAAAACACTTAGGAATTGTTATAATAGAAACTTTTATGGGAAGTTAGTTATAACGACTACCCATGTAGAGTAAAAAGAATGGTTTTATTGATTGAAGAGAGTTAAGGGCTTAGCAGATGTGACAATGTATGTAGATTTTGTTGTGAGAACCTGCATTGCGTGAGTAATGTGCAGGTACTTGGTTTTAATGAATAATGTTTCTTGATTTAGGGGAGATGAGAATAAAGGAGTGAGACAAACCAACTGCTGTGACTATTAATAAAGGAAAATGCTATTGACTAATTAATTATATGAAACTTGATGAAACACTCCGTTATCTGCATAGAAGCTAAGATAGAGACAAGAAATGATATTACATTTACTAGAGTGTGTAGTGCCCCTTTAATAAGATTGTTATAAACAAGAATAACCTACTACGCGCATAAGGCATATATTGCCTCCAAGCTAATTGTTTTAAAGAGAGGGTATGTTATTAAAAGATTAAGACTATGAAGCTATGAAACCTTTCAGAGAAGTAAGAAGTGTGAATATTTGAAATTAGAGCAAACTTGAACTTTTGGAAAAGAATGTTGTTACTTGACTTTGAAGAAGGAAAGTTATTTTGGTTTTTAAAAGAAAGGGCATAATGTTTACCTTAGTTGTTTTAAAAGGCATGCATGGTATTTACATTAATTTGTGCTTAAAAATAAGCGTTTTAAATGTTATGACCCTGCGACCACCAGCGTCGTGGATGGGCCAGAATCTCATTCCTTTCGTGACTCAGCGTTCGCCCATGAGATGAGCCAGGGAATGTATTCCTTTCGACTACAGAGTCCGTAGGATGGGCGGGAATGTATTTCACTGCGACTCTAAAAGGCGTTCGCGGCGAGATGAGCAGGAATGTATTTCACTCGTTCACTGGCGTTCGTGAGATGAGCAGGGAATGTATTTCACTCGATTACTACCGCGTTCAGGTGAGATGAACCGGGAATGTATTCCTACGGCTACATTGCAGTCCGTGGCGGATGGGCCCGGGAGAATATATTACTGCCACGTTTCTATCAGGAGTCCGTAGAGATGGGCGGGAATGTATTCCCATCTGATCATGTGCGGAGTCCAGTGAGGATGGTGAGACATATTATCACATTATCCACGTGATTTATACCTAGGGGCGCCTACGGCCCGGTGGGAAGGGATTCAGCCCGGGCATGAGGATGACTTGAGGCGTGAGTTCTGACAGCGTGAAGCGTGGCTACTTTTATAGCCCAGCAGGCCGTAGCTAATTTGTTATCATACGCGTATCTCACTATTTTATATGAAGTATTATGATTTCATTTCTGAGGTATTTTGAGTTTATGCCTGTACTTAATTTTATGCGTAAACCTCTTGCCGAGTATGCGTTCATGCGCGAGTAAGAGAAGATTACTGCCGATTTAATTGATCCTACGCTCTTGAGGATCCACGATTCGGCGTATTGGAAAAGCTGCCGTTTCTCAGGAGACTTATCTTTTGGTATCGTGTTCCACACAAATTTGTAGAGTTACCCATGCATTCGAAGAGTATGGCGAAGAACCTGTCTGATCATCATGCAGTGTTTATTACATTCTTAGAGTACCTTACGTAATCTCTTTGTTGTAAATGAGGAGTTTGTACAAAGGATATGCTTGTTCAAAAATTTCTACGTATATATCACAGAAAGTAGCCAGTTAATTTGGTGCTTTATTTATTATCTTATCTCTTGTTTCATATCCTGTATAACTTTATATTGGTGCATTTCTCGTGTACTGACTTAACTTGGGTGCCGGGTAAGAGCTACATGATCCACGAGCCGAGCGGAAGTCGTGGCCAGTAAAAGTGGTATGTCAGAAGGAGAAAGCGGAATTAATCCCTCGGAAAGTGTCCTACAGAACCGTGTCTAGTAGAGTGCGGTGATTATCGGTGTTTTGTGCACCACGTCAATAATCCCGGGAGGATGCGGAGGACATTTAGAGATTGGTTTCCATTTTTCTCATTACGAGATCGTGCCTTGAAGCGTGTTGTAAGTTGGACCCCTACAGCGCATTTCATTTTTACGGCTATGCCTCCGCTTTGAAGCAACCGGGCCAGATAGACAGCGGCGCGAGAAAAGCGCTAGTAGAGATCTGAGAGAAATGCGAGCGCGAGCCGGTCTTTACCCGAATAGTGCTTGGTGGCCGATTTTTGCGGCGCCGCCCGACCCCAATGAGAGGTTTAGGAGCGCGGCGGTGGGTGAGACCACGATCCTACAGGCCTCAGGTCGCGGCTGCGCAGGCCTTGGCGGAGGGTTAGAGGTACAAAAAGAGATGGCCCGATTCTGGCGCAGGATCGTGGCGAACGTGAGGATAGGAGGCTGGGCCGCGCAGCGGTTTCGATGGTTTCCCATGGATTCACCCGAGATCGAGATAGTTTGAGGCTCACGCGGGACTTTCCCCGAGGTTGTAGCCCGCCCGAGTTCTACGGGGTCGAGGCACGAGGATGATCGCCGGGAGGAAATTCATTACAGCCGATTCTGTGAATCGCTGAGAAGTGATCCCAGAGCCGGAGGCGAAGTCGAGTGGTCTTAGAGTTCGCGTCAGCTTTGCGGTGATCTCTGCTGATCATTGCCCAGTTTGGTCGTGAGCTGTCCGGGAGAGAGTATGCACTTCGTGTATGGAGCGAGTTCTCGAGGGGCATTTTCTTGCACATTTCTTGCCTCCCGGATGAAGGGCTCGGTAGCCAGATTTTTGCAGCGTTGAGGCAGACCGGGCCAAGATACAGTTCGAAGGAGTACAATGATGAGTTTACTTACGTTGCTTCACGATACGTCCATTGGCGTGGAGCATGGAGGGCGAGTGCACCCAGCGCTAAATCGTCACCGGGCCAGTTGACGCTACTTAGCGAGGCTTGTTGAGGGTAGCTCTTGTAGTAGGAGCATGGACATTTACCAGCATCGCATGCAGAACATGCACTTGGATGTGAGAGAGCGGAGAGGTCGACGGAATGGCCCGAATCCCAGTGAGAAGAAGGCCGAGCGGCCCGGTCCTTTGGTAACTTTTAAAGCGGCGAGACCGCCCTTTCAGCCGTGCCGGAAACTGAGTTATGTAGCCGCCCTCCGCCCGATTGCATACAGTGAGTCCTCACACTTGATCTCTTGGGGACGTTCGGGGTATTGAGGAGCTGATCGAGCTCAGGAGTCTGGATTCACGAGATATGCCACGGGTTACAACGGCCCGAGATTCATATCCCATAGCCAGTGCCTGCGATGTGTAGCAAGCGTGCGTCGGGGAATGTTGTCTTAACATGCGGATGCTTATTGTTTCACTGCGACGCGTCGGGGCAATATGTGACGAGGCGAGAGGCGTAGCCTAAGAGGGTACAAGCGCGGAATGGCCATGCCCTGACCCTCTGGGTCGATGGCGGGATCGTAAACCAGCCTGCATTTGTGTACTGAGCTCGCCTGCGAGTGAGCACATGATTAGAGTGGAAGCGGATATTACAGGTATATTCTTACCCCTCTAGAAGAACTAGTATGCGTTGATGTTATGGTGAAGTGTTAAGTATTATGTTCCAGATAACATTGTTATGTTAAAATTGTTATTAGAAACATTGGTTAAATAGAAGGGTAAGTTTGGGGCGGAGAAAGTGTGATCCTTAGAATTTTTATCACGTAGATTAGCCCATGAATGTAGAGGCCGTCTTGAGTAAGATTTACGTTTGTGTTGACCTTTATCGAGAGTGCATAGTATCACGTGGGATATGTTGTGTGATAAGTCCACTGAGTGGTATGAAATGAAAGAGAGGAGTAGTTGAGCTAAGAAGACCGGCGCAGGTTTTCTGACTTGAGTTGTGTGAGATTATTCAGGATCGAAGAAAGCGAGAGAGAGTTCGGCCACAGCCAGCGGAGGTCGGGTTGAGGGGCGTATTGCGGAGTCGAGCAGTGCGGCGGATTTAGGTGGGGTCCAGTTCTGCGTGTGGTCCGCCCGGTGGTAGGATCCGCGAGGTGCTAGGCCCGAGGTTTAAGGAAACCATCGTATGAGTTACGTGGATATGTTCGAGCGAGAATTGGATCGTAAGTAGAGAATGGCCTTAAAAGAATTTGAGGTTAGCGTAAGATGACGAGTTTGGAAGTAGTGACTCAGATATTTTTAGGAAGCCAGGCGATAGATATGAAGTATGAATGCATTATGCAGAAAGAGTTTCGAGTCATTAGAGAAGGATCTGCAATGAGTAAAGGGGAAGAGAAGTGAACAATAATGGTAAGAGAATAGAAGTGATCGTTTCTTAAAAATTGTCGTTTAGACTTTTGGTGGAAAGCTTTTGTGATGTTAGAGGTGATTCATAAGCGGAGCTTGGATTAAATATTGGAGCGTGTGTTATTTTACTTGGCCGCATGTGGTGTATTGCTTGCTTATTTAAGTTAAGAAGGAACTTTATCGTTGCTCCGTCTTGAGAGAAACATTCGGGGCGAATGTTTCTACAGGAAGAGAAGAATGTTATACCACCATCACGACCCGATCCGGGCAAGTGGCCCAGTGCCTTACCAGGGCGCCTAGTGATACAACATCAGAGAAAACCGGTAAATAAAAACTTAAACATGAACATGAAGACAAGAATAATAAAACGAGGCCAACCAAGCGGTTTACCTTCCGATAAAATATATATAAACAACTGCTTTCCAAAACGAGCGGTGGTTAATCCTTTTTTACAAAACCACACTTGCTTTGATTACTCTGATTACTCTGCAGATTTACAAAATTTAGCAACTATGACCAGGACGGGGCGCCCGCCATACACACGAATGTACACGAACACCTGACTCATTCGAGGAACCACATGCCACCAAAAAGATAAGCCTCACAGAAGAGAGCGAAGACTTCCCGATGCGTTGAAAGGTGATCACATGGAAGCCCCGAGGATCGTGACCGGCGATGTCGCCACTGCGGCATGGTACTGACCGGCCAAACGGGGAGAGTCGATCAGCGAGTACCAAGTATGTGGCCCCAGCGTAAATCGTAAATGAAATCATAATAGTCTTTATATAAAGCGGGAAACGTGTATGGTATTGACCAAACTACATTACATAACATATAACCTAGTTCACATCCAAATCGAGGACTCGCGCCTCAAATTATCACTCGTGCATTGGAATTTCTTCCCTCCAACTAGCCGTGATTTATGATATGAACAATACGAGGAGTATATACATGACACGAGTCCCGCGTGTCGCCATAAAAACATTATAGAGACAAGTACTAACTACCGGATCCGAAGCCATTACGATAATATAAATGCAACGAAAACACGAAAGCCCGTCCACGGGGGCAAGTCGAAGGGCCCGACCTCACCCAGGATACCCAAGGCCGGTCCGCGTCGTTGACGAGAACCGTCTGAGGCTGACCACCCGGGGACGGTAGTATCCACGGGCGCCTTCCGTCCTCTACACTGAAGCGGGGCAAGTGCAGTCGGTGACCTCCGGAGTACGAGGCCGAATCAGCCACATGGAGGCAGGGCCAAATCACGAGCCCGAGCCACGAGAAGGACCCAGGCGAAGCGGATGATGAAACCTCATTGCTGAAAGCTAGTCCAATGCAAATAACCCATTCTTGCCTGACGAGGAAGCTATCACGCAACGAAATGACATAAAAGCGGAGATTCTATGCTGACAACAAGCATAGGCGTGAGTTACCACAACGCTGAAGCATAGGCAAGTTTACTACAGCAACCATTATGGGCCCAAGAATTACACCTTTCTGAAGTTACTTCCCGTTTATGCCAAGTCCGGGTTTTTAACCACTAAAAGTACTCAAATCGTTAAATTCCCTTTTAAAAGAGATCCGAATTCGGCACTTTATAAAAAGTCACTAGATGTCAAGTAGTATAAAAATAGAGTAATGAACATTGTTTATTAAGTAAACAAAAGGCTTTCCTTTGTAAAATCAAGTAACAACCTTATTTTCCAAAAACTGTTCAGAGTTTGCCTAATTTCAAATGCTCCAAGGTTCCTCATTTTTAGAAAGGTTTCATAGTTCCTAGTTTTCAATCCTTTTAAGAACTGGGAACTACAAGCTACCCCTAAAATAGGGAAGCAAGCATTAAAACCAAACAACAGGCTGACTGAAAAAATAAGGATGACCACGATTTTACAAGAAAAACCCCCGACACAAATCGAAATAACAACTACCTTATTTTCCAAGCGTTAGAGTTTGCCTAATTTCAAATGCTGGGTTCATCGTTTTTAGAAAAGGTTTTAGGTTCCCTAGTTTAATCCTTTAAAACATAATTCTCACTTTAATGATTTGAGAAAGCGTATGCACTTATATGTGCAGTAGTTTATTAACTTGTTTGCACTAAATCGATCTTATTAAGCGACGGCCATGATCTAGGATGTAGTAATATCCCATTTATGTCTCATCTGTAGCCATCTGCACGAGAGATGGAGGTTTTACTACTGGTTTTTAATACTGATACTTCATTATTCAATACATTTTTTCCTTTATTATGGCTGCATTTATGTGTTACTGCCGATACGTTACGATTTCGAAATCGGTGAAACATTATCCACTTTAAATAAAACCAAGTACTCATTACTACACTACATGAATGAGGTTTCACCTGAACGCATGCACATTAAAACAAATAAGTTAAGTCTCTTATCTTATAAAAGATCAAGTCTTAACTTCTAACGTCCATTAAACCATTTTCTTTACCTTTCTTAAGACATTATCTAACTACATAAACTTCAGTATAACTCTTTTTAAAACCTTTACAAACCAGGTATTTACTCTCCCGTGGCTTGATTTATAACTCTTTTGAAATACATCAAGTTCTTTATTACTAGTTCTTGATTTATAATTCACATTGATTACGCTTTTTAAAACCACAAAGTATTTTCTTACCCTCACGTAAGTTGTTTATAACTTGACTTAAGCCCAGCCAAAGCCATTATAACAACTTTACATGTTTTAAAACTAATCAAAACCAGTTAATACGTATGCGTAAATGGTACCCTCATAGATTCCACACATATAATGCTAGAAGAGATGAGGAAGAGGTTGGCACATTACCTGCGCGACAGTGCGACTAATAGCATGGCGCTCGAAGTACTTCAAGCCAGGCTCGGCTACTCCTTAGAGTCACGTAGATACTCGCACCACCGTGTGTAACCCAACCTATAAAACCCGCAAGGCGGCTTAGCCAACATCTAGATCTCATTCGTTCCATATTCTCTGAAAATTGGCGGCGTGCACTCCATGGCTTGTGACGTTAATCTCCTCATTTCGCAGTAGGCTGCGAGAGCCAACCGGGGTTTGCTCGTCTAACGGGGCGTGCCACGAAATTACCTCCAGCCCAATACTACGAAAGTCTCGCATGTCAATGCAGTCCCTATATAGATTACAGATTCGATTCCTTCTTAATTAGTCGGGCTTAAGAAATCGCGAAGACATTTGCCATAAGTAGTAATCGAGAGCTTAAGTCAAAAGACATTGCCCTGATTATAATCAGTTACATATAGTATACTTCAACTATATATATTCCTCACAGCATGTAATTCCCAATTCTGACAATGAAGGTCAAAGTGTTTTACCTCGGAAATTAAACCCCAAGAAATTATCCGGATTTATATGTCGATCCTGAGCAGGGTTTGAAGCTCGCCACTACCGTGCTTGGCTCAGGCCGGCATCCAGCCAACCCTTATGAAGTTCTAACCAGCCACTGCCCATATATAACTTTGACTACGGGTGAAGATTTGCTTAGGGTTTCGTTTAGCGTGAGGGAAAGTATAATGGTATTTCACAGGCTAGATATAAGTGTAACCTTAGGAATCACTACCAAGGTATTTGGGCGAGGTATTTTGGACATAGCTTTCAACTTGATACTAGGAGAGTATTTTCTATACCCTTTCTGAGGGAGTATTTATCTCACGAAGAGCGAAACTAAATTTGGCTGAGAAGTGGTACCAGCGGCCCAGGCTGCATGAAGGAGCTCTCGGCAGAAGGCCCAGCTAGGAGGGGAGGAGGGAGCTTTGGAGCGAGAACCACGAGAGAGAGGGGGTATTTTTGAGACTTGAGTAGATTTGCTCAATTTTTTGGATGAAGAGAAAGTTCATCAACTAAGGGAGTATTTATAGGTCAAGTGAAAGACGACCCGATATGGCAAAGATGAAAATGACAGAGTGTGTGAGTACAGTAGTGTGGGGCTAGATTTCCACTACATGTGTACACTTATCCATCCTACCCACGCAGCTTGAGCACAAAATATCCTACCAACTACACACCGAGACGATCGACTGACATTGCAAGCGTGTAACTTCATCCCGATGTGAGGGGTGACACGACCACGTATCGCCTCCCCTAGTTGATCCCCGAAATGTTCATCTCACGCGGAAAAATCCATAAAAATTATAAATGACATAGCGGGAATTTTCCCTACAAAAACGTGGAAAGCGTTTAGCCGAAAGCGACTCCTAGCGGTTGGTGTGTACAATATTTCGGAAACTAGCCAATCGCCCAAGGCTTAAATGTTATAATCGTCGTCACGCCAGGCGTACATTACATACTACGGAAATACGGGTATAACATTCTCCCTAAGCGACGAGCGTTCGTCCCGAGATGTTCCTTCTCGAAGACGGATAATGATAGAGTTATTCCTAATAAGTTTGCCAAGCGCCACTTTGCTAGCCACGAAACACGGCGTAGAAATCACTTACATCCAAGTCCACGAGGAAACACCTCTAACATCACAAACTTTTGTCAGCTTTGCGAGGTTCTAGGTGTGACTCGTGAAGGCGAAACAAATGGTGCAGGGCCCAGGGCTGTATGCGATTCACGAGGTCTAAAATATGCGACATCCATGCGCCATGCACCTATACTCTTCACAGAAATGATCATATCTATGCTCGCTGATACGGCGCTCGCCTCTGCACCCTGCGCACTGCGTGCGTACTCTTCTGCGAACATTGCTTTCTTACAGTATAAGTACTGCCCAGGCCGCTTTAGTCAACCTGACGACCTGTTTCCAGCCCTTGGAGTCACTGCCTGAAACTTGGTCAATCTTACTTAAAAACTCCGCTTCTTTTCTTAGGCCATTCCCGGCACTTGAACCGGTTACGGTGAACATACCCACACGAACTCATCACGATGGTCATCCCTAAACTTGGGCTACTTTCAATGACCCTACCGCTGGCGGGACCGCTTTGGTAGCGCCCGCTTTGAAAGCCAGCGCGCAGGTTGGCCTGGCTTGTAGCCCGACCCGATCGGCTGTAACGCGTGCGCTCTTGTTACCCAGGCCGGAACAATCTCTTACCTCAACCAGTCATGAAAGCTACCACTTCCATTTAACCTTTACTCGAGGAAATTATCACCTGACGCATTACTGGGCAAAAATGTATTAAGACTGAGGATACAGCTTTGCAAAAATCCCCGATTTTCAAAGCGACGCCACTTGTCTAAAGTCTGAGCATGAAATATTCTAAAGTTCACCACTTTCCAATTTTTTTACCCCATCTGAATCCTTTCCAACTAGCAAGAAGCTTTCTAACTGTAACTTGTCATAACGCTATCGAGCGTAGCACACACACAATAATAGGTCAGCCATATCATGCATAGCTCTGAAAGGCCCTCAAAGGCGACTCGGTCGTGGCCGTGGAGGGAGGACATCGCCCCTCGCCACGCGGCTCTCTTTCGCCGCGCGGTCGCCTGAAGTCGCCAATCCTCTCTCCTCATCGCTCAAAGTCGCATGCAGAGGCATGCCATGTCGATTTATCCTCTCCTCGCCGCGGCATCCGCTAGGTGATCATCGAAGCCCTGGCTCAAGAAATTTCGCACTGATCCTCCATACACATACCGGACGGGACGCCCTCGATGAGTCGAACTACTCACGCGCGACCGCGGGTGCGCCGGCCAATCTAATCCGAGCAATCTCCTCCAGAATCCGGCAAGAACGCCTGCCTCCTCGCCTCCCCATTGTCAATAAAAAGGCCTCGATCTCATCGTGAAACCGCAACTGGCACCACGCTCCGATGCCAGATCACTCATGATCCGATCCGACTGGCTCGATCGTAACTCCCCTGCATGATCATCTCGCTACTCCTACGCGACCATAAACTCGTAAAAATCCGTAGCCGAACTATAACCCTCAACCATCTATCCGTAACCATCAGGCCCGGCCTACATTATCTCAAGTCTCGCCACAACCCGTCGCTATTAATCGGGCCCACTTCATAACTCTCATCTCTCCGCTCCGCATCGGAGGCCGTGTCAGCTCGTGGTCTCGCCACGTCTCCAGCCCTGCCTCTCCTCTCGGGTTGCCTTCCGCTGCCGCCGCTGCAAGATTTACGAGGCATAACAATCGTAAAACGGCACGGGTCCACCAATCTTATCACACACAATTTGTTACACCTCGTAAATTCTAGAGGATAGATAAGTTGGCAAACATGTGTTGAAGGATTTGAGTTTACTCGAGTATTGGACCCAGTTGTTAAGGATTGTGCGTTTAAAAGGCCTAGTGTGTAGTCCGGTCAATCTGTGTCCCAACGCAACCAACCGCTCGCCGATTGGACATCAGTCAAAAGTTATGGAAGTTTCAAGTTTGGCGATAAGCAGCAAAGCGCTGACTTCATAAAACTGGGCAGCGCCAGCAGCTGGAGAGCGTGGTCGCGCGCCATTGCATCGAGGGTCTGCGGTGTTGGCGCGCGCGCGAATGCACGCGCGCCAGACGCTGCAATTATTTTCGAGAAGAGCGCCACAGCGCTGGGCGGCCGGCCATGGCGAGGCGGGATTTGCATGTAAAGGAGAAAAATCGTGATATTTTTATAGCGAGCCTATGGGAGGGTGACAAGTGTCCTCCCATCCTTTGACCAATGATAGAAGCCTATTTTAGGCCAAGTCTTGGAAGACTTGGCCGTTTCATTCAAACCCTCCCAAGAAAACCTCTCCCTTACTCTAGGTTTTTGAGAAACTCGCCTTAGTGGAAGCTGGAGGGCGCAAGAAGGAAAAGTGTTGGTGAACTTGTGGGAAGCGGTGGTTGAGTTGTGGAAGAAGTGGTAGGAAAGGGCTTTTGTGGGCTTTTCTAAAAGGTAAGAGTTTCCTTCTCTCGGGTTTTGAGTTAGTACTGTGATAGTAGTATAGATCTGTGAGCCCGAGGCCATTATATTTAGAGTTTGAATAGATTTGTGAGCCTCGAGGTCAAGTATAGTTAAGTTTGTATAGATTTGTGAGCACAGGTCAGTTATAGTTAAGTTGGCTTAGATTTGGATCTTGTAGCCTTGTTGATTTCGGCCTTGTGGGTGGCAAGTTAATAGAAACAAAGGAAGTTCTGTCCACTCGTAGAATGTAGGGGCCTTGTACTTAGTTTACTCTACGTCAAACTAGAGTTTGATAGGCGTTTTATGGCCCTTATAGGATTGAAGTACCACGTGTAACATATTCTTCTTAAGGAGATAAGATCGTGGAGCATTTTGCTTAGTGCTTCGACAATCGTCGCGAGGTATGTGATTCTTCCTATCCTCTTCAAAGCATGACTATTTGTGAAATATATAGTGCGTTGACGCACGGTGTTAAAGGAAATTGATTTTCCAAATTGTGTCTTGACTTGTTATGAAGTGTAAAGGGCTTCATTAGGTGTAAGAGTAGTAAGTCTTATCCGTTAGTAATGGGCACTCTAAGTAAAGAATGAGCCCTCTTGGTCTCATAAATGTTTATGTGGTAATTGGTTGGTTTAAACATAAAGCCGGTTATAACGGCTTTGGGAAGTCGCTTATAACAACTTTATGTGAGTAAAAGAACGGTTGTTGATTGGTAGAAGTTAAGAGACTTGATCTTGTAAGATAAGAGACTTAACTTAGAATTGTGAAAGTTTTGTAATGTATTCAAAAGTTGTAAAACCTCATTCATGAGTAATGAGTAATACTTGGTTTTGAAAACTTAAGAGTTATACTAGCTTTATGGGAAGTTAGGTATAACGGCATAAGAATGTGAAATGGATTTGAAAGTGGGAACAAGTATCGAACACACTTATCATGTATTAATAAAGGAAAATGGTTTCGACTAATTGATTATATTAAAACCAGAGAAACCTCCATCCATAGAAACTAAGATAAGACAAAATGATATTACATTTCCTAGATCACGTCGCTTAAATGAGAATCATTGATAACAAGTTCGACTTTTCTTAAAATTCCAAAGAATGAACTTAATGGATTGCAAAGGATAATGCATCGATTTTGGAAAAGAGAAGTAACTTGAGTTTGAAAGTAGAAATCACTTGTTTTCAAACATCGAACTTTTCTTAAGGGAAAAGTAAATGACTTGGTTTTAAAAGGTAGAATACTTGACCTTAAAGGAGTTAATTACTTGGACTTTTAAAAGGTATACTTGACGTTATGTTAATTGTGTTTGAAGTACGTGTTTTAAACATGAATGTGTGTGATACTACGTGTGGTAGTATCGTATGGTTTCTACGTAAAGAGAGGTCTTTGAAGGTAGGAAAGAATGTAGTATTTTGGGGTTGGAACCGGTTTGTCGACTTAAACGAAGGTACTTTGAGTTGTGTGTAACTCGCTGCTTGTGGTGATAGTTTTGTTGTTGTGCAAGTGTTTGACTTTGTGCTACCGAGTCTCTCGACGAGGCCTGACATCGGGTGGTATGATGGACATATCGACACGTTGGGTAGCCCACTGTATGCTTCCACTATATCGATCCTTTGGGACATATCGACACGTTGGGTAGCCCACGGTATGCTTCTATTGAGTGTTATCTTGTAAATGTTTGACATACCGACACGTGGGTAGCCCACGCAGTATCGTCCACAATGAGTATTATCCGGGTATTTGTTTGGACATATCGACACGCTGGGTAGCCCACGGTATGCGTCCACAGCGAGTATTATCCGGGTATTTGTTTGACATACCGATTGGGTAGCCCACGCAGTATGCGCCCACGTAGTATTATCTTGTTATTGGTTGGGACATACCGACACGCTGGGTAGCCCACGAGTATGCGTCCAACGCGAGTACTATCTTGTTATTGGGTTGACATACCGACACGTTGGGTAGCCCACGAGTATGCGTCCACTTTGAGTAATGATCTTTCGGGCGAGTCCCCGACTTGATGTGATTTGATTTGATAGAATCAGATATACGTGGTGTCTTGTAGTTTGGTTATCATACATGTCTCTGCTTTCCTTATAGACTATTATGATTTCATTTACTGATTTTTTCTGCTTCGCATACTGCACTAAGAAATCGGGTCTCGGCCGGAAGCGTATCAGATAAAGAGGCGAGCCTACCACGGGAATGCACCGAACCGTGGCTCTCCGTATGGCACGCCCCGAGAAGGTCCAAACTCGGATCGCGAGTCCGGCATCATTTGTCGGGTCGCCGGAGCAAGGCTCCGACAGCAAAGTGACAGTATCGAGCGCTTAGTCCTCTGAAAGTGTCTCTGCACCGTGTTTAAGTAGAGTCTTGATTATCGATGTGTGCACCACATCTATAATCGGGAGGTCGCGGACATTTAGGATTGGTTTCTATTCTTCTCATTCCGAGATCGTGCCTTAGAGCCGTGTTGTAAGTTGGACCCTCTCGACGTGTTTCGCTTTTTACGATTATGCCTGCGAAGGCAACCGTGGCCCGAAGGCAAGGCAGCAGAGGAGCCGCGAGTAGAGCAGGCTGGGCCTCTACAGAGACCACAAGACTCGAGCCTCGATCCACGGCCCGGAGCAGAGGAGATGGGTTACAAGCGAGTTGGCGATTATCGCTGTTGTGGCCGACACGAGGATAGCCGACGCAGCAGCCCAAAGAGCACGATGGTTCACCCGAGATCGGATAGTTTGAGGTCGCGGGACTTTCGAGTTGGCCCGCCAGAGTTCTACGGTCGAGGCACGAGGATGATCCGCAGGAGTTCATCCGAGCGCTACGGATCACGAGAGTGATCGAGGCATCGGAGACCGAGTCGGTGGTCCTAGGTTCGCATCGGCTGCGTGATACCGCACGATCGTTTGATTCGCGGAGCCGTCCCGGGAGGGCATGCACTTCCAGAGATGGGACGAGTTCTCGGAGGCATTTCTTGCACATTTCTTGCCTCCACGGATGAGGAGGACTCGGGTCTGATTTTTGATGTTGAGGCGAGCCCGCGTGCGGTTCGGAGTACAACGTGGAGTTTAACTCACTAGCTCGGCACGCCCCGCGTTAGTAGCCGACATGGAGGACAGAGTGCACCGCCATGTCACAGGCTTGATGACTATTTGGCGAGAGTTGCTCGGGAGTAGCTCTCACCGGGCATGGACATTGCGCGCATGCAGCTCATGCACTTGGATGTGAGGCACGTGAGTCGACGGAATGACCAAGATCAGCAGAGTAGGCCAAGGCGCAGGTCCTTTGGTGACCTTCGGGCGTGCAAACAAGAGTTAGTTATGCGCCTCCGCCAAGACGGAGTGCTCCACCTCGCCGCCGTGACGCTCGAAAAATCTGCGAGCGGTCGGGCTCCAAGGTTTCGAGTTTTGGGGATCGTGGATGTTAGTGGGATGGGACCACCCTTACCTCGTTGTGACCATTGTGGTAGGCTCCACGATGGGAGTGTCGTGCTAATAGGGAATTGCTTTTACATGCGGCACCGGCCATTTTGCAAGGAATTGTCCCACCAGAGATAGCGCGGAGGTTGAGATTCACCTTGGGATCGTGGACGATTCACCTCCTCCTTTTGTGCGTCGTGTAGGAAAGAACATGAGTAGAACGACAAGAAGGAAGTGAAGCAATAATTCAGTGTATGTTCTTAACCCTCTAGAGTATTGTATGCTTTGATGTTGTGGTGATGTGTTGAGTGCTATGTTTGGGTAGCTTTGTGTATATAATGTGATTTGGAAGCATGGTTAATAAAGAGGGTAAGTTGGGGATGAGAAAAATTTGAACCTTAGAATTTATAATTAGCTGAGACCTTAGATGTAAGGTCTTGGTAGAAGCCTTTCGTTAATCCTTGCCTGAGTGTATGGTATACATGGAGTTTTGTGTGATGATTCCATGGGTAGTTTGCGATGGAAGTGGTAGCTTCCATGACGTGGATTAGTAAGATGGACGAGTTGAGGTAGTGACTCGGTGGTAGAAACAAAGGCTGGATGGAATTGTGGAACGTGTACTAGAGAGGTGTGAGTGTACAAGGAAAGTGCAGCCGAGTAAGCGAGAGTATCCTTTAGACCAGGAGGAGAAAATAGTGATGCTTGCACGCTAGAGGTGATTTCAAGCACCGGAATTTGGAGATGCGTGATTTCTATATTATGGCCATGAGAGGCATAAATGAGTTTTGGTAGGTATAGTAGTGAAGACTATCTGCGCGTGTGTTACGAAGATTTAGAAGGAACATTCGGACGAATGTTTAGGGGAAGAATGTTACACCTCGTAAATTCTAGAGGATAGATAAGTTGGCAAACATGTGTTGGAAGGATTTTGAGTCTACCTATGAGTATTGGACCCCAGTTGTGCAGGAGTGTAAGGTGATTTAAAGGCCTAGTGTGTAGTCCGTTG
The DNA here is from genome assembly GCA_029844215.1 of Przewalskia tangutica. NCBI lineage: Eukaryota > Viridiplantae > Streptophyta > Magnoliopsida > Solanales > Solanaceae > Przewalskia > Przewalskia tangutica. The sequence goes on along the minus strand of CM056720.1, from coordinate 43,568,473 downwards.
AATCTAGGTCCCAACGCAACCAACCGCTCGTCGATTGGACACGGAGTCAAAAGTTATGGAAGTTTCAAGTTTGGCGTGATCGCAAATGATGACTTGATTCAGGGTTCAGCGGCACGCCGGAGAGAGCGAGGCGCCGATTTCTTGAGGGTCTGCGGGTGTTAGCGCCGCGCCGAACGCGATGGCACGCGCGTCGCTGCAATTATTTTCTGAAGTGTTAAGCGGCCGAGGCGGCGGATTTCTCGGGTAAAGGAGAAAAATCAGGGATATTTTTATAAAGAGCCTATGGGAGGGTGACAAGTGTCCCTCCCATCCTTTGACCAGCGATAGAAGCCTATTTTAGGGCCAAGTCTTGGAAGACTTGGCCATTTCATTTCAAACCCTCCCAAGAGAAAACCCTCTCCCGCTCTCTCAGGTTTTTGAGAAACCCGCCTTAGTGGAACTGTTGGGCGGCGGCAAGAAGGAAAAAGTGTTGGTGAACTTGTGGGAAGCGGTGGTTGAGTTGACGGAAGAAGTGGTAGGAAAGGGCTTTGTGGGCTTTTCTAAAAGGTAAGAGTTTCCTTCTGGGGTTTGAGTTAGTACTTGTGATAGTAGTATAGATCTGTGAGCCCGAGGTCATTATATTTAGAGTTTGAATAGATTTGTGCGCCTGAGGCTGTTAGAGTTAAGTTTGTATAGATTTGTGAGCCAGAGGCTGTTATAGTTAAGTTGGCTTAGATTTGGATCTTGTAGCCTTGTTGATTTCGGCCTTGTGAAGGTGGCAAGTTAATAGAAACAAAGGAAGTTCGTCGATTTCGTAGAATGTAGGGGTCTTGTACTTAGTTTACTCTACGTTGAAACTAGAGTTTGATAGACGTTTATGGCCCTTATAGGATTGAAGTACTACGGTAACATATTCTTCAAGGAGATAGTCATGTGGAGCATTTTGCTTAGTGTCGACAATCGTGCGAGGTATGTGATTCTTCCTATCCTCTTCAAAGATGACTATTTGTGAAATATATAGTGCGGTTGTTACGTGTGTTAAAGGAAATTGATTTTCCAAATTGTGTCTTGACTTGTTATGAAGTGTAAAGTGGCTTCATTAGGTGTAAGAGTAGTAAGTCTTATCCGTTAGTAATGGGCACTCGGCTTAAAGAATGAGCCCTCTTGGTCTCATAAATGTTTATGTGGTAATTGGTTGGTTTAAAACATAAAGGGGTTATAACGGCTTTATGGGAAGTCATTATAACAACTTTATGTGAGTAAAAGAATCGGTTGTTGATTGGTAGAAGTTAAGAGACTTGATCTTGTAAGATAAGAGACTTAACTTAGAATTGTGAAAGTTTTGTAATGTATTCAAAAGTTGTAAAACCTCGTTCGTGAGTAATGAGTAATACTTGGTTTTGAAAACTTAAGAGTTATACTAGCTTTATGGGAAGTTAGGTATAACGGCATAAGAATGTGAAATGGATTTGAAAGTGGGAACAAGTATCGAACACACCATGGCTAATAAAAAGGAAATGGTTTCGACTAATTGATTATATTAAAACCAAGAAACCTCCATGCATAGAAACTAAGATAAGACAAAATGATATTACATTTCCTAGATCATGGCCGCTTAAATGAGAATCATTGATAACAAGTTCGACTTTTCTTAAAATTCCAAAGAATGAACTTAATGGATTGCAAGGATAATATCTTGGATTTTGGAAAAGAAGTAACTTGAGTTTGAAAGTAGAAATCACTTGTTTTCAAATATCGAACTTTTCTTAAGGGAAAAGTAAATGACTTGGTTTTAAAAGGTAGGAATACTTGACCTTAAAGGAGTTAATTACTTGGACTTTTAAAAGGTATACTTGACGTTATGTTAATTGTGTTTGAAGTCGTGTTTTAAACATGAATGTGTGTGATACTACGTGTGGTAGTATCGTATGGTTTCTACGTAAAGAGGTCTTTGAAGGTAGGAAAGAATGTAGTATTTGGGGTTGGAACCCGTTTGTCGACTTAAACGAAGGTACTTTGAGTTGTGTGTAACTTGCCGTGCTTGTGGTGATAGTTTTGTTGTTGTGCAAGTGTTTGACTTTGTGCTACCGAGTCTCTCGACGGAGGGCGGATATCGGGTGGTATGATGGACATATCGACACGCGTTGGGTAGCCCACGGGTATGCTTCACTATATTGATCCTTTGGGACATATCGACACGCCGAGTAGCCCACGGGTATGCTTCTATTAGGAGTGTTATCTTGTAAGCGGTTTGGACATACCGACACGTTGGGTAGCCAGTATCGTCCACGGTGAGTATTATCCGGGTATTTGTTTGGACATCGACACGTTGGGTAGCCGAGTATGCGCCCTGATGAGTATTATCCGGGTATTTGTTTGGACATACCGACGTTGGGTAGCCCACGAGTATCGTCCTGCGAGTATTATCTTGTTATTGGTTGGGACATCGACACGTTGGGTAGCCCACGAGTATCGCGCTCCACCGTGAGTACTATCTTGTTATTGGGTTGGACATACCGACACGTTGGGTAGCCACGAGTATCGCCCACTTCGAGTAATGATCTTTGCGCGTAGTCACGACTTGATGTGATTTGATTTGACTGAACTGTATATACGTGGTGTACTGTAGTTTGGTTATCATACATGTCTCCTGTTTTCCTTATAGACTATTATGATTTCATTTACAGTATTTTTTTACATTCGCATACTCGGTGCTTTTGTTATGCGGCCCGCCGAGCTGCGTTCATGTGAGTTGAGATACACGCTTGTTGATCCGCACCCTTTGGATCATTGTTCAGATTCTCGAAGCTCCATTCCGGAGACTTTGTCACTTGGCACGGTTCTCAAGTTGTAGAACTTTTTGCATATCTGTGGTATGGCGCGGCCCCGTCGTCAGAGATGTTATAAAAATTCTTAAGTGTAGTCGATGTGGCGGGGATTATGGCTGCTCGGTGTTAGTTATTTTTCGCAGGTAACCGTTGCTGTTTTCTCTTTTCATTGGTTATCATGTATGAGTTTTAATTTCCGCGATTTTCTCGATGTTGTTTGACTACTTGGGTGCGGGTAAGGCACGATCCAGCGAGGTTTGGTCGTGACACCCTGAATGTACAAGAACCTACAACTCGGGAACACATACCAAAAGATAAGCCTCAAGGAACGGAGCTTCCAACGCTGAAAGGTGATCACAGAGCGGGATCGACATCGATGTACTTACTGATGCATAACGCGGCCGAGGAAGTCAGACAACAGTACCAAGTATGTGAAATCAGTAAATGAAATCATAATAGTCTATATAAAGCGGAGACATTTATGATGACCAAACTACAAGACATAACATATAACTAGTTACATCAAGTCGTGGACTCACGCCTCCAAATTATCACTGTGCGTGGAATTTCTTCCTCACCGGCGTTTATGATATGACAATACCAAGGAGTATACATGAACACCAGTCCCACTGTCATAAAAACCGTACGGGTCAAGTATAACTACCAGATCCGACCGTACCAATAATATAATGCAACCAAAACACGGCGTCACGGGCAAGTGCGGCCGACTCGGATACGCGGCCGGTCACGAGTCGGGGCAAGTACTGGCTGACCACCAGGACCAAGGTCAGATTACGAGACTTCGTCACCATAATCGAACGGGCAAGTGCGGTCGACTCACGGGTACCAAGGCGAATCGGCCATGAGAGTGGCAAGTACGAGCCGACCACCGTGACGGCGAGCAAGAAGAAACCTCGTGGAGAGCTAGTCCATAAAATAACCATTCTGCACAACCAAGGCTATCACCACAAGCATAAGCAAGTTATGCAACAACAAGCATAGGCAAGTTACACAACACAAGCATAGGCAAGTTACACAACAACCAGTATAGGCAAGTTACACAACTCAAGTTACTTCCATTTTATGCCAAAGTCCGGGTTTTTAACCCTAAAGTACTACGTACGTTAAATTCCTTTAAAGAGATCCATTCCTTTTATAAAAGTCACCCGATGTCCGTAGTATAAAAATAGAGTGACGACATTGTTAAGTAAACAAAGGCTTTCCTTTGTAAAATCAAGTAACAACCTTATTTTCCAAACGTTCAAGTTTGCCTAATTTCAAATGCTCGAGTTCCTCATTTTTAGAAAAGGTTTAGTAGTTCCTAGTTTTAATCCTTTAAAACATAATTCTCCTTTAATGATTTGAGAAACGTATGCCTTATATGTGAGTAGTTTATTCTTGTTTATAATCGATCTTATTAAGCGACCATGATCTAGGATATGTAATATCATTTGTCTCATCTTAGCTTCATGCGGATGGAGGTTTCTCTTGGTTTTAATACAATACTTCATTATTCAATACATTTTCCTTTATTAACGCAGCGGTGGTCTGTCGATACACATTCGATTTCAAATCAAGAAAACATTATCCCTTTAAATAAAACCAAGTACTCATTACTCACGAATGAGGTTTCACACAAACATCCACATTAAAACAAATAAGTTAAGTCTCTTATCTTATAAGATCAAGTCTTTTAACTTCTAACATCAAGAAACCATTTTCTTTACCTTTCTTAAGACATTATACCTAACTTCCCATAAGCTAGTATAACTCTTTTTAAAACCTTTAAAACCAGTGTTACTCTCCTTCAAAAGCGATTTATAACTCTTTTGAAATACATCAAGTTCTTTATTATAACTAGCGATTATAATTCACATCGATTACCTTTTAAAACCACAAAGTATTTTCTTACCTACATAAAGCTGTTATAACAACTTCCATAAAGCCGTTATAACACTTTATGTTTTAAAAACAATCAAACACAGTTAACACGTATGCGTCACGCACTACATAGTTCACACATATCATGCTAGAAGAGATAGGAAGAGGTTCACATACCGCGCGAGTCGACTAATAGCAAAACGCCCAAGTACTTCAAACCGTCGGCTACTCCTTAAGCCGTGAGATCGCACCACACGTAGTACTTCAACCTATAAGGCCACAAGGCACTTATTAACATCTAGATCTCATTGTTCCATATTCTACAGAAAATTCGGCAGCACCTCCCCCCCCTGCAACAGCGTTAATCTCCTCCTTTAACGAGGCCGGCTACCAAGCCAACCAGGGGGGGGGGGGGGGTTTTTACGTCTAACCGGACATTTACAATTGTACTCACGCAATACTACACAAGTCTCATGTCTGATCCCATGTGAATTCTGATTGATTCACTTCTTTTAATTCAGGCTTAAGTCGCAAGACATTGCCATAAGTAGTATTCAGGCTTAAGTCAAAAGACATTGCCACAATTATAATCAGTTCTATATATAGTATACTTCAACTATATATTCCTACAACATGTAATTTCCAATTACAATAGAAGGTCAAGAGTGTTTACCTCGATAAGCCCAAAATTATCCGAGTTTATATGTCGATCCTGAGCAAGGTTTAGCTCCTACTCGTGCTCCGGCCAGCTCCAACCAACCCTTAGAAGTTCTAACTAACTTCTACTTATAACTTCAACTACGGGTGAAGATTTACTTAGGGTTTCGTTTTTGGCGGAGGAAAGTATAATGGTATTTTACGGGCTAGTATAAGTGTAACCTTGGGAATACTACAAGGTATTTGGGCCAAGGTATTTGGACATAACAACAATACTAGGAGAGTATTTCTATACCACTACAAGGGTATTTATACAAGACAACTACGCTAGGAGGGTACCCATACCAAACACCACAAAGGGGAGGGGGCTCTCGGCCAAAGGCCACTAGGAGGAGGAGAGGCTTTGGGCGAGAACCACAAGAGGGAGGAGTATTTTGAGACTTAGGTAGATTGCTCAATTTTTGGATGAAGAAAGTTCATCAACTAAGGGGTATTTATAGGTCAAGTGAAGGCCAACCAATGGCGAGATGAAGACAAGTGTGGTGCAAGTGTAGGGCTAGATTTCCACCATGTGTACCTTATCCATCTACCACACAACTTGCACAAAATATCCTACCAACTACAGACCCAATCGGCCAAGCATTACTTTACTTCATCGATGTGAGGTGACACGTGTCACCTCCCGTTGGTCCAAAATGTTCGTCTCTCGGAAAAATCCGCAAAAATTATAAATGACATAGCCGGAATTTTCCCTACAAAATCGTGGAAAGCGTTTAGGAAACGACTCTAACGGTAGTTGTGTACAATATTCGAAACTAGCGATCTTAAGGCTTAAATTATAATCGTGCGCTCGTGCATACTGGAAATACGGGGTATAACAACCCCGTATTTCCAGAGTATGTACGTGAGGGCGTACGTACAAAATTTTTAGCCTTAAGTAGGCATAAGGGTCGAAATTTGTGCACAACTAGCAAAAAGAATCGTTTTCCGACGAAAGGTTTTCCAAACTTTGAGAAGGGAAAAATACGGCTATGTCATTTATTATTTTTGCGGATTTTTCCGAGAGATAAAATATTTTGGACCAGAGGAGTGACACTTGTCACCTCAAGTGACAACAAATTGAGGCTCTTGGCACGTTTTTGTGCCTTTCTTTTGGTCAAGGGTTAGGTAGGATATTTTGTGTAGTAGATGGATAAGGACACATGGATAAATCCTCACCCTACACTTGCACACCACTTGTCTTGATCTTGGCCATTGGTTGGCCTATAAATACCCCTCTAATGCAAGACATTTCTTCATCCACACTTGTAAATCCAAGGCAAAAATCCTCTCCTCCTCTTAAACCTCTCGTCCAAATCACCCTCCCCTTGAGAGGCCCTCGAGAAGTACCCCTACCTTGAAGCTCTCGTAAATACCCTCCTTGGTAGAAAAATACTTCTCCAAGTATTGTTATTATTCCAAAATACCTTGGCCCATATACCTTATAGTATTCTAAGGTTACCACATACTAAAAGCCCAGAAATACTACTATACTTCCCTTCGGTCTAAAACGAAACCCTAAGGAAATCTTCATAGATGGTTGAAGTATTTGAGTAGAAGTTGGTTAGAACTTCTAAGGGTTGTTTGGAGCGGGTTGGAGCGCACAGAGTAGGAGCTAAACCTTGCTCAGGATCGACTTTATACTTGGATAATTTTGGGCTTATCGAGGTAAATAATCTTGCCCCCCTATTGTAATTGGAAATTACATGTTGTAGTAATATATAGTTGAAGTATACTATATATAGAATGATTATTGAAAAGAATTGGTATCTACATAGAATTTGTATTCTGATGACTTGTGTAGTATTACTGTGAAGTAGAATTGTACACGTCCGGTTAGACGTGTAAACCCCCCCTGGATGGACCGGGAATGTATTTCACTCGACTACCGCGTTCATGAGATGAACCGGGAATGTATTTCACTCGACTACCGCGTTCATGAGATGAACCAGGAATGCATTTCACTCGACTACCGCGTTCATGAGATGAACCGGGAATGTATTTCACACGACTACCGAGTCCATGGGATGGACCGGGAATGTATTCCACACGTTTCTATACCGAGTCCATGAGATGGGCCGGGAATGTATTCCATACGATGCGACACTGGGTCCATGAGATGGGCCGAGACATGTTATACGTATCACATGATTTATACCTAGGCAAAGCGGTGAGGAAGAGCTCACGCATGGCGTGAGGATGACTTGAGGGCGTGAGTCCCTGACTTGACGTGTCTGCTTTTATATTGTGAACCGTTGTTTTGTTATCATACATGTCTCCTATTTTATATAGACTGTTATGATTTCATTTACAGTATTTTTCAGTTTCACTTACTTCGTACCTGTTTTACTGACCTCCTTGGGGGGGATGCGTTCATGCCGCAGGTAGAGGTACACCGGTTGTTGATCCTCGCTCTTAGGATCACAATTCATCGTATTGGGAAGCTCCGTTTCTCCGGAGGCTTATCTTTTGGTATGTTTCCCTGAGTTGTAGGTTCTGTACACCACACGACACCGCGTCCATGGGATGGACCGGGAATGTATTTCACTCGACTACCGCGTTCATGAGATGAACCGGGAATGTATTTCACTCGACTACCGAGTCCATGGGATGGACCGGGAATGTATTTCACTCGACTACCGCGTTCATGAGATGAACCGGGAATGTATTTCACTCGACTACCGCGTTCATGAGATGAACCAGGAATGTATTTCACTCGACTACCGCGTTCATGAGATGAGCAGAATGTATTTCACACGATCACAGAGTCCATGGATGGGCCAGAATGTATTCCACACGTTTCTATCCGAGTCCATGAGATGGGCCGGAATGTATTCCATGCGATGCGACATGGGTCCATGAGATGGGCGAGACATATTATCGTATCACATGATTTATACCTAGGCTGGCGGTGAGGAAGGAGTTCCAGCGTGAGGATGACTTGAGGCGTGAGTCACGACTTAGCGTGGCTTTTATATTGTGAGCCGTAGTTTTGTTATCATACATGTCTCTGTTTTATATAACTGTTATGATTTCATTCTGATATTTTTGATTTCACATACTTGGTACTGTTATCGACCTCGCCCGAAGTGCGTCATCTGCATGGGTAGAAATCTGCCGGTTGTTGATCCGCTCTTAGGATCACGATTCGTATTGAGCTCCGTTTCTCGGAGGCTTATCTTTTGGTATGTTTCCGAGTTGTAGGTTACGTACATTCGAGGGGTATGGCGAACCTGTCGCCATGTTATTACGTGTTACATTCTAGAAGTGCATGTAGTATTGTTGTGGCGGGGTTTGTAAAGGGATGCTTGTTCAAAATTTATGTATATATGCGAAGGCAACCCGTTTGGTTGCTTTGTTTTATTATCTTATCTCTTGTTTCATATCTGTATGTTTTATATTCCGATTTCTACGATGTATGACTACTTGGGTGCGGGTAAGGCACGATCCACGAGCCGGGCAGTCGTGTGATACCCAAGAAGACCCGTCGGCTGAACTCCAAGTGTCGACGACTATCATGCGTGCTGTTGACTGCAGCTGCCAATAACCTCTTACAGATAAGCTCCACCTTATCCACATCCTGCTGGATCAAGTATGGACCAACTATACGAAACTTGCCAACATCGAACCAATCGGCCGCAACCTGCACTTCCGCCAGTACAAGGCTTCATAGGCGACCTCAGAATCGAAATGGTAGCTATAGTGATACTCGCTCAACAAGAGGCACATAATCCTTCTGCTACCCCGAAATCAAAAACAGGCCCGAGGTGAATGCGTCTGGGACTCACTGAGTTCCTAACTCGCTGTAAAACCTCCCAAAAGAAATAGCCATAAAGCGGGCTCCAGCTGCCATAAAATAAAAGTAGGAACCGTGCGGCCTTACAACCTTCACGATATACAACATCACGCGTAACCTCCGCCCGAGTAAAGTCTGGTGAATGACAAGATGGGCTGATCTCATCGGCCCGGCTACTGGTCGAAAGCATCCACGAACTCGTACGATGGTTACCTAAACTTGGGCCTAACACCCTCGTGACCCTATCATCTAGCGGGACCACCTCAGCCCGACCACCACATTCGAGACTCACGGGTTGACTCGCGATATGGCCTCAACCCGACCCACTTCGTACTAAACTCTTGTTCCCCGATCCGGAACAATCTTACCAGTTCACGTCATGAAAGCTACCACTTCCATCTCACTACCCATGGAATTATCCCACAATATATATTACGCATACCAAGTACTTCGACAAAGACCAACCGTAAAATCATCCACTCAAGACGGCCTTGCATCCAAGGTCCCAACTGTTATAAATTCTAAGGCTCACCATTTTCTCGTCCCCAAACTTACCCTATCAACTACCCATGTTTCCTAATCCATGCCTAACACGATGCTATCCGTACATAGCACTCGCGTATATCTACCATGCGACTTAGACCGGTCTCTTGGGGATAAAGATATCTCTGTAACTCTTGCCTCACTTTCCGCTGCTCAAATCAAAACTGCTTTCTTTGGCGCATAACTCTGAAGGTGATGGACCAGCCACCGATCCGAAAGTGAGTCTCAACATCCGTGCTACCTCTGGTCGGACAAGCGCTCACCAAATGGCCCTGCTGGCCGCAAGCATAACAATCTCCCAAACTAGCACGACACCCTGAGGATCATCCTCAGCTCTCCATCCATAGAACTCGCGAATCGCAACTCAAGAAATCCGAAGTCTCGGACTATTGGATCCGGTGAACCATCGATGCTGCCGGAACCACCCGCTCCCTTCCGTCCTCATTTTCAGCCACCAGACTAGCTAGTAACTGGGCCGTCTCCTTGTAACTCATATCCTTTGTTCCTGGCCGTGGGACTAAAGGCTCAGGTATCGTGGTCTCAGTAGCTACTGCTACTGCTCTAAACCCTCCTGGGCTAGCGGCGTCGCAGAACTCCCCGAATGAATTGTTGTCTCCGATAATGGCGGGCGTGCCACGGTAACCCTACGTGCTCTACTCGCGACTCCTCTGCGCTTGCCCTTCGGGCTCACGGTTGCCTGCGTGAAGGCGTACGGGTGAAAAGAATACGTCAGAGGGAGTCCAACTTATAACACAACTCTAAGGCATGATCTCAGAGTGAGAAGAATAGAAACCAATCCTAAATATCCTGCAGCCTCCTGATTATAGGTGTGGTGCACAACACACCGATAATCAAGACTCTATTAGATACGGTCTGTAGACACTTTCAGAGATTAGCGCTCGATACCACTTTTGTCACGACCGATCCGGGCGATCGCGGTGCCTTACCGGGCACCTGGTGATACAACATCGAGAGAAAAACGGCGGAAATAAAACATACTGATATGAAACAAGAGATATGATAATAAAGCAGGCCAACCAAAAGCGGTTTCCTTGAATATATCTGAGAAATTGAGCAGTTACATCATTTACAACCACGCGACAGCGATACTACGAGCATCTAAGAATGTAACAACAACTATGGACAGGGCCCGCCATACACGAATGTACAAGAACCTACAACTCGGAAACATACCAAAAGATAAGCCTCGGGCGGAGCTTCCCAATCTGTTGAAGTGATCCTATGGCGAGGATCAACAACCGATGTACCTCTACTGCGGCGTGAGCGGCCGAAGGTCGATCTGCAGTACAGTATGTGGCGGAAAATCACGTAAATGAAATCATATGATTTATATAAAATAGGAGACATGTATGATAATCAAACTACGGTTACAACATAAAAGTAGTCATGTCAGCGGGGACTCGCTCCTCAAAGTCATCCTCGTGCAGTGGAACTCGTTCTCAGCTTAAGCGATCTAGGTATAAATCGTATGATACGTATAACATGTCTCGGCCTATCCCATGGGACTCGAGGTGGAATCGTGTGGAATACATGTCTCGGCCCATCTCATGGGACTCGATAAGAATCGTATGGAATACATATCTCGGCCCATCTCATGGGACTCGATAAAAATCGTATGGAATACATGTCTCGGCCCATCTCATGGGACTCGATAAGAATCGTATGGAATACATGTCTCGGCCCATCTCATGGGACTCGATAAGAATCGTATGAAATACATGTCTCGGCCCATCTCATGGGACTCGATAAGAATCGTATGGAATACATGTCTCGTCCGTCTCGTGGGACTCGATGAAATCGGGTGAAATACATTCCCGATCCATCCCATGGAATCGGTATCAAATCGACCATAACATTTAAACTCTCTTTTAAGACAGATTAAGATAATACCATACTTTCCTTTTTTTTAAATCAAGTAGCAACATTCTTTTCAAAAAGTTCAAGTTTACTAATTTCAAATACTCAAGTCTCTCATTTTGAAAGGTTTCGTAGTTCATAGTCTTAATCACTTAATAACATAATTCTCTTTTAAAACAATTTGAGTAACATATGCCTTATGTGTGAGTAGGTTATTCTTGTTTATAACAATCTTATTAAAGCGACCATGATCTAGGAAATGTAATACAATCTTGTCTTATCTTAAGCACATGCGGATGGAGGTTTCTCTTGGTTTTAATATAATTAATTATTTGTCAATACATTTTCCTTTATTAGCAGCTATGGTGGTTAGTTCGATACTTATTCTCATTTAGAAATCGGTAAAACATTATTCTTTAAAAAACCCAAGTACTCATTACTCATGAATGAGGTTTCACACTTTTAACAAAATTCATATCAATTCAATTAAGTCAAGTCTCTTATCTTTTAAGATCAAGTCTCTTAACTTCTAAAATCAATAAACCATTCTTTTACCTACATAAAGTCGTTATAACTAACTTCCCATAAAGCTATTATAACACTTTATGTTTTAAATAACCAAAACTCATTTAGCACGTATGCGTCACCGTACTACATAGTTTACAAAACATCATGCTAGAAAGGATAGGAAGAGGTTCACATACCTGCGGCGATTATCGACAATTAGCAAATCGCTCCAAATCGTAACCGCTAGCCTTTTCCACCTTCAAGTAGAATCGCTGCTCGTAGTACTTGAACCTATACAGGCACAAGCGTCTATCAACCTGCAGATCTCTTTGTAGAATAATTCTAGATACAAGATTCCTTATTCACGGAAAATTCGCGACCTCCCCACATGACCACATAAATCTCACTCTCCAGCGAGGCACGCTGCAAACCAACAATCCGGGGTTACCGTCTAACCGGGACGTGTACAATTCTACTCCACAATAATACTACAAGTCTCAGTAAATCTGATCCTATGTAAATCTGGTTCAATTCTTTATAAACATCCTTCCAATATATCTTATACTCGATTCTAAATTACTACAATATGTAATATCCAATTACAATAGAGGGCGTAGATCATTACCGATAAGCCCAAAATTATCCAAGATTATAAGTCGATCACGAGCAGCGCAGCTCGAATTCCTTATGCTCCAACCCGCTCAGAGCAACCCTTAGAAGTTTCTAAACAACTTCTCTTCAAGATCGACTCCAAAAGTGAAGAACACTTAGGCTAAAACTATGGCAAGTTTGGCCAAGGTAAGGTTTCTAGGCTAGGGTGTGAAATATTTCCAACTCTTGGTACACAATCTTCCTAACACTCTAAGGAAGAACACTTAAAACTTTAAGAATTTTTGGACAACTTTAGCTCACAATTTCAGCCCGTGGCGAGAGCTCATGAGAAAGGGGAGAATTTTTCAAGACTGGAAACTCTCTAAGTGTGGATGAAGAAGTCTTGCATTAAAGGGGGTATTTATAGAGAAATCAATGGCCAAGATCTAGGCAAGTGTATGGTGAAGATTGGGTCCAAGTGTGTGGGTAATTTGCCTACCAAATGTCCACCACAAAAAAACGTCCAAGTGTCCATGTGGTCCCCCTAATTTTTCGGCCAATGAGCCACATGGGGGTGCCATGTGTCGCCCCCCCTACTCGTCCAAAATATTTCATCTTCCGAAAAAATATCCGCAATGCCAAAAATCCGAAAATAAAGTGGGCCCCTGGCAAAGCGTAAATTCTCGTGGGCCACGTGACGAATTTCGGAAATAAAATTCCATAATTCTCAAATATTCCAAAAGTCGAATACCAAATCGGGAATCCAATTCCCGTTAATGAACATTTTTCCTTCTCAAAATTCGGAAACTTTTAGTGAAAAATCATATCTTTCTTCCTTTCCAATTTTAATGTCGTATTCTCGTACGTACGTCCTCATATACATACTCTGGAACTACGGGGTGTAACAAAAAGTAGAAGAAACTTGTTTTCTATATATTAAGAGACTCGAAGTATTTTTGAAAGTTAAGAAACTTGATTTGAAAGTTTGTGATACTTGGTTTTAAGTATAAGTCTCTTGGTTATAAAAAGAATGAAATTGTCTAAAAACCATAAAGGGTTATAACGGCTTTATGGGAAGTTGGTTATAACGGCTTTATGGAAGGTTTAGAAAGTTGTCTATTTTGATTAATGGGCATAAGTTGCCTAGATTGTGAAAAATTGAAATTACTTAGTTTCAAGCTTTGAAATGAGTTTCTAAAAGTGTAGTAACTTACTTTGAAAAATAGACACACCTTGATACTACGGGTGTTAGTATCTTGGGGTTTTACATAGAAGGAGTCTTTTGAAAAGAATGTACGTATGTAGTACTTTGGCTTGATTAATTGAGAATTATTCTAAGTGTGCCTTGATAAGTACTTTGGCTTGATTAATTGAGAATTATTCTAAGTGTGCCTTGATAAGTACTTTGGCATGATTAATTGAGAATTAGTCTAAGTGTGCCTTGATAAGTACTTTGGCTTGATTAATTGAGAATTATTCTAAGTGTGCCTTGATAAGTACTTTGGCTTGATTAATTGAGAATTATTCTAAGTGTGCCTTGATAAGTACTTTGGCTTGATTAATTGAGAATTAGTCTAAGTGTGCCTTGATAAGTACTTTGGCTTGTTTAATTGAGAATTATTCCATGTGTGCCTTGATAAGTACTTTGGCTTGTTTAATTGGGAATTACTCCATGTGTGTCTTGATAAGCACTTTGGCTTGTTTAATTGAGAATTGCCTACGTGTGCTGGTACTAGCCGGTTGTGTGCTAGTGGTATATCATTCATTTCGGGGTCATTCCCCGGGTTTGTGGCATTTGCATATTCCGTGGATTTGCTATCCACGATGCGAGGAATACCTCATGCGAGTGCGCAAGGGCTTATGCGGGTGAAATAGTCCCATGCGGGCGGGTCCGACCTATCGCGAGAATACCTCATGCGAGTCCGTAAGGGCTTATGCGGGTGAAATAGTCCCATGCGAGGAATACCTCATGCGGGTCCACGCGACCTATGCGGGTGAAATAGTCCCAGGAGTAGGATTGCTTAATGATACTGCGGGCGGGTGGTCCTGCTTTGATCGTGAGCTTCCTTGTTTATATTGTAAGTATACTACTATTTACTCTCATTGTTAGCAATGCACAGTGTACTGTAATTTGATTATCATGGACTGCCGGCAGTGAGGAAGGATTCCACGGGCATGATTGATATTATGGGCGTGAGACCCATGGTTATATTTTAGTAATGACTTTGAGGGCATGCGTCACGGCGTGATATGATTTATTATGTATTGTGTATTGTAGGTTGGCTATCATACATGTCTCTGTTTTGTTTAGGCGTTATGATTTCATTCTGATACTAACATTTCACATACTTGGTACATTCTTGTCGACCTCGCCCGGGGCTGCGTTCATCTCGCGAGTTTAGGTAATGTTGTTTGGTGATCGGCGGTGTAGGACCACCTTTCGAGTTTTGGATAGCTCATACGTTGGGAGTTTATCTTTTTGGTATAAGTTCTTTGATCTGAGCTTTTGTGCGATTATGGAGTGCGGGGCCTTGTCCCGTCATAGTTCAGTATAACTCTTAGAGGTCTGTATTCATATGTGGGATTGGACTCATGTACAGTGTAGTGTCGTTTTCATGTATATTATATGGCAGCCTTGTCGGCTTTGCCCTTATACGTATGTTGGTTTTTAAAAAAAAAATGTGTTATTTAAATTCTGCAGTTTGCTTAGTTGTTAAGGTAGAAGGGTGCCCAGGTAGGGCACCAGTCACGGGCCCGGGGTTCGGGGCGTGACACTTTTAGAAGGAGTTAGAGAGATGTTTCTCTCACTAGGCGAAAATGCTCTCAACTTTTTCCTCTAGTTTCTCCTCTACGCCTCCCTTCTTCTATGATTTTCACCAACTGAATTATTACGGATTGTTCTTTGATCAATCCCATCTTTCAGAGAAGTTTGTGTGTTCATTTCATGTTCACTTTAGTCGATTTATAAAAGGTAAGTTTTCATCTTCTTTAACATCCAAGATTTCATAGTTTTGTGTATTCGTTGGTTCCGCCACTATCGAAGGGATTTAGTCCTAGTGTGAGTCATCTTCCTTCTTGCCATGAGGAAGAATATAAAGATTACGTCCAAGAGAAAGAAAGAGATTAGTTTGATTGTTCAAGGTATGAATTTTCCGAGTACATATCCGGTGGTGGCAGCTTCCAGTGGTGTCTAGATAGCAACCATGAACATTATGGGGAAATCGAGTCAGGCGGGTGAAGCCGGGTCGAAAGCAGGTCAGGATGGTGGTTATGGAATGCAAGAGGGTCATGATGGTGGTCATGGGTCGAGGATGCAATTCAACGAGTCTCCCAACTTTCCGGTGGCGACCTCAGGTGGTGTTCCGGTAGGAACCCTTGACACTGGGGGGAAAACGAGTCATGCGGGGATCCGTCGGCGGGTATGGAGGGTGGTCGGGTTGCGAAGTCGTGATGGTGGTCATGGGTTGTGGATGCAACCCATGGGTCACCGATCTATAGTTTCGAGTCAGAAGGGGTTTCAAGCGGACACTATGGATCACGAGGAAAGCGGGTCATGTGAATAGTCTGGGTTGATAAGCGGGTTAGGTGGGTGGGCATGGGTCAAGGAGAAGTCCATGGGTCACGGACAATGGTTGTTGAGTCCGAGAATGCTTCAATTCCCTATGGGCCTTGGAAATGCAAAGATTGCGGAAGCCGAACGGATTTTTATTCAAAAGATATTTAGTAATTTGCAGCATTCATTATTGCGGAAGCCAAAGGCATGCCTCATTCAATGGTTGCTGCATCCAAAGTTACTCCAAGTCCCATGGATCTTGGTAAGGCAAATGATGCGGAAGCCGAAGGGTTTTCTCTCCAAAAGAGGCCTAGTAACTCGACGAGTTTAATTGACGTAGGGAATGAAGAGACATCTCATTTAAGGGGACTTCGAAACTTGATAGGGGTGGGAACCGGTTTTGACAAGAACAAGAGTCCTAGGAACTCTAATACATTAAATGATAGTGCATTATTACAACAAAAGAATTCCGTGACACCAAATCCCAATGGTGCACGTTAGTTGACTTCAATTGCGGGAATCAACAATGTACCTATGGATCCTCAACCCTTCACTTCACCCGAAGCTGTAAACAATGCACCTACGAATAAGCCTATTCCATGGAAGAAGACTTATGTGGGGGTGTTTGCGGAGTCATGTTTGGAAGCAAAGGGTATGAAATTACAATTTATTGAACAAAAAGGAGATATTGTAGAACTTGATGCGAATGATGAAGTTCCATTTGTTGAAACTTGGGGCTATTGTCTTATTGGATGTTTCATGGGCCCTTTCCCGGGACGTGAGACACTAAATTCAATTGTTAAGGGCTGGGATGTGAAGTGTCGAATCATTCCCTATGGACGTAGATGGACTGTCTTCCATTTCATGTCGGAGGACGATCGCATTAAGGTGTTTCATGGTGGCCCCTATATGATTTTCGGCAAAACATTCATGTTAAAACTAGTTGATAAGGACGTGATACTTTCAAATGATCTTTTTATGAAAATCCCCATTTGGGTGTTGCTACGTGACATCCCTTTATCGGTTTAGGTGAAACGGTTTGAGTAAAATTGCATCGCGTGTTGGAATGTACATACACGGATAATTTTACTAAAGAGAGGTCGAAATGAACTATCTTGCGAGTATTGATTGAAGTCGATGTTAGCGAGCGATCCGCGGAATTTAGAGTAAAACTACCGAGTAATATTATGTATGTTCAAAAAGTGGAATATGAGCATTATCCGGATTTTGTTTTCTTTTCCAAACATTTGGGCATAGCCATTTAAAGTGTAAGAAGTTGGAGAAACAAGTGAAGCCTATGGAGATTTCCCGACCTCAAAATTTGAATGTTTTGCCTCAAAATGGCGAGGATACGAGTATGCCCTCTATGCCCGGAAGTGTCGATGCAGCTTCGAATCTTGATCGAGCTCCGGGTGAGAATCAATTTGATGAACACCGTTTGTGGGATGAACATGATGTTCCCAACGCAACAGTGGTGGGAAATAGGGATTTTAATCAAGTCAGGACCTTTGTCGAGGCAGCACGAGGGGGGTCTAGCACTTCTTTCGTCCCGGGGTCCTTTAGAAGTGCTACGGGTGTTGAGAATTCGCCGAGTGTGTACATGTAGGCACCACTTTGTGCGGATAATGTTGGATGGCAGGAGGTTACTTCAAGGAAAATTTTATTAAGAACAAAGCCAAGCAGCAAGTTTGAGAAGTGGAAGAGTATTTCAACCCTACAAGATTGAGTTTATTTGTATTGCGTTCATTTTATTTTCTTGTATTGTATTTTCGTGCTTTACATTGAGGCTTGAGAACCCTCAATGGTCGATTGTACTTTCCGATTTCTAGTAATATATTATTTATTTACCCAAAAAAAAAAACTGGGCTCCTCTGTCCGATATAATCGATATAGAGACTCCGTGCAGTCTCACAATCTCCCTGATATATAGTCTGACATAATCCTCAGCCGAATACGTAGTCCTGACTGAAAGAAAGCGGGCTAATTTCGTCAGCATGTCTACAATAACCCAGATGGAATCACACTTCCTCTGAGTACGAGGTAACCCTGTAACAAAATCCATGTTGATTACCTCCCACTTCCATGTCGGAATATCAATCGCCTGCAATAGCCCACCGGGCTTCTGGTGCTCAACCTTGACCTGCTGACAATTAGGACACTGAGCAACAAAACATGCCACGTCCCTCTTCAGTTCATCCCACTAATACATACATCTGAGTTCATGGTACATCTTAGTCGACCCCGGATGAATAGAGTAACGAGCACTGTGTGCCTCCCCCAGAATCTGCTGACGAAGTCCTGCAACATCGGGAACACACAATCTGCCCTCAAAACTTAGCACCCCATCAGGTGCCACCTCAAATAGACTCTTCTCCTCGAAGAGGCATTATCTAAATCTTGTATCATAAATGGGTCCTCATATTGTCACCTCTTCACCTCATCAACGATGGAAGACTCGGCAATCTCACAAACCCGTACCCCA
Source organism: Przewalskia tangutica (assembly GCA_029844215.1). Taxonomy (NCBI): domain Eukaryota; kingdom Viridiplantae; phylum Streptophyta; class Magnoliopsida; order Solanales; family Solanaceae; genus Przewalskia; species Przewalskia tangutica. The sequence goes on along the minus strand of CM056720.1, from coordinate 43,549,739 downwards.
CTATCATCGGTATCGACCAATCGAACCCCAAGGCTCGCTAGCTGATGGATCTGACGGACCATGTGGTACACCCCGTATTTACATGACATGTTTTAACGTCGTTAGAATCCCAAATGATAAGATTAGAGACTTGTAAAAATTTATCGGAATTATGGAATCGGGAAGCCGTAATATTGTGACGAATGGGAGGGCGACACGTGTCACCCCCCCCCCCCCCTTATGTAGCCTTGGACGATTTAGGCATGGCCAAAAGGGTCATTTGACCTTTGTTAGGATGACTAAGTCTTGCAACTTGGAGAGCTTGACAATGTTGACTTAGTCAATGGGGCCTGAGTCTTGATATTTCAAAGAACTTCATCCAAGCCACACATTTGGGCACATCTTGACCCTCCATTGAACTATATAGTAGTACTAGTAGCAAGACAAGATCAGCACTTAGCCAAATGTTTCAAGAATTTGAAGAACTCCAAAGCTTGCTCTGGGTTCACTACCAACAAAAAGAAAAAATTGTTTGTTGTCCATTAAGCTCCACACTTTAAACGAAGGTTCATGAGTGTATTGTAAGTGTATCTCAATAGAAAAATCGAGAAAAGATAGTTTTCGTGTTAGTCATAAGATGAAAACCTAGTTGCTTTCTAGGTTTTGTATGGAAGTTTGAAGGAAAGTTGTTTGTGTTATTCTAAGGGTCTCAGTGGCGAATGGAAGTGTCTAGAAGAGGCTCTAAGTTGCTGAGGCGACTTGGTTGAAGTTGGACTAAGAATCGTTGAGGTAATAATCTTGTCTCTTAAGTGTTACAAGATTATATATTGTTGTTAGCCTTTCATGTTTGCTAGCATGAAGTATATGTGTTGAAGTTTTATAAGTATTATGGATTGATTGTAGCCTTAAATCCGAAATGTCATATAAACCATTTGAAGTTGGATTACAAATTGGTCGTTAATTAGAATCGTCGCATGTTACTTACTTGAAGATTATAGTAGTTATAATCGATTGCGACTTGATATCATGTTATGCTAACAACTTGGATTGAAATGGAAATTGGATAAGAATTGGTGTTATTGTATCTCAAGTTGCCGAATTGGCCTAGTAGTTTGTATTAGTTTGATATCGTTTGTGGGGCGAAATTTTACATGTCTAGTAGGCGTGTAATCCCCTATTGATTAATTGTATTGTTGGGCCTTAAATGTGGCGTGTTTGGTTATTGAATTCGGCCTTGAAAAAGGTGGCAAAGTATGTAGAAACAAAGGAGGTGTTGTCCGATTTCCCATAGAATTTAGTGACTTTACACTTATAATATTCTACGTTTGAAATAAGACGTTAATAGACATATTGTGGACATTATAGGTTGACATACTACGGGCGGGATATTGTACTTGGCAAGTGGTTTGACCCGAAGAGGTATGTAGAACTTTCCTATCTTTTGAGCATGAATAGTTGCACGTATAGTGCGGTAGGCGTCTGAGACCTTGATATCCTTTACTAGTTTATGAATAGCCAAGTTGGGTGAGTTAGGAGATTAACTCACTTCTTTAAAAGTATTAAGGATGTCCTAAGTTTTAAAGTAAAGGGACTTGAAGAGTTTTAAAGTATATGATACTTGTTTCGTTTTAAACGTGTAAGTCCCTTGGATATGAAATTGTAATTGGCTAAGGTATAAAGTTAATATAACGACTTTATGGGAAGTTGGTTATATTAGCTTTATGGAAAGATAAATAAGGATAAATGACTTGATCTAATGAAAGGCAATTTGATTTTAAGGCATCAATTGCCTAAGGTTTTAAAAGAAAAGAAGTCACTTGATTTAGAAGCATAAGTATATTTCTAAAGGTATTGTGACTTGTCTTGAAAAGTAATTGTGACTTGATGCTACGTTTATTAGTATCTTGGAAGTTTTATAATGAAAAGAGTCATTTTTAAAAGAATAGAAGTACGTAGTACTTTGGGTTAAATTCCCGGATTTTTATAAAAGACATGTTAGTGCCTTAAGTAAACTAAAATGAGAGTGTATATGAATAAGGCTAATAAGAAGTTAGGGGGATTTCTTAACTTGCTTATTTATTGTATAATATGCCGGTAGTGCTTATGTTATGTATGATAAGTCGGTAGGGCTTATGTTATGATGGCCGGATGAGCTAGGGTAAGAGTATAAATGAGGGGTAAACCCCCAAGACGTTATACCACCTTCCCCAGGGTAAGAGTATAAATGAGGGGTAAACCCCCAAGACGTTATACCACCGCCTGGTAAGAGTATAAATGAGGGTAAACCCCAAGGCGTTATACCACCTGTTTAGTGATTTGCTACCCATGATGCGAGAATACCTCATGCGAGTCCTTATGGACTTATGCGGGTGAAATAGTCCCGTGCGGTAGTGCACTATCGCGAGAATACCTCATGCGGGTCTACACGACCTATGCGGGTGAAATAGTCCCAGGAGTAGGATTGCTTAATGATACTGCGGGCGGATGGTCCTGCTTTGATCATGAGCTTCCTATTTTTATGTTGTAAGTATACTCTTATTTACTATCATTATTAGTAAGGCACAGTGTACTGTAATTTGATTATCATACATGTCTCCGGCTTTGTTTTAAACTTATGATGTAATTACAGTATTTTCCAGTTTTACATACTTAGTACATATTGTGTACTGACCCCCTTCCTCGGGGGCTGCGTTCATGCCGCAGGTAGGGGTAAGCAGGTGGTGGATCCTCATTCTTAGGATCAATGATCAGGCGTCAGAAGCTCCATTTCTCTGGAGGCTTGTCTTTTTGGTACAGTCTTTCCCTGATGTTGTAGATTTATGTGCATTCAGGGGTATGGCGGGGCCCTGTCCCGCCACAGTTGTTATTCCTAGAGGTCTGTAGTCACATGTTGTGGTTTGGGTTGTAAGGACAGAGTTGTAATGTGTTACTTGTGATTATGTATATCTTATGGGAGCGGCACTTATCGGCTGCTTTGTGATGTTATTGTCTAAACATGTTATATGTTGTGTATGTTCATTGCTATTCTCGATGTATACAGGCAGGTGCCGGTAGGAGCACGATCCGGCCGGTCGGGTCGTGACAAAAGTGGTATCGAGCGATTAGTCCTCGGAAAGTGTCTGAGCCGTGTCTAGTAGAGTCTTGATGATCGGTGTGTTGTGTACCAAATCTATAATCGGAGGTTGCAGGACATTTAGGATTGGTTTCCATTCTTCTCTCCGAGATCGTGCGATGAAATGTCTTATTAGGTTGAATCCTCTGCGACCTATTCTTATGAAAGCGATTATGCCTCGCGGAAGGCGACGAGGCCAGAAGGGCAAAGCGGCGAGGCGCTAGCGGTACTCGAGGTTACTCGAACTCGAGCACAGACTATGCACGAGGTAGTAAGCGGTCGACGAGTTCAGCCACGCCAGCGATTAAAAGGCGAGGCGGCGGTAGCTCGAGGTTCGTGCGAGCCTCGATTCGCGGCGGGGCGAGTATAGAGACTACGGGAAGCGGTCCGGTTATTGACCAAAGATAGTAGCGAGCGGCAAGCGAGGCGGTGGCTAACCACAGGCGGCGATTTGCGGATTCGGGATTTCCTAGGTTATCATCCACCGAGTTTTATGGTTCGAGTGCGAGGAGGATCCGCAGGAGTTCATTCGGCAGCTACAGCGGACTATGCAGGTTCTTAGGGCTTCGGAGACAGAGTCTGTTATGCTAGCCTCTTACCGGTTACTCGATATTGCGTTGAACTGGTTTGAGTCATAGGAGTTGTCGAGATGTGAGGATGCTCTTCCAGCTGTTTGGGAGGAGTTCACAGAGGCCTTCATGGATCACTTTTTTCCTCTTGAGATGAGGAGAGCCCGCGTAGATAGATTCTTGACCTTGAGGCAGAATGGGAGGACTATCAGGGAGTACAGCCTGGAGTTTGACTCTTTGGCCAGGCATGCGCACACCATTGTAGCTGACATGGCGGACAGAGTTCATCGTTATGTGATGGGGCTAGGCCGTCATATGATTCTGATGCTTGAAGTAGCTCTTCAGCCGGTATGGACTTTGCGGAGATGCAGCGTATGCGCGAGGATGAGGATAGAGAGAGGAGGATCGAGTTGACTCGAGCCAGCGAAGGCCCAGGGCAGCGAGTCTCAGGCGATTTCGAGGCGGCCTCGGCGAACTAGGTCCACATTCGGCCAGCCTGAGTGCTCCTTCATTTTCGGCGGGAGGTCTGATCGGCGAGTCATTGAGGCGGTCGGGCTCGGGACTTGAGGTTTGAGAGGCGGAACTGCCACCGTCGAGACCACCCATATCTCGGTGTGCTCGTCGGTAGGTCTCACCGGCGAGTCGCGTAGCTCGGAGCTTGTTACTCTTGTGGCCAGCAGGGCCATTTGAGGAGAGATTGTCCGTTTAGAGGCATCATGGGTGGTACGGTGCGGTAGCAGGATCGATTCTTTGGGTCTTCCTTCTTCTTGGTTATGCGCCCGGAGGCGTGGTGTTCACGGGCCGTGAGTCGTGGCAGAGGTCGTGGTGGTGGTTCCAGTTCTAGCGGTCCACAGAGCCGCATTATTCCTTAGCCAGCCGCCAGGATCAGGAGGCTTCCCCTGACGTCGTCACATGTACATTATTGATTTCATGCTGTGACGTATATGATTTGATAGATTCAGGTTCTACCTTGTCGTATGTGTCCCCTCTTATTGCGGGTTGAATCGGGATAGAGCCGGTGTCGATAGAGTCTTTTGAGGTAGCTACGCCAGTGGGTGATTCAGTGTTAGCTGAGCAGGTGTATAGAGGTTGTCCGGTGTTTATTTACGATCGCCGGACCTTGCGAACTTGATAGAGTTGGAGATGTGATTTTGATGTCATTATGGGTATGGACTGGTTGGCTTCTTGTTATGCCAACGTTGACTGTAGAGACAGGTTGGTTCGGTTCCAGTTTCCTGGCGAGCCAGTTATCGAGTGGAAGGGCAACACAGCGTCGCCGAGGGGTAGGTTTATTTCATACCTCAAGGCCAGGAAAATGGTGCGGAAAGGGTACATCTATCATTTGGTTCGGATATTCTGTTATACCCCGTAGTTCCAGGGTATGTATGCGAGGACGTACGTACGAGAATACGACAGAAAAATTGGAAAGGAAGAAAGATGTGATTTTTCGACGGAAAAGTTTCCGGTTTTTGTAAAGGAAAAATGTTCGTTGATGGGAATTGGATTCCCATATTTAGTATTTGGGCTTCTTGAATTATATTAGAATTATGAGATTTTATTTCCGGAATTGGTCACGTGGGGCCCACGGGAGAAATTTACGGTTTTGTGGGGCCCACTTTGTTTTCGAGATTTTGGCCATTATGGATATTTTCGGAAGATGAAATATTTTGGACGAGTAGGAGGGCGACACGTGTCACCCCTCTAGGTGGCTCTTGGCCGAAATTTGCTAACAAGTGGCAAGACAAGTGGCCTTGTCTTGCAAGATATTTTAGTTGGACAAGTGGCTTGTGGGGCCCACACACACTTGTCCCCAATCTCAACCACACACTTGCCTTCATCCTAGCCCTTGGTTGTCCTATATATACACTACTAGTTGATGAAATCTCCCACACTTAACCATTTCAAGACTTGAGAAAACCTCCCTCTCCGCCTTGTTTGCTCTCGGCCATGGTGTCATTTCTTGAGAAAATTTTGTCCAACAATTCTTAAACTCTTAAGTGTTCTTCCCTAAGGTGTTAGGAAGATTGTGTACCAAGAGTTGGAAAAGATTTCACACCCCTAACCTCTATTTTGTTGCCTTGGCCGAAAGTTGCTAGTTGGAAACCTAAGTGTTCTTCACTTTTTGGAGTTGAATCTTGATGGGAAGTTGGTTAGGAGCTTCTATGGGTTGCTTGTAGCGGATTGGAACGTAAATATTTGGAGCTAAGACTTGCTTGGAACGACTTTAAGAACTTGGATATTCTTGGGCTATTTGAGGTAGTGAAACTTAAACCTCTTTGTGAATTGGTTATTATACATATATTATAAGTATATTATGGAGTATATAATATATGGAGTAAAGTTTGGAAGAGTTGGATCTTGTTAACTTGTTAAAAGAAAGGATTGGCTTTTAGCCATTAAAATGGTAAAAACGTATCCAACGTATCAAACGTATCTTACTTGTGAAAAAGTATTTAACAAGTAACTATAACTTATATTAAGATGGAATATAAGTTGGATGACTAATGAAGTAATTGGATAAGTAAAATGGACAAAGTTGGCCAAGGACCCCAACTTAAAATTTGTATTTACTTTGGTGTATTTACTTTGGGTATTTACATTTCTGTTAAGGGGAAGATTGTTCAATCGCGTTTCGTTTGGGCGTGTGATCCCCTTTTTAATTATTGTATTGTTATGAAGGCGTGATAGTAAACCGCGTTACCGTTTGGGCGCGTAATCCCCTTCTTTTACTTATTGTTGTTATGAAGGCGTGATAGTAAACCGCGTTACCGTTTGGGCGTGTAATCCCCTTCTTTATGTTGTTTACTTATTACGCCTTATATATGGCATATAATTACGGTTATTCGGGCCTTGGAGAAAGATGGAAAAGTGAGTAAAAACGGGGGAAGTGCTGCCCAATTTTCCGTAGAATTAGAGGGTTTTTATTGGTATAAGTCTTCAATGGTAAGAAAGGTTTGATAGAAGTACTATGACCATTTTAGGAGTGGAGTACTACGTGTGGCGTGATCTACTTGGCTTAAGGAGTAGCCGGCGGGTTGAAGTACTTAGAGCGTTTTGCTAATTGTCGATAATCGTCGCGAGGTATGTGAACCTCTTCCTATCTTTTCTAGCATGATTGTTGTGAACTATGTAGTACGGTAGACGTACGTGTGCTAAACGAGTTTTGGTTGGTTTAAAACATAGAGTGTTATAATAGCTTTATGGGAAGTTAGTTATAACGACTTTATGTAGGTAAAAAAATGGTTTATTGATTTTAGAAGTTAAGAGACTTGATCTTGAAAGATAAGAGACTTGACTTAATTGACTTGATATGAATTTTGTTAAAAAGTGTGAAACCTCATTCGTGAGTAATGAGTACTTGGTTTTTAAAGAGTGATGTTTTACTGATTTCGGAAATGAGAATAAGTATCGAACAAACCATTGCAGCGTTAATAAAGGAAAATGTATTGACTAATTAATTATATTAAAACCAGTAGAAACCTCCATCTGCATAGAAGCTAAGATAAGACAAAATTGGATTACATTTCCTAGATCATGGCTGCTTTAATAAGATGGTTATAAACAAGGATAACCTACTCACACATAAGGCATATGTTGTTCAAATTGTTTTAAAAGAGATTACGGTATTAAGTGATTAAGACTATGATCTATGGAATCTTTCGAAAATAAGAGACTTGAGTATTTGAAATTAGGCAAACTTGAACTTTTGGGGAAAAAATGTTGTTACTTGATTTTTAAAAAGGAAAGTGTTTTGGTTTACTTATAAATGTTAGTCACTCTATGTTAATACTACGGGTATCGGGTGACCTTTGTAAAAGAAATGGATCTTTTAAAAGAATTTAACGTATGTAGTACTTTGGGGTTAAAACCCGGACTTTGACATAAAATGAAAGTACCTTGAGTTGTGTGTAACTTGCCTATGTTTGCGTGTGATAGCCTTGTTGTGCAATCGTATTTCTATACCGCCGCTCTCGATGGAGGGCTGATTTGTTGTGAGCGATTCCTATCGAGTCCCACGAGATGGTAGAGACATGTATTCCATACGATTCTATCGAGTCCCATGAGATGGCGAGACATGTATTCCATACGATTCTATCGAGTCCCATGAGATGGGCGAGACATGTATTCCATACGTTTCCTATCGAGTCCCATGAGATGGGCCGAGACATGTATTACATACGATTCTTATCGAGTCCCATGGGATGGGCCGGGAATGTATTCCATACGATTCCACCTCGAGTCCCATGAGATGGGCCGAGACATGTTATACGTATCACACGATTTATACCTAGACTGCCGGCAGTGAGGAAGGAGTTCCACGGGCATGAGGGATGACTTCAAGGGTGTGAGTCCCTGACTTGACATGACTGCTGTTATGTTGTGAACCGAGTTTGGTTATCATACATGTCTCTGTTTTATATAGATCATGATTTCATTCTGATATTTGATTTCGCCACATACTGTACTGCTTTACCGACCTCCCGGGAAATGCGTTCATGCAGTAGAGGTACATCAGTTGTGGATCCTCGCCATAGGATCATGATTCAGCGTATTGGGAAGCCCCGTTTCTCGGAGGCTTATCTTGTGGTATGTTACCACGAGTGCAGTAGGTTCTTGTACATTCGTGGTATGGCGGGGCCCGTCCCGCCATAGTTATTGTCACTTTCTTAGAGGTCTGTAATCTTGTTGTGGCGGGGTTGTAAAGGATGTAGCTATTCTCAAATATATACGAAAGCAACCATTTAGGTTGGCTTTGTTTATTATCATATCTCTTAATTCATGTTCATGTTTTTATTTCCGCTGATTTTCTCTGATGTTGTATCACTAGGGTGCCCGGGGTAAGGCACCAGTCACGGGCCCGGGTTCGGGTCGTGATAAAGTGGTATCAGAGCAGTTAATCCTCGGAAAGTGTCTACAGACCGTGTCCAGTAGAGTCTTGATTATCGGTGTGTTGTGCACCACATCTATAATCAGGAGGCTACAAGATATTTAGGATTGGTTTCCATTCTTCTCATTCTGAGATCGTGCCTTAGAGATGTGTTGTAATTTGGACTCCCTCTGACGTATTCTTATGTGCCAGTTATGCCTCCACGCAAGGCAATCGGGGCCCGAGGAGGGCATGCGAAGGAGGCTGCGAATCGAGTAGCGGTGGTCTCTACGAGGCCACGATGCACGAGACGTCGGACCACGGCAAGCAGAGGAGATGGGTTACAAGGAGATGGCCCGATTATTGGCGTGATAGTGGCAAGGCACGAGGATAGGTGGATCGCAGCAATTCGGTGCAGTGTACCGTAGTTCACGAGATCGGATAGTTTGAGATCGCGGGACTTTACAATGCAGCCCGCCGAGTTTTATGGGTCGAGGCACGAGGATGATCCGCGGAGTTCATCCGATTCTGGATCATGAGTGATCGAGCCGAGACCGTCGGTGGTCTTAGGTCACATCGGCCGCGCGATCTGGCGATCGTTTGATTCACGGGAGCTGCCCCGAGAGCATGCTCTCCCAAAGAGTTGGGACGAGTTCTCAAGAGCATTCTTGCACATTTCTTGCCTCCTGATGAGAGGGCTCGGTAAACATTTTTGACGTTAAGCGGTAGGCGTCACGGTTAGGGAAATCTGGCGTGGAGTTTGACTCGGCTCGGTATGTCCCCGCTTTAGTGACGAGATATGGAGGATGAGTGCACCGCCACGCCACCGGCTCGATGATTACTTGGCGAGGCTTGTTGGTGTAGCTCTTCACCGGCATGGACATTGCCCGCATGCAGCTCATGCACCAGGATGTGAGGCACGGAGAGGTCGACGGAATGACCGGGATCACCGAAGGCGAGCAGAAGTCCTTTGGTAACTTGAGCGGACCGCCTCGCGTAGGCTAGTTATGCATCTTCGCCAAGATGCAGTGGTCCTCCGCGCCTTGAGGCGCTCGGGTATTCAGAGCTGAGTCGAGCTCCGGGCTTCGTTCACGCAGTATACATGGGTTCTAGCGATCGGGTTCATGTTTCCCTCGGTGCACGCGATCGGCAAGCGTCATCCCGGGAGTGTCGTCTTTATGCGGTGCTTGTTTCACTGCGGCGTCGAGCCGTGTGACAAGAGATATCTAGGAAGAGATACAAGTAGAATGACGCAGCACCTGGGTCGGTGGCGAGTTCCTCTCCTACATAGCTATCGCCCGAGCAGGGATTATGATTAGAGCGGCGAAGGAAATGAAGCGGTTGATCTGGTATATTCTTACCCTGCAGACCGGTATCGTTGTTGATATGATGATGTGCTAAGTATTATGTTCCGATAGCGTTTTGTTAAATTATGATTTAGAGGCCTGGTTAGTAAAGGGGAAGTTGGGTAAAAGATTTTGTTTACGATTGACCTTTGTCGGAGAGCATAGTATACGAGGGGTATAATTGTGTGATAAGTCCCTGAGTGGTGTGAATTATAAGAGGGTAGTTGAGCTAAGAAGACCACTAGGTTTTCGTGACTTGATTAGTGAGATTGTTCCGGGTCGGGGGAAACAAGAGTTTGGCGCGGTTATGGGTCGGGTTGAGGACCATTCGCGGGTCAACCCGTAGCCCGGTTTGTGGTGGGGTCAGTTTGAGGTGGTCCCGCCAAGTGGTAGGGTCGCGAGGGCGCTAGGCCCAAATTTAGATGACCAAGTTTGGAGGTAGTGACTCCAAGGTTTTGGAAACTGAAGCGATGACTGAAGTGTGGTACGTATACTGGAAAGAGTTCGGGTGTTCGAGAAGTGTACGACAAGTAAGGAAAGAAGTGAACGTGTGCTAAGAGATGGAAGTGATCATTTTTGTGAAGTGAAGGTGCGAAGAAAGTATCCTTTGGACCAGGAGCGAGAGTTGGTGTTGTTTTTACATCTTCGAGGTGATTCCTCGTTGGCTTGGATTTGAGTTTTGCGCGTATGTTATATTATGGCCATGTGTGGCATAATTGGTTTCGTAAGTATAGTAGTGGAGACTATACCGACGCAGGTATGTTTGGAGATTTAGAAGGAACATTCGGGACGAATGTTTCTAAGGGGGGAATAATGTTATACCCCGTAGTTCCAGGGTATGTATGCGAGGACGTACGTACGAGAATACGACAGAAAAATTGGAAAGGAAGAAAGATGTGAATTTTCGACGGAAAAGTTTCCGGTTTTTGTAAAGGAAAAATGTTCGTTGATGGGAATTGGATTCCCAGATTTAGTATTTGGGCTTCTTGAATTATATTAGAATTATGAGATTTTATTTCCGGAATTGGTCACGTGGGGCCCACGGGAGAAATTTACGATTTTGTGGGGCCCACTTTGTTTTCGAGATTTTGGTCATTATGGATATTTTCGGAAGATGAAATATTTTGGACGAGTAGGAGGACGACACGTGCCACCCCCCTAGGTGGCTCTTGGCCGAAATTTGCTAACAAGTGGCAAGACAAGTGGCCTTGTCTTGCAAGATTTTTTAGTTGGACAAGTGGCTTGTGGGGCCCACACACACTTGTCCCCAATCTCAACCACACACTTGCCTTCATCCTAGCCCTTGGTTGTCCTATATATACACTACTAGTTGATGAAATCTCCCACACTTAACCATTTCAAGACTTGAGAAAACCCTCCCTCTCCCTTCATGTTGCTCTCGGCCATGGTGCCATTTCTTGAGCAAATTTTGTCCAACAATTCTTAAACTCTTAAGTGTTCTTCCCTAAGGTGTTAGGAAGATTGTGTACCAAGAGTTGGAAAAGATTTCACACCCCTAACCTCTATTTTGTTGCCTTGGCCGAAAGTTGCTAGTTGGAAACCCTAAGTGTTCTTCACTTTTTGGAGTTGAATCTTGAAGGGAAGTTGGTTAGGAGCTTCTATGGGTTGCTTGTAGCGGATTGGAACGTAAAGATTTGGAGCTAAGTGTTATACCCCGTATTTCCAGAGTATGTACGTGAGGGCGTACGTATACAATTTGAGCCTTAAAGTAGGCATAGATTCGAAATTTGTACACAACACCCGGTTAGAGTCGTTTTTCGACGAAACGTTTCCACAGCTTTCGTAGGGAAAATTCCGGCTATGTCATTTATAATTTTTGCGGATTTTTACCAGAGACGAACATTTTGGATCAACGGAGGGTGACATGTGTCACCTCACATTGGAAGAGGTTGGACGGCAATTGGCCATTCTTGGCACGTTTTTGTTGCCCAATTTTGGTCAAGGGTTAGGTAGGATATTTTTGTGTAGATGGATAAGGTTGCACATGGCTTAATCTTGGCCTTACACTTGCCTTGCACTTGGCACCATCTTGGCCATTGGTTGGCCTTCACTTGACCTATAAATACCCTTAGTTGATGAACTTTCTTCATCCAAAATTGAGCAATCTACCTAAGTCTCAAAATCCTCCCTCCCTCTTGTAGTTCTCGTCCAAAGCCTCTCCCCTCCTCCTAGTGGCCTTTGGCGAGAGTTTCCCTCCCTTTGTAGTGGTAGCGTGGGGTACCCCAGCCTAGTTGTCTCGTATAAATACCCCTTGTAGTGGTATAGAAATACTCTCTAGTATTGTTATAATGTCCAAATACCTTGCCCAAATACCTTGTAGTATTCCCAAGTTACACTTATACTAGCCAGAAAATACCATTATACTTTCCTCAAGCAAAACGAAACCTAAGTAAATCTTCACCGTAGTTGAAGTTATAAGTAGAAGTTGGTTAGAACTTCTAAGGGTTGTTGGAGCGGATTGGAGCACTCGGAGTAGGAGCTAAACCTTGCTCAGGATCGACATATAAACTCGGATAATTTTGGGCTTATCGAGGTAAACATTCTTGACCTTCTGTTGTAATTGGAAATTACATGTTGTAGGAGTATATAGTTAAAGTATACTATATATAGAATTGAACATAGCTGTGCGGCAATGTCTTTTGACTTAAGCCTGAATAATACTTACGGCAATGTCTTGCGACTTAAGCTGAATTTAAATAAGAGAACCGAATCAGAATTACATGGGGTAGACATGAGACTTGTGTTGTATTCTTTTAGTAAAATTGTACACGTCCGGTTTGACGTGCAAACCCCCCCCCCCTGGTTGGCTTGGTAGCCGTCCTCGGTAAAGCGAGGAGATTAACGCTTATGGCGGGGAAATGTTGAATTTTCAGAGAATATGGAACGATGTTAATAGCGCTGTGGCCTTATAGGTCAAGTACTACGTGTGGTGCGATCTACGTGGCTTAAGGTGTAGCCGCGGTTTGAAGTACTTGGAGCGTTTTGCTATTAGTCGGCACTCGTCGCGAGGTATGTGAACCTCTTCCTATATCTTATAGCATGATATGTGTGAACTATGTAGTGCGATAGACGATACGTGTTAATCGTGTTTGATTGTTTTAAAACATAAAGTGTTATAACGGCTTTATGGGAAGTCAGTTATAACACTTTACGTAGGTAAGAAAATACTTTGTGGTTTTAAAAGGTAATCGTGTGAATTATGGCTAGTTATAATAAAGAACTTGATGTATTTCAAAAGATTTATAAATCGTTTTGAAGGGAGAGTAACACTTGGTTTTAAAGGTTTTAAAAAGAGTTATACTAGCTTTATGGAGAGTTAGGTATAATGTCTTGAGAGAGGTAAAGAAAATGGTTTACTGATGTTAGAAGTTAAGAGACTTGATCTTATAAGATAAGAGACTTAACTTATTTGTTTAATGTGAATGTTTGTGTGAAACCTCATTCGTGAGTAATGAGTACTTGGTTTTATTTAAAGGGATAATGTTTTACTGATTTCGAAATCGAATGTGCATCGACAGCACCACCGCAGCGTAATAAAGGAAAATGTATTGAATAATGATGTATCGTATTAAAACGGTAGAAACCTCCATCTGCATAGAAGCTAAGATGAGACAAAATGATATTACATATCTAGATCACGGTCGCTTAATAAGATCGATTATAAACAAGAATAACCTACTCATATAAGGCATATGTTTCTCAAATCATTAAAGGAGAATTATGTTTTAACGGATGAAAACTATGAACTACGAGACCTTTTCTAAAAATGAGAAACTTGAGCATTTGAAATTAGGCAAACTTGAACGCTTGGAAAATAAGGTTGTTACTTGATTTTTACAAAGGAAAGCATTTTGTTTACTTAACAACGTTTCACTCTATTTTTATACTACGGACATCGGGTGACTTTTATAAAAGGAATGGATCTCTTTAAAAGGAATTTAACGACGTAGTACTTTAGGGTTAAAACCGGACTTTGGCATAAAATGAAAGTAACTTGAGTTGTGTAACTCGACTATGCTTGTGTTGTGTAACTTGCCTATCGGGTTGTTGTGTAACTTGCCTATGCTTGTGTTGTGTAACTTGCCTATGCTTGTTGTCGCGTAACTTGCTTATGCTTGTGGTGATAGCCTTGGTTGTGCAAGAATTGTTATTTTATGGACTAGCTCTCCACGAGGTTTCTTCGCTGCCTTGCCCGTCACGGTGGTCGGCTCGTACTTGCCGCCTCACGTTGATCGGCCTTGGTACCGTGAGTCACCGTGACTTGCCCGCTCAGCAGTAGTGACGAAGTCTCGCGACACGACCTTGGTCCTGGTGGTCAGCCTCAGACTTGCCCGGTCAACTCGTGACCTACCTTGGTATCCGAGTCGGCTCGCACTTGCGTGACGTGCTCGGCCGTGTTGTTTTGGTTGCATTATATTGGTACGGTCGGATCTGGTAGTTATACTTGTCCTATACGGTTTTTATGACACAGGTGGGACCTGGTGTTCATGTATACTCCTTGGTATTGTCATATCATAAACTGACGGCAGTGAGGAAGAAATTCCACTGGAACGAGTGATAATTTGGAGGGCGTGAGTCACGACTTGATGTAACTAGTTATATGTTATGCATCGTAGCTTGGTCATACATGTCTCCCGCTTTATATAGACTATTATGATTTCATTTACTGATTTACTGCTTTCACATACTTGGTACTGTTATGATCGACCTCGCCCGGTGCGATTACGCCATGAGTGTAAGTACATTGGTTTCGATCCGCTCTTAGGATCACCTTTCGCGCATTGAAGCTCCGTTCCTGAGGCTTATCTTTTGGTATGTGTTCTGAGTTGTAGGTTCTTGTACATTCGTGGTATGGCGGGGCCACTGTCCGTCATAGTTGTTGTAAATCTTAAGTGCATGCTTGTGTGGGCAAGGTGGTTTTGTAAAAGGATTAAACTGCTCGCTTTGAAAGAGTTGTTTATATATATTTTATTGGAAGCGTAACCGTTTGGTTGCTTTTTTATTATCTTGTCTCATGTTCATGTTTAAGTTTTATTTCACGGTTTTCTCGATGTAGTATCACCAGGGTGCCCGGGTAGGCACGACCACTGCCCGGATCGGTCGTGACAAAAGTGGTATCGAGCGCTTAGTCCTCTGAAAGTGTCTGCACCGTGTCTAGTAGAGTTCTTGATTATCGTATGTGTTGTGCACCACATCTATAATCGTGAGGTCGCAGACATTTAGGATTGGTTTCCATTCTTCTCATTCGAGATCGTGCCTCAGAGTATGTGATAAGATCGACCCTCCGACGATTTCGCTTTTACCGCTTATGCCTCCGCGTAGGCAACCCGCCCGTGGCGGCAAGGCAGCGAGGAGTCGCGAGCAGAGCGTGGGCAGACCACAAGACTCGAGCCTCCGCCCCGCACCGGAGCAGGAGATGAGTTACGCGGAGCTGGCCCGCGATGGCCGTGGTCAGGCGATTGAGGATAGCCGACGCAGCAGCTTCCAGAGCACCATGGTTCACCCTAGATCGATAGTTCGAGGCTACGGATTTTCCGAGTTGTAGCCGAGTTTTATGGGTCGAGGCTCGAGGATGATCCGCAGAGTTCATCCGACGCCATACGATCACGAGAGTGATCAAGGCCGAGACCGAGTCGGTGGTCCTAGGTTCGATCACCGCGTGATACCGCAAATGATCGTTTGATTCGTGAGCTGTCCCGGGAGAGCATGCACTTCCCTTTATGGACGAAGTTCTCGAGGCCTTTCTTGACATTTCTTGCCTCCACCGATGAGGGCTCGGGCAGATTTTTGGTGTTACGGCGTAATCCGCGCATAGCCTCGGGAGTACAATGTGGAGTTCGACTCATCGCCGACGCCCCGCGTTGGTAGCTAGTATGGAGGATCGAGTGCACCGATTTGTTACAGTGGCTCATGATCACCTAGCCGAGTTGTTCGGTGTAGCTCTTCACCGGCATGGACATTGCCCGCATGCAGCTTATGCACCGATGCGAGGAGAGGATAAATCGACGGAATGACCGTGGTCGCAGAAGAGGCTGTAACAGCAGGTCCTGGTGACTTTCGAGGCGGACCGCCAAGAAGAAAGCCGCGATGCGCTCCACCAAGACAGAGTGGTCTCCACAGCCTTTCGGACCTTCGAGATATTCAGGAGCGTCGTGGCTCCTGTGTTTCAGATTTTCGGGAGCAGAATGCTCGCGGACGAGGTTGCCCTTTGTCTCAGCACGTGCCGCCAGGAAAGCTTCATAGCGAGAGTGTCGTACTAACTCGGGATTGTTATTTTTGCGCCAACAGGCCATCCGGCAAGAGATCGTCCGACTGTGGTAGCACCGCAGATAGCATGGACTACTAGTGCGATGGTTCTTCACCTTCCATAGCCAGCAGATGTTCGTACACCTACAGCCCGGTAGAGGTCGCGGTGGAAGTTCCCAGCTTTAGCGTCCTTTGAACCGCCTATTTTCGTATATCCTTAACCTTTAAAGATTTGTATGCATGATATGATGACCTTATTATTGTGCTACGCTCGATAGCGTTATGATGGTTATGAGTTAAAGCTTGGCTAGTTGAAAGGATTCAGATGGGGCATGGAAAGTGTGAACTTTAGTGTTATACCCGTATTTGCAGTATGTACGTAGTGAATACGCATAAAAGGTTAGCCTTAAAAGTTAGGCTCGACGAAAATTATTGGGCACAACTCACAAACGATTGGTTTTCCGACTAAACGCTTTCCACCTTTCATAGGATAAATTCCGCTATGTCATTTCTTATTTTATGGATTTTTCCGAGAGACGTAACACTTTGGACCAATGAGAGGGCGACACTTTCCACCCTCTCATTGGTGGACTTGTCACGCAATAGGGCGATTGGATGACAATCCTTGTCATAAAGTTGGATAGATATTTTGTGTGCAAGTTGGCTAGGTACACTTGCCCTAATCTCGACCTTACACTTGCCTAGCACTTACAAATCTCGGCCATTGGTTGGCCATGTCTTGACCTATAAATACCCTCTTGAGATGAAGAGTTCTTCATCCACTAAAGCTTTCAAGTCTTGAAAACCTCCTCTCCCTTGTGAGCAATTGGCCCAAACACCCTCCCCTTTGAGTGAAGTTAGCGCCGAGGCCCTTCCCACCTCTAGCCTAGCCGAAACGTCCCCCCCCTCCCTTGGTAGGCAAGTTGCCTTCTAGTATTGTTATAATGCCCAATTTAACCTAGCCCACATTCCTTAGAACTTAGTAGAAGTTGTGGGAAACTTCTAAGGATTCTCGAGCGCTGAGCTTGATTGTGAGCTAAACCTCGCTCAGATCGACTTTTTACTTGGATATTATTGGGCTTATCGAGGTATATAATCCTAACCCTCTTTGTACTTAGAGAATACTTACATTGTAGAATAAGAATAAGTATAAATACTTAGAAGGTTGTTAATGAATAGAATTGAATCAGAACACCTTAGAAGCGGTATAAAAGAAGAATATACGAATCAGATTTACATAGACTGCTTTCACAGAGACTTATATAGCTCACCGTAGGGTTGTGCGCCCGACTTTCCGTAGAATTGAGGACCCTCTGCTTAGAATGACCTACGTAATAGTCTAGACTTTGATAGATATCTGACTATTATAGTCGATTCTCTCGCGACATACCGACTCAAGGTGGATTTCACGAGAAGGTATATGATTCTTCCTAAAGCATGATATTTTACAATATGTATATAGTACTAGACGATACGTGTTAAATCGAATAATACTTACGGGAATGCCTCACGGCTTAAGCCCGAATAATACGTGCAGAATGCCTCACGCTTAAGCCCAATAATAAAGAATCAAAACATTTCAAAAGGGCTATCAACCATTTATTAAACAAGAGAACTAATTGGTTTTGAAATGTAAGCTTAAGAGTTATACTAGCTTTATGGGAAGTAAGTATAACCACTTAAGATTGATAAAAGAAACAAGTTTGCCTATGTGTTTATAAAATACTTATATTGTGAAAAGAATAATAAGATGGTTTGATAAGTAGACATGATATGATGCTACGTGTGTTAGTATCTTGTAACGCTTGTATAGGCGAGTATCCTTGTTGTGCTTATTTTACTTAAAGATAAGTTGTTATGTTAGTATACTATCACTCACCTCTTGAGACGATACCGGGTTGTCGCCTCCACGCGGGTAGACTCAGCGTCCGGGACCATGATTCGAGAATACCTCATGCGGGTCCAGGGGGCCTGCGCGAGCTACGAGTTCCAGGTTAGTATGCGGGTTATGCCTCATGCGCGGTCATGTGGCTACGCGACAATGAGTCCAGGATTTACGCCGAGGAGCTACCTCGACGCGTGGTTATACCTCACGCGCCCACGCGAGGGCCGCCCGCGACTCGAGTTCAGGATTAGGCTTGCAGAACGAGGACGTGGGCGAGTGGCCCTGCTTTCGATCATTCGCAGCTCAGACAAGACGACACGCTTACCTATCGTTGTTTTGTTTGTGATGTGGCACTATGTGCGATTTCCTTGGTTGTTTGCACATATTTGTAAACCGGTTTTAAAAGAAATGATATGTTTTCATTTAAGTACTTTACGCCGCATACTTAGTAATTGCCAGATCGACTCTCCTTCGGGGCCGCGCTCATGCCGCAGGCGGGCAAGGTGTGCTAGATCCGCATCCCAGGATCTCTACGCTGGTGTCGAGCTCCATCTCTTCCGAGGCTCTACTTTTGTATGATCTCCTGTCAGAGATAGTTTTTGCCAGGTACGTATGGCGGCCCCGTCCCGCCATAGTTGTATATTTCAGAGGTTTGTAGTCATGTTGCATGTTGTGATGTAATCGCTAAAACATGATTATATATATGCCGTAAAGGCGATGTTTTCTCACATAATCTATGTCTTGTTTTATAAACTGTTTCATGTCTTGCTTTATGTTTCCACGATTACTGATGTATGACTACTGGGTGCCCCAGAAGGCACTACCACGCCCCGAACGGGTCGTGACAAAAGTGGTATCAGAGCGCTTAATCCTGAAAGTGTCTACTGACCGTATCTAGTAGTCTGATTATCTGTTGTGCACCACACCAATAATCGTGAGGCTATAGGATATTTAGGATCGGTTTCGCTCTTCTCATTCCGAGATCGTGCTTTAGTCGTGTTATAGGTTGACCTCTAACGTATTCCTTTCCCGTAATGGGCTTATGCCTCCACGAAGGCAACCCGCCTGTGGCGGCAAGTGAGCAATGAGGAGTCGCTAGCAGACACCCAGAGTCACGAGGGCTCGTGCCCGCCTATACCGTAGACGGCGAGTTCTATGACGCCGCCGCCCCAAAGAGACCACAAGACCCACACCTCCCGCCCCACACCGGGCGGAGGAGTTAGGTACAAGGAGATGGCCCGCCTTTTGGCTAAAGTCAGGCCCGACACGGCGAGAGGCCGACGCGGCGCCTGGGCCCAGCCTCCAGGCCGGCCGCACCTGTTCACCCGAGGCGCAGAGTTTGAGGCTACGAGACTTCGAGCCAGAGTTCGCCGGAGTTTTACGGATCGAGGCCGAGGATGATCCGCAGGAGTTCATCCGCCGCCAGAGGATTTTGAGAGTGATCGGCGCTGAGACCGAGTCCGTGATCTTTGGTTCACATAGGTCGCGTGATACCGCAAATGATTGGTTTGATTCATGGGAGTTATCCCGGAGAGCACGCCCCCGCCTACTGGGATGAGTTCTCGAGGCTTTCTCACTTCACTTCTTTCCTCCACAGATGGCGAGGGCGCGGCCGATAGATTTTTACCATCGAGGCAGAGGACGACCGCCGTGAGTACAATGTCGAGTTTGATTCATCGCTCGATATGTCCCAAAGATTGCAGCGTATATGGAGGATAGGTGCACCGCCATGTCACCGGGCTAGACGACTATATGGCCGAGTCACGTATGGGTTTCTCCACCGTATGGACATTACCCGCACGCAGCTCACGCCTCGATGCGGCGAGCGCAGAGGTCGACGAGTCGACGACAAGAAGCAGGTTAAGGCCGACGGGAGGGTCTTCGGTGGTTATCGTGGGCGCGCCTCAGCAGCCTCAGATTCGCACTACGCCAAAGACAGAGCACTCTCGCACCGCCCTCAAGACACCACGCTGAGGGCGCACTGCGGCCCTGTGGCTTCAGACGCCCGTGGTAGCAGAGGTATCGCCGACGGACCACCCCGCAGGTGGCCGATGCCAGAGATCCCATTACGGAAGTGTGGTACTACTTTTGGATCTTGTTACGATTGGGCTAGCAGGTCACTTTGCAGGATCGTCCGACCGGCACCGCGGTAGGCTCACCTTCGTGTTCTCGCTTGCCGCTTCATCATCTCCTACAGCTACTCGCCCGAGGCGTGGTGCTCATGGGTCACAGGTCGCGGCAGAGGCCGTGGCTCGTCTCAGCTTCTAGCGTCCTCGTAACCGTGATTTATGCTTTGTCCACCGACAGATCGTGAGGCCTCACCGATGTCGCCACAGTACCTTATCGGGCTGGGTTTGATATGTATGCTTGATAGATCCGGTTCTACTGGCCCCATATATCTCCCTTGTTGCTAGTAGGATAGGGATAGAGCTCGAGTCCATAGACCCTTTCGAGGTAGCTACGCCAGCTGGTGATTCGCGGTAGCTCACGTATATAGAGCTTGTCCCGTGATCATTTACGCCGCCGACCGCCGACTTGATAGAGTCGAGATGATTGACTTCGATGTGATCACGGGGATGGATTGGCTAGCCTCGCCACGCCAATGTAGACCGCAGAGAGAGAATAGCACGTTCCCAGCTCGGCGAGCCATTGCTGAGCGAGGAGCACAGACGCCGGCGGTAGGTTTATTTCCTACCCGGCCAGGAAGACGGTGCGTAGAGGGTATATCTACCATCTCGCTCGTGTTTGATACCGGTGCGTGCAGATTTTCCGCTGGCCCAGAGTCACGAGTTCCCGTGACGTGTTTCATGACCTCTGTATCCTCCCGAGAGGAGATCGAGTTTTGTATAGATGTGTTGCACGATACTCTACTATTTCCATTCCGCCATACGTAATGGCACCGCCGAGTTGAGAGAGTTGAAGGATCACTTAGGATTTGCTAGAGAAGGGCTTCATTAGGCCTAGTGTTTCTCCCCGGGAGCGCCAGATTGTTCGCAAGAAGATGACGACGCCGCGCACGTGTGTCGACATGTGCGGTGAACAAGGTGACCATTAAGAATGTATACCCTTCCTAGGATTGATGATTTGTTCGACTGGGCCAGTGGTGCGAGATGTTTTCCAAGATTGACCGCGATCGCTATCATCAAGTGCGAGTCGAGAGGTGGATGTCCCTAGATCAGATTCCGACCAGACGGCATTATGAGTTCGTGGTCATGTCTTTTGCTGACCAATGCTCCGGCAGATTCATGGATTTGATGAACCGAGTGTTCAAACCATTTTTGACACGCTTGTGATAGTGTTCATTGATGATATCTTGGTTTATTCTCGCCAGAAAGCAGAGACGCGAGCATTTGGCGATCGTGGCCGACGCTTCTCCAGACTAGCAGCTTGTACGCCAAGTTTTCCAAATGTGAGTTTTGGTTAACTTCGCATGGCGTTTCTTGGGCATATTGCCGGGCCGATGGCATTCGAGTTGATACGCCAAGATCGGCGCAATGACTTGCCTAGACCTACTACCCGGCTGAGGTTCGCAGCTCGGGCCTCGCAGGTATTATCGGCGGTTCGTGGAGAAGTTTGCTTCTATCTTCGCACCATTGACTAGGTCGACTCGTAAGGCGCCAAGTTTCATGGATGATGTCAGGAGCGGTGGTTTCCGCTGAAAGAGAGACCGACGACCGCCTCGCCTTACTCTTCCGCAGGTCCAGATGGTTATGTCGTACCGCGTGACGCGCCGCATCGGGTTGGGATGTGTGTTGACGCAGATGGCGAGTTATAGCATATGCATCCCGACACCAAGAAACACGAGGAACTACCCCACCCATGATTTGAGTTGGCACCGTGATTCACGCCAAGATCCGAGGCACTATTTGTACGGGGTTCACGTGGATATTTTTACTGCACCACAAGAGCCTCCAAAGATATCTTCACCGCAGGAGCCGAACTTACGATGAGACGGTGGTTAGAGTTGCTTAAGGATTACGATGTGGACATTCTGCACTACCCGCAAGGCCAACGCCAGGCGTATGCCCTAGTCGTAGGTCGGGGAGCCCATCGATGTGCGGCAACAGAGAGAAGGGACATGGTTCGTAATTTGCACCGATTAGCGAGCCTTGGTGTCCGCTTGATTGATTCCGATAGCAATGGGGTTAGAGTTCGCGAGGTTGTCAGTCTTCCATCGCTGAGGAGGTGAAGAGGCGTGATTCGAGGATCCACTTTGATTCGATATCGCGATACACTCTTCGCGAGGCGCGGTCCTGAGGTAGCACCACGGGTGCTAAGGTTTGAGGGAGTTGTGTGTTCCAGATGTTTCGTGACTTCGCACAGTTCTTGGGAAGCACACAAAGGTTACTCTATCCATCCGGGTCGACCAAGATGTACCACGACCTTAGATCCGTGTATCGCGGATGGCTTGAAGAGGACGCTGCAGAGTTCGTAGCTCGGCCCGTGTTGTCGCAGTGAAGGTAGAGCACCGAGACCGTGGTTTGTTACAGCGATAGAGATCCCGACTGAAGTGGAGGTAATCAACATGGACTTCATCACGGATTACCTCGCACTCGGAGGAGACATGATTCTATACGGGTTATCGCCGACAGTCGACGAAATCAGCCCACTTTCTTCCCGTCAGACGACTTTTTCTACCGAGGATTATGCCGCACTTTACATCCGAGAGATCGCCGATCGCATGGAGTCCCTACTTCGATCATATCGCATGCAGGAGCCCGCTTTACGCCAACTGGAGGTCCTTCCGCAGGGGTTTAGGACGCAGTGAGCTCGAGCAATCGCATTTCATCCACGCATGCATGACGACAGCAGAGCGCACTATCCGCACTTCGAGGATATGCCGCGAGCCCGTGTTATTGACTTCGGGGTAGTTGGGAGGATCATTTGCCTCTAGTTGAGTTCGCAGATAATAATAGCTACCACCCAAGATTCGATGGCGCCTTACGAGGCCTTGTATGGGAGGAAGCGCAGATCGCCTATAGGTTGGTTCGAGGGCGAGGTGAAATGCTAGTGGGACCAGAAGTGCAGCAGCAAGTGGATAAGGTGAAGCTTATCCGAGAGCGCTATCGATACCGTAGTCACGTGGTCAGATGCAGATCATCATCGCCGACATCCGAGTTTGCGATTGATGATTGGGTTTTCTCGGTGTCACCCACGGCGGGTGTGATGAGATTCGGAAGAAGGAAACTCACCAGCGTACATCGGGCCGCTTCGATTGTCCGCAGGTAGGCAAGGTTGCCTATGAGTCGATCCGCCGTCCGATTGGAGGCGCTGCATCCGATGTTTCACGTTTATGCCGAGGAGATGATCGGGATCCATCTAGTGGTACATCCGATTGACGATGTCCAGTGACCGAGGGTTATCGTATGAGGAGATTCCCATAGCGATAATCGATCGTCGTTAGGCGTCATGACGGTTGACGTGGCCTCCATCAAAGTCTTGTATGCGAACGAGCTCGGCGAGAGACGACGCGGGAAGCCGAGGAGGACATGAGGCGTAGATACCTCACCTATTCCCCACACCTCCGGTAACCTACTTTCCTACTTATTGATTCAATTGACTTACGTGCTAAGTGTTTTTTGCAATCGCTTAGGTTGTTAAGAACCTTATCTTTAATCGTTTGGGAAGGAACATTCGGGACGAATGTTTCTACGAGGGGAGAATGTTATACCGTATTTGCAGTATGTACGTAAGGGAATACGCATAAAAGGTTAGCCTTAAAAGTTAGGCTTGACGAAAATTATCGGGCACAACTCACAAAACGATTGGTTTTCCGACTAAACGCTTCCACTTTTCATAGGATAAATTCGGCTATGTCATTTCTTATTTTTATGGATTTTTCCGAGAGACGTAACACTTTGGACCAATGAGAGGCGACACTTTCCACCCTCTCATTGGTGGACTTGTCACGCAATAGTCGATTGGATGACAATCCTTGTCATAAAGTTGATAGATATTTTGTGTGCAAGTTGGCTAGGTACACTTGCCCTAATCTTGACCTTACACTTGCCTAGCACTTGGCTAAATCTTGGCCATTGGTTGGCCATGTCTTGACCTATAAATACCCTCTCGAGATGAAGAGTTCTTCATCCACTAAAGCTTTCAAGTCTTGAAAACCCTCCTCTCCTGTGAGCAATTCGCCCAAACACCCTCCCCTTGAGTGAAGTTTTGGCCGAGGCCCTTCCCCCCTCTAGCCTAGCCGAAACCTACCCCCCCTCCCTTGGTAGGAAAGTTGTCTTCTAGTATTGTTATAATGCCCAATTTAACCTAGCCCAAATTCCTTAGTACTTAGTAGAAGTTGTGGAAACTTCTAAGGATTCTCGAGCGCTGAGCTTTGGATTGTGAGCTAAACCTCGCTCAGATCGACTTTTACTTGGATATTATTGGGCTTATCGAGGTATATAATCCTAACCTCTTTTGTAATTAGAGAATACTTACTGTAGAATAAGAATAAGTATAAATACTTAGAAGGTTGTTAAGGAATAGAATTGAACTGTAACACCTTAGAAGCGGTATAAAGAAGAATATACGAATCAGATTTACATAGATCTGCTTTCACAAGAGACTTATATAGCTCACCGGTAGGGTTGTGCCGACTTTCCGTAGAATCGAGGACCCTCTGCTTAGAATGACCTACGTAATAGTCTAGACTTTGATAGATATCTGTGACTATTATAGTCGATTCTCTGCGCGACATACTCGACTTGGCAGTGGATTTCACGGTAAGGTATGTGATTCTTCCTAAAGCATGATATTTTACAATATGTATATAGTACTAGACGCATACGTGTTAAATCGAATAATACTTACGGAATGCCTCACGCTTAAGCTCGAATAATACGTGACGAATGCCTCACGCTTAAGCCCGAATAATAAAGAATCAAAACATTTCAAAAGGGCTACCAACCATTTATTAAACGTAAGAGAACTAATTGGTTTTTTTGAAATGAAGCTTAAGAGTTATACTAGCTTTACGGGAAGTAAGTATAACCACTTAAGATTGATAAAAGAAACAAGTTTGCGTATGTGTTTATAAATGCATTTATATTGTGAAAAGAATAATAAGATGGTTTGATAAGTAGACATGATATGATGCTACGTGTGTTAGTATCTTGTAACGCTTGTATAGCAGTATCCTTGTTGTGCTTATGTTACTTAAAGATAAGTTGTTATGTTAGTATACTATCACTCACCTCGAGATGATACCGGTTGTCGCCTCCGACGCGGTAGACTCAGCGTCCGGGACCATGATTCGAGAATACCTCACGCGGGTCCAGGGGCCTGCGCGGAGCTACGAGTTCCGGTGTTAGTACGCGGGTTATGCCTCACGCGGTCTATGTGGCCATGCGACAATGAGTCCGTGACGACGCCGAGGAGTAGCTACCGATGCGGGTTATACCTCACGCGCCCACGCGAGTGGCCTATGCGGACTCCGGAGTCCGTGATTAGGCTTGCAGAATGAGGATGCGGGCGAGTGGCCCTGCTTTCGATCATTCGCAGCCTCAGACAAGACGACATAGCTTACCTATTGGTTTTGTTTGTGATGCGGCACTATGTGCGCTTCCTCGTCGTTTCACACATATTTGTAAACCGGTTTTAAAAGAAATGATATGTTTTCATTTAAGTACTTTACGCCGCATACTTAGTACTGTAATCGACTCTCCTTCTGGGCCGCGCTCATGCCGCAGTAAGGCAAGCAGTGCTAGATCCGCATCCTCAGGATCTCTACGTTGGTGTCGTGAGCTCCATCTCTTCCGAGGCTCTACTTGGTATGATCTCCCGTCAGAGATAGTTTTTGTACAGTAGGTATGGCGGCCCCGTCCCGCCATAGTTGTATATTTCAGAGGTCTCAGTAGTCATGTTGCAAAGGTCTGGATGAATCGCTAAAACATGATTATATATATACGCCGAAAGGCGATGTTTTCTCACATAATCTATGTCTTGTTTTATAAACTGTTTCATGTCTTGCTTTATGTTTCCGCCGATTACTCGATGTATGACTACTGGGTGCCTTGCAGGCACTACCACGGCCCCGAACGGTCGTGACATTTAGAATATTTCATGCCGAGACCTTAGATGTGCGTCGCCTGAGTACCGCATTTTGCAGTGATCCTCGCTTAATACATTTTATGCCTAGAATGTGTCAGGTGATAATTTCCTCGAGTAAAGGTTAAACGGAAGTGGTAGCTTTCATGACTGTTGAGGTAAGATTGTTCCGCCTGGGAACAAGAGCGGACGCGTTAGTGGATCGGGTCAGCTACGCTGAGGCCAACCCGCCACGGCTTCAAAGCCGGGTCAGCTCGTGGTCCCGCCAGCGGTAGGTCACGAGGGTGCTAGCCCAGTTTAGATGACCATCGATGAGTTCGCGGGTATGTTCGACCAGAATCGGTTCGTGAAGGCCGGAATGGCCTTAGTAAAGAAGCTGGCCAGTAAGATGACCAAGTTCGGTAAAGGCTCGAGGTTGGAAACAGGCGCTGACTAAAGTGTGGTACGATACTGTAAGAGTTCAAGTGTTCGAGAAGAGTACGACGAGTAAGGGTAAAGGCGAGCATGTATTGCAGCATAGATATGATCATTTCGCGACTTTATAAGCGCAAGGATGTATATTTTAGACCTCGTGAATCGACGCAATCCGGCACCATTTGTCGGGTCACCGATGACACTAGAACCTCGCGCAAGGTGACAAAAGTTTGTGATGTTAGAGGTTTCCTCGGACTTGGACGTAAGTATTTACGCGGTGTTTCAGGCTACCAGGGCGCTGGCAACTTTTTAGAAGAACTCTATCGTTATCCGTCTCGAAGGAACATTCGACGAATGTTTCTGGCGAGGGAGAATGTTATACCCCGTATTTCCAGAGTATGACGCAGGGCGCACGATACAATTTGAGCCTTAAAGTAGGCATAGATTCAAATTTGTACACAACACCTTGCTAGAGTCGCTTTTTCGACTAAACGCTTCCACAGCTTCGTAGGGAAAATTCCGCTATGTCATTTATAATTTTTATGGATTTTCCGAGAGACGAACATTTTGGATCAACGAGGGATACGTGTCACCTCACATCGGGAAGAGGTCGACGCAATTGGCCATTCTTGGCACGCTTGTTGCCCAATTTTGGTCAGGCGGTTAGGTAGGATATTTTTGGGTAGATGGATAAGGTTGCACATGGCTTAATCTCGCCTTACACTTGCCTTGCACTTGGCACCATCTCGCCATTGGTTGGCCTTCACTTGACCTATAAATACCCTTAGTTGATGAACTTTCTTCATCCAAAAATTGAGCAATCTACCTAAGTCTCAAAATACTCCCTCCTCTTGTAGTTCTCGCCCATAGCCTCCCCTCCTCCTAGCTGCCTTGGCCGAGAGTTTCCTCCCCTCAGTGGGTAGCCATGGGTACCCCTAGCCTAGTTGTCTCGTATAAATACCCCTTTGTAGTGGTATAGAAATACTCTCCTAGTATTGTTATAATGTCCAAATACCTTGGCCCAAATACCTTGTAGTATTCCCAAGGTTACACTTATACTAGCCTGTAAAATACCATTATACTTTCCTCACGCCAAAACGAAACCCTAAGTAAATCTTCACCCGTAGTTGAAGTTATAAGTAGGTTGGTTAGAACTTCTAAGGGTTGTTTGGAGCGGATCGAGCACTCCTGAGTAGAGCTAAACCTTGCTCAGATCTACATATAAACTCTGATAATTTTGGGCTTATCGAGGTAAACATTCTCGACCTTCTGTAATTGGAAATTACATGTCAGTGAGTATATAGTTAAAGTATACTATATATAGAATTGAACATACCGTAAGGCAATGTCTTTGACTTAAGCTCGACAATACTTACGCAATGTCTTCGCGACTTAAGCTCAATTTAAATAAGAGAATCGAATCAGAATTACATAGATCAGACATGAGACTTGCGGTCAGATTCGTGAGTAAAATTGTACACGCCCTGCTTAGACGCAAACCCCGTCGGTTGGCTCGCAGCCTGCAGCGAGGAGATTAACGCCATGTGGGGAGGTGCCGAATTTTCAGAGAATATGGAACGATGTTAATGTCGCCTTGTGGCCTTATAGGTCAAGTACTACGCAGGCGCGATCTACGCGGCTAAGGCCGAGCCGACGGCTTGAAGTACTTGAGCGCTTTGCTATTAGTCAAGACTGTCGCAGGTATGCGAACCTCTTCCTATATCTTATAGCATGATATGTGTGAACTATGTAGTACGCAGACGCATACGTGTTAATCGTGGTTTGATTAGTTTAAAACATAAAGTGTTATAACGCTTTACGGGAAGTCGTTATAACAATTTTACGTAGGTAAGAAAATACTTGTGGTTTTAAAAGGTAATCATGGAATTGTAAATCGCTAATTATAATAAAGAACTTGATGTATTTCAAAAGATTTATAAATCGCTTTTGCGAGAGTAACACTTGGTTTTAAAGGTTTTAAAAGAGTTATACTAGCTTTATGTGAGTTAGGTATAATGTCTTAAGAGAGGTAAAGAAAATGGTTTCATCATGTTAGAAGTTAAGAGACTTGATCTTATAAGATAAGAGACTTAACTTATTTGTTTAATGTGAATGTTCAGTGAAACCTCATTCGTGAGTAATGAGTACTTGGTTTTATTTAAAGTGGATAATGTTTTACCGATTTGAAATCGTAACGTGTATCGGCTGCACTAATCGCAGCGTAATAAAGGAAAATGTATTGAATAATGATGTATCGTTAAAACCAAAGAAACCTCCATCCGCATAAGTTAAGATGAGACAAAATGATATTACATATCCTAGATCATGGTCGCTTAATAAGATCGATTATAAACAAGAATAACCTACTCACATATAAGGCATATGTTTCTCAAATCATTAAAGGAGAATTATGTTTTAAAGGATTAAAACTATGAACTACGAGACCTTTTCTAAAAATGAGAAACTTGAGCATTTGAAATTAGGCAAACTCAACGCTTGGAAAATAAGGTTGTTACTTGATTTTTACAAAGGAAAGCATTTTTGTTTACTTAACAATGTTCGTCACTCTATTTTTATACTACGGACATCGGGTGACTTTTATAAAAGGAATGGATCTCTTTAAAAGGAATTTAACGTGACGTAGTACTTTAGTGGTTAAAACCCGACTTTGGCATAAAATGAAAGTAACTCGAGTTGTGTAACTTGCCTATGCTTGTGTTGTGTAACTTGCCTATACCGGTTGTTGGTAACTTGCCTATGCTTGGGTTGTGTAACTTGCCGTGCTTGTTGTCACAGAACTTGCTTATGCTTGTGGTGATAGCCTTGGTTGTGCAAGAATTGTTATTTTTACGGACTAGCTCTCCACGAGGTTTCATCGTTCTACCGTCCCCGTGGTGGCTCTGCACTTGCCTGCCTCATGATCGATTCGCTTGGTACCTGTGAGTCACCGACTTGCCCGTTCAGTGTAGGACGGTCTCGCGATACCTTGGTCCTCGTGGTCACCCTCAGATTTGCCGGTCACCACGTGACCGGCCTTGGTATCCTGTAGTCGGCTCTCGTGACTTGCCCCATCGGCCGTGTTTTGGTTGCATTATATTGGTACGGCCGGATCTGGTAGTTATACTTGTCCTATACGGTTTTATGACACGGTGGGACTCGTGTTCATGTATACCCTTGGTATTGTCATATCATAAACCGCCGCTGAGGAAGAAATTCCACGCACGAGTGATAATTTGGAGCGCGAGTCCTCGACTTCACGTAACTAGTTATATGTTATGCATCGTAGCTTGGTCATCATACATGTCTCCGCTTTATATAGACTATTATGATTTCATTTACGATTCTGATTTCACATACTTGGTACTGCCATCGACCTCTGGGCCGCGTTCATGCCGCAGTAGTACATCGCTATCGATCCCCGCCTAGATCACCTTTAGCATCGGGAAGCCCGCTCCTTCTGAGGCTTATCTTTTGGTATGTGTTCCCGAGTCAGAGGTTCTTGTACATTCGTGGGGTATGGCGGGGCCCCGTCGCCATAGTTGTTGTAAATCTTAAGTGCAGAGTTTGTGTGGGCAAGGTGGTTTTGTAAAAAGGATTAAACTGCTCGCTTTGAAAGAGTTGTTTATATATATTTTATCGAAGGTAACCGTTTGGTTGGCCTGCTTTATTATCTTGTCTCATGTTCATGTTTAAGTTTTTATTTCACTGGTTTTCTCGATGTAGTATCACTAGGGTGCCCGGTAAGGCACCACCACTGCCCGGATCGGTCGTGACACTAAGACTCGCTTGGAACGACTTTAAGAACTTGATATTCTTGGGCTATTTGAGGTAGTGAAACTTAAACCTCTTTTGTGAATTGGTTATTATACATATATTATAAGTATATTATGGAGTATATAATATATGGAGTAAAGTTTAAAGAGTTGGATCTTGTTAACTTATTAAAAGAAAGGATTGGCGCTTAGCCATTAAATGGTAAAACGTATCCAACGTATCAAACGATATTACTTGTGAAGTTAAGTATTTAACAGTAACTATAACTTATATTAAGATGGAATATAAGTTGATGACTAATGAAGTAATCGGATAAGTAAAATGGACAAAGTCGCCAAGGACCCAACTTAAGGATCAGATTACTTTGGATTTACTTTGATCAGATTTACATTTCATAAGGGAAGATTGTTCAATCGCGCTTCGCTTGGGCTGTGATCCCTTTTAATTATTGTATTGTTATGAAGGCGTGATAGTAAACCGCTACCGTTTGCCAGCGTAATCTTCTTCTTTTACTTATTGTTGTTATGAAGGCGTGATAGTAAACCGCGTTATCGCTTGGGCGTGTAATCCCTTCTTTATGTTGTTTACTTATTACGCCTTATATATGGCATATAATTACGTTATTCGCCTTGGAGAAAGATGGAAAAGTGAGTAAAATGGGAAGTCGCCCAATTTTCCGTAGAATTAGAGGGCTTTTTATTGGTATAAGTCTTCAATGGTAAGAAAGGTTTGATAAGTACTATGACCATTTTAGGAGTGGAGTACTACGTGTGGCGTGATCTAATTAGCTTAAGGAGTAGCCGACGTGAAGTACTCGAGCGTTTTGCTAATCGTCGATAATCGCCGCGAGGTATGTGAACCTCTTCCTATCTTTTCTAGCACGATTGTTGTGAACTATGTAGTACGGTAGACGACGTGTGCTAAACGAGTTTTGGTTGGTTTAAAACATGTAGAGGTTATAATAGCTTTATGGGAAGTTAGTTATAACGACTTTATGTAGGTAAAAGAATGGTTTATTGATTTTAGAAGTTAAGAGACTTGATCTTGAAAGATAAGAGACTTGACTTAATCGACTTGATATGAATTTTGTTAAAAGTGTGAAACCTCATTCGTGAGTAATGAGTACTTGGTTTTTAAAGAGTGATGTTTTACTGATTTCGGAAATGAGAATAAGTATCGAACAAACCATTGCAGCGTTAATAAAGGAAAATGTATTGACTAATTAATTATATTAAAACCAGTAGAAACCTCCATCCGCATGTAAGCTAAGATAAGACAAAATTGGATTACATTTCCTAGATCATGGCTGCTTTAATAAGATGGTTATAAACAAGGATAACCTACTCACACATAAGGCATATGTTGTTCAAATTGTTTTAAAAGAGATTACGGTATTAAGTGATTAAGACTATGATCTATGGAATCTTTCGAAAATAAGAGACTTGAGTATTTGAAATTAGGCAAACTTGAACTTTTGGGGAAAAAATGTTGTTACTTGATTTTTAAAAAGGAAAGTGTTTTGGTTTACTTATAAATGTTAGTCACTCTATGTTAATACTACGGGTATCGGTGACCTTTGTAAAAGAAACGGATCTTTTAAAAGAATTTAACGATGTAGTACTTTGGGGTTAAAACCCGACTTTGACATAAAATGAAAGTACTTCAGTCAGGTGTAACTTGCCTATGTTTGCGTGTGATAGCCTTGTTGCGCAAATCGTATTTATATACCGCCTCTCGATGGAGGCCGACCGATTTGTTGTGAACGATTCCTATCGAGTCCCACGACGGGCGAGACACGATTCCATACGATTCCTATCGAGTCCCACGAGACGGGCGAGACACGATTCCATACGATTCTATCGAGTCCCATGAGACGGGCCGAGACATGTATTTCATACGATTCCTATCGAGTCCCACGGACGGGCCGAGACACGATTCCACACGATTCTTATCGAGTCCCACGGGATGGGGAGACACGTATTCCACACCGATTCCACCTCGAATCCCATGAGACGGGCGAGACATGTTATACGATTACACGATTTATACCTAGGATCGGCGGTGAGGAAAGAGTTCCACTGCACGAGGATTACTTGCGGCGCGAGTCCTCGACTTGACATGACTACTTTTATGTTGTAAATCGTAGTTTGGTTATCATACATGTCTCTGCTTTATATAGATCGCCATGATTTCATTTACGTGATTTCGCCACATACTGTACTGTTATCGACCTCGCCTCTTGGGCCGCTCATGCCGCAGTAGAGGTACATCGATTGTGGATCCTCGCCATAGGATCGCATCAGATTGGGAAGCCCCGCTTCTCCGAGGCTTATCTTGTGGTATGTTACCCAGTCCAGGGTTCTTGTACATTCGTGGGTACGGCGGGGCCTGTCCCGCCATAGTTGTTGTCACTTTCTAGAGGTCCAGTAATGCTGCTGTTGTTATACCGTATTTCCAGTATATGCGTGAGGCGACGTATAAGAATTTGAGCCTTAAGATTGTGCAAGGTTCAAATTGGGCACAAGTGCCGAAAGAGTCGTTTTCCGAAACGCTTCCATTACTTACGTAGGAAAATTCCGGCTATGTCATTAATAATTTTTGCGGATTTTTCGAGAGACGAAACATTTTGGACCAACGGGAGGACAAGTGTCACCTCCCATTGGAAGCAAGTCGATCGCAAAGCTAGACCGTATCGCACGTTTTTGTGTTGAAATTTTGGTCAAGGGTTAGGTAGGATATTTTTGTAGATGGATAAGGTAGCACATGGCTAAATCTTGGCCTTACACTTGCTATGCACTTGTCTTCATCTTCGCCATTGGTTGGCCTTCACTTGACCTATAAATACCCTAAGTTGAAGACTTTCTTCATCCTCACTTGAGAAATCTATCTAAGTCTCAAAATACTCCCTCCTCTTGTTCTTTCGCCCACCACACCCTCCCTTTGAGAAGGCCCTTTGGCAGAGCTTCCCCTCAGAAGTGGTTATGGTGGGTACCCCTAGCCTAGATGTCTCGTATAAATACCCCCCTTTTGTGGTATAGAAATACTCTCCTAGTATTGTTATAATGTCCAAATACCTTGGCCCAAATACCTTGTAGTTTTCCCAAGGTTACACTTATACAAAAGCCCAAAAAATACTATTATACTTCCTTTAGCCACTAAACGAAACCCTAAGGAAATCTTCATTGATAGTCAAGTAATTGAGTAGAAGTTGGTTAGAACTTCTAAGGGTTGTTTGGAGCGGGTCGAGCGCCGAGTAGAGCTAAACCTTGCTCAGATCGACATATAAACTCGGATAATTTTGGGCTTATCGAGGTAAACACTCTTGACCTTCTATTGTAATTGGATATTACATGTTGTAGGAATATATAGTTGAAGTATACTATATATAGAACTGAACATTATAATTGTGCGGCAATGTCTTTTGACTTAAGCCTGAATTTTAAAGAAGAGAACTGAATCAGAAATTACATAGGTATCAGACATAAAGAGACTTGTGTAGTATTCGCGTAGTAGAATTGTACACGCCCGTTAACGTGCAAACCCCTGGTTGGCTTGGTAGCCGGCCTCGATAGAGGAAGAGATTTACGCTGTTGCGGGGAGGTGTTCGAATTTTCGTAGAATATTCTACATCGAGATCTAAGATGCTAATAGGCGCCCGTGGCCTCTATAGGTTGAAATATCGCGTGTGGCGTGGTCTACTTGGCTTAAGGTGTAGCCGACGGTTTGAGGTACTGAGCGCTTTGCTATTAGTCGATAATCGTCGCGAGGTATGTGAACCTTTTCCTATCTTTTCTAGCATGATACGTGTGTAACTATGTAGTACGGTGACGACACGTATGCTAAATGTATTTGATTGTTTAAAACATAAAGTGTTATAACAACTTTATGGGAAGTTGGTTATAAATACTTTATGTAGGTAAGGAAATGCTTGTGGTTTTAAAAAGGTAATCGATTTGACTTATAACCGACTTGTTGTGTAATAGTAAAGAATCTTGAAGATTTCAAAGAACGAATCATCTTTATGTAAGAGTAATACTTGGTTTTGAAAACATAAGAGTTATACTAGCTTTATGGGAAGTTAGGTATAACGCCTTAAGAGAGAATGGTTTTTGATTTTTAGGTTAAGAGACTTAATCTTAAAAGATAAGAGACTTGACTTGATATGGATGTTAGTGTGAAACCTCATTCGTGAGTAATGAGTACCGTTGTAAAAGGAATAATGTTTCTTGATTGAAATCGAGAATAAGTATCGAACAAACCATCGCAGCGCTAATAAAGGAAAATGTAATGACTAATGAAG
Source organism: Przewalskia tangutica (assembly GCA_029844215.1). Classification (NCBI taxonomy): domain Eukaryota; kingdom Viridiplantae; phylum Streptophyta; class Magnoliopsida; order Solanales; family Solanaceae; genus Przewalskia; species Przewalskia tangutica. The sequence goes on along the minus strand of CM056720.1, from coordinate 43,515,180 downwards.
TATTATTAAAACCAGAGAAACCTCCATCCGCATAAGCTAAGATGAGACAAATGAGATTACATTTTCTAGATCATGGTCGCTTAATAAGATTGATTATGAACAAGAATAACCTACTCGCCAGTGGCATATGTTACTCAATTGTTTTAAAAAGATTAAGACATCAACTATGAAACTTTTCTAAAAAGAGATGGCGTAATTGAAATTAGGCAAACTGGAACTTTAGGGTAAAGAAAGGCATCAGGTTGTCTTAAAATGGTTTAAAACATAAAGTGTTATAACAACCTTATGGGAAGTTGGTTATAACGACTTTATGAAAACAAAAGAAGGGTTTTTATCACTGGTTTTAATGTGGTAACTTGACTTTAAAAGAGAAGTGTTTTGGTCTAAAAGAAGGCATGGTATTTCCTTAATTTGGTTTTAAAAGGATAGTATGGAAGTTGTTTTGGTTTACTTAAAAGAGATAAGTCACTCTATTTTACGCTACGTATCGTGACTTTATAAAGGAATGGATCTTTAAAGGAACTTAACGCACGTAGTACTTTAGGATTAAAACCGGACTTTGACATAAAATGAAAGTACCTTGAGTTGTGGATAACTTGCCTATGCTTGTTGTGTAACTTGCCTATGCTTGTTGTGATAGCCTTTGCTATGCAAGAATTGTGTTCTATATTACCGCGTCTCTCAATGGAGGGCCGGTTGACTTGTTGAGGACTTACTTGGACGTACCGACAGTGACGGAAAATTTCACGGGTATGTTCCTGATGATAGTGTTATTCCATGGACTAGCTCTCCGCGAGGTTTCATCTTGTTCGCCTTGGTACCGGTGGTCGGCTTTTTGCCTGCCCTCGTGGTGATTCGGCCTTGGTACTGTAGTTAGCCCTCGACTTGCCGCTCAAACAGAAGTGGTGAAGTCTCGTGATACGCTCGTACGGTGGTCACCTCAGATTTGCCGGTCAGCTACGTGACCGGCCTTGGTATCTGGTAGTCGGCTCTCGCACTTGCCCCGTGTCAGCTTCGTGGTTTGGTTGTATTGTATTGTTATTACGGCTTTGGCATCAGGTAGGACTTGGTGTTCAGGTGTACTTCTTGATGTTATCATATCATAGACTGCCGGCAGTGAGGAAGGTACTCGGGCACGATCGATGTTGTGGGCGTGAGACCCATAATTATATTTGAGTAAATGACCGGAGGCGTGAGACCCGACTTGATATAAATTTATTATATGTGTATCAGAGTTTGGTTATCATACATGTCTCCGCTTTATTTAGACTAGTATGATTTCATTTCTGATATTTTCTGATTTCACATACTTGGTACTGTATCGACCTCCTGGGCCATGCGTTCACTGCGGTAGGAGTACATCTAGTGGATCCTCGCCATAGGATCACGATTCAACAGATTGGAAGCTCCGTTCTCGGAGGCTTATCTTTTGGTATGTTACCCGAGTTGTAGGTTCTTGTACATTCAGGGTATGACGGGCCTGTCCGTCATGTTGCAAAAACTCTTAAGTGTAAATCTTGTTGTGGCGTGGTTTGTAAAAGGATTAAACTGCTCGTTTTGAAAGAGTTGTTTATATATATTTTATTAGAAGGTAACCGCTTGGTTGCTTTGTTTATGATCATATAACTTGTTTCTTGTTTAAGTTTTATATTCACTTGGTTTTCTCGATGTTGTATCACTAGGGTGCCCGGTAAGGCACGATCACTGCCCGGATCGGTCGTGACAAAAGTGGTATCGAGCGCTTAATCCTCGGAAAGTGTCTGCAGTGTCTAGTAGAGTCTTGATTATCGGTGTGTTGTGCACCACATCTATAATCGTGAGGTCGCAGACATTTAGGATTTGTTTCCATTCTTCTCATTCCGAGATCGTGCCTTAGAGCCGTGTTGTAAGTCGGACCCTCCGACGTATCTCGCTTTTACGATTATGCCTCGCGCCAAGGCAACCAGAGCCCGGAAGGCAAGGCGGCCGAGGAGCTGCTAGTGAGATCTGAGAGAGTACGAGCGCGAGCGGTCAAGACTGAGATTGTGCTTGACGGCGAGTTTTGCGACGCCGCCACGGCCAGAGAGTTTAGAAGCGCAGCAGTGGCTGCTGAGACCACGGTACCTGAGCCTCCATTCCACATCCCGGGCGGAGGTTGGGGTACAAGAGATGGCCCGATTCTTGGCGGGATCGTGGCGAACATGAGGATAGGGTGAACGCGGCGATTCCTGTTCCAAAGAGCACCGATGGTTCACCCCGAGCGTATAGTTTGAGGCTACGGGACTTTCGAGTTGTAAGCTCGCGAGTTTTATGGGTCGAGGCACGAGGATGATCCGCAGGAGTTCATCCGGCGATTCTGGTCATGAGTGATCAAGGCGGAGACCGAGTCGGTGGTCTTAGGTTCGCGACGGCGCGTGATACCGCGATCGTGGTTTGATTCATGGGAGTTGTCGGGAGAGCACGCGCTTCCAGTGATATGGGACGAGTTCTGAGGCATTCCTCACTCACTTCTTGCCTCGCAGATGAGAAGCACGCGGTAATGATTTATGATGCTTAGGCAGAGGCGTGCGGTTGGGAGTACAACGTGAGTTTGACTCGGCCTCGGTATGTCCCCGCTTTAGTGGCAACCATGGAGGATAGAGTGCACCGCCACGCCACCGGCTAGATGATTACTTGAAAGAGGCTTGTTGGTGTAGCTCTTCATCGGGCATGGACATTGCCCGTGCGCAGCTCATGCACTAGGATGCGAGGCACGGAGAGGTCGACGGAATGACCGGATCGCCAGAAGAGGCCGTGACATCGTGGTCTTTGGCGACTTTCGAGGCGGACCGCCTCACGAGTTAGTTTTGTACCTCCGCGATGCAGTGGTCCTCCACAACCTTCAGAGCATCGAGTATTCGGAGCGGTCGAGCTCGCGGTTCAGTTTCGAGGAAGTAAGGGTGTTGGCAGACGATCACCCTACCTCGGTGTGGTCGATGTGGTAGACCGCATTTGAAGTGTCGTGGTGCGAGGAGCTTGTTATTTTTGCGGCCAGCGGGGCCATTTGCGAGGAATCGTCAGGCCGAGGAAGCACGGATGTTACGACTCGGCCTTTAGGATCGATGGTGGTTCATCACCTTTCTGCTTATCGCCTGCGTAGCGGGCCTATGATTAGAGTGACGCGGTGGATACAGGTATATCCTTAACCCTCTAGAGTTTTGGTATGCTTGTTATGATGATCTCATTATTGTGTGCTATGTACGGATAGCGGGGTGTTAATTGTGAGTTAGAAAACGTGGTTAGTTGGAAGGATAAGTATGGGGGCATGGTAAGTATGAACCTTAGACTATGTCACGATTGAGACCTTAGAGGTAAGGTCGTCTTGAGTAAAAGATTTATTTCATGTTTGACCACTTATCGAGTAAGTAGTGCGTGGGAATTATTTGTGTGATAAGTCCATGGGTAGTGTGAGATGGAAGTGGTAGCTTTCATGACTTGATTAGGTAAGATTGTTCCGCTTGAGGAGCGAGTGTTGGCGCGATTGTGGAGTCGGGTTGATGGCGCTCGCGGTCGACCCGCGGCCGGTTTAGGTGGGGTCGGTTAGGTAGTCCTCCGGTGGTAGGGTCACGAGGTGCTAGGCCCGGTTTAGGTGACCATCGTATGAGTTCGTGGATATGTTCGACGAGCGGTTCGTGAAGGCCGGAATGGCCTTAAAGAAGATCGAGGTTAGTAAGATGACCAAGTTTGGAGGTAGTGACTCCACGGTTTGAAGCGAAGCGATGGTGAAGTATGGCACGCCTGAGAGACACTAGAACCTCGGGGATCATGCGATTCGGTACCATTTGTTGGGTCGGAGTGACACTAGAACCTCGCCAAAGTGACAAAAGTGGTATCGCACGACGAGTAAGGAAGGAAGAGAACGTGTGTTATTTCGTGGCCAAGCTATGGCGTTGGCAACTTGTTAGAGGAATTTCATCGATATCCGTCTTGAGAAGGAACATTCGGGACGAATGTTTCTAAGGAGGGGAGAATGTTATACCCCGTATTTCCAGAGTATGTACGTGGAGACGTACGTACGAAAGTTTGAGACTTAAAGTTTGGCTTAGGTTCAAAATTTGTGCACAACACCCGGTTAGAGTCGTTTTTCGACGAAACGTTTTACGAAGCTTGCGAAGGGTAAATTCTGGCTATGTCCTTTTTAATTTTTGCGGATTTTTCCGGGAGACGAAACATTTTTGACCAACGAGAGGGTGACACTTGTCACCCTCAAGTGGACGCCTAAAGTGGGCGGTTTGGCCTTGGACGAATGGCCTTGATTTGGGGCTTGTTTTGTGCCTTGTTTTGTGGAGTGTTTTGTGGAGTAGGGTTAGGGTGCACTTGGCTTGATCTTGGCCTTACACTTGCCTTGCACATGGCTTGATCTTGGCCATTGGTTGGCCTTTGGTTTTCCTATAAATACCCCCCTAAGCTTGAAGACTTCTTCATCCAAAATCTTCCAAGTCTTGAGTCCTCTCTCTCCTTTGAGTGTAGTTCTCGTCCCAGCCTCTCCTCCTCCCCTTGTGAGGCCTTGTGGTCGAGAGCCTCCCCCTCCCCCTTTGTAGTGTCTAGCCGAGGGGTACCCCCCTCCCTAGCCTAGTTGTTCGAGAAATATACCCCTCTTTTGTGGTATTGAAATACTCCTCCAAGTATTGTTATAATGCCCAAAATACCTTAGCCTTTACCTTGTAGTATTTCCAAAAGTTACCTCTATACGTAGAGCCCGGAAATACTACCTTTTTTCCTTTTAGTCTCAAACCGAAACCCTAAGGAAATCTTCATAGTTGGTTGAAGTATTTAAGTAGAAGTTGGTTAGAACTTCTAAGGGTTGTTTGGAGCGGATTGGAGCGCACGGAGTAGGAGCTAAACCTTGCTCAGGATCGACTTTTATAACTTGGATAATTTTGGGCTTATCGAGGTAAATATTCTTGTCCCCTTGTTGTAATTGGAAATTACATGTTGTAGGATATATAGTTGAAGTATACTATATATATAGAACTGAACATAGCTTTGCGGCAATGTCTTTTGACTTAAGCCTGAATATAAAGAAGAGAACTGAACTGTAATTACATAGGGCTGTATGACAGTAGACTTGTGGTATTACTGTGTAGTAGAATTGTATACGTCCGGTTAGACGTATAAACCCCCCCCCCTGGTTGGCTTGGTAGCCGGCCTCGATAGAGGAGGAGATTCTGTTGTTGCGGGGAGGTCTGCGAATTTTACGTAGAATATGGAACCATGCGGTTAGAAGTTAATAGGCGTTTGTGGCCTTATAGGTGGAAGTACGAGTGGCGTATTCTACTTGAAGAGTGGAAAAGGCTAGCCGATTCTGATCTTGTGGAGCGTTTTGCTTATTGTCGATAATCATCGCGAGGTATGTGAACCTCTTCCTATCCTTCAGCATGATGCTTTGTAAACTATGTATTACGGTGACGCATGTGCTAAATGAGTTGGTTGGTTTAAAACATAGGGTGTTATAATAGCTTTATGGGAAGTTAGTTATAACGACTCTATGTAGGTAAAAGATTGGTTTATTGATTGTAGAAGTTAAGAGACTTGATCTTGAAAGATAAGAGACTTAACTTGTTTTACTTGGTAATTAACATTTTGTTAAAAGTGTTGTGAAACCTCATTCGCGAGTAGTGAGTACTTGGTTTTAAAAAAGAATAAGGTTTTATTGATTTCGGAAATGAGAATAAGTGTCGAACAAACCACGGCGCTAATAAAGGAAAGTGTATTGACAAATAACAGATTGTTATTAAAACCAGTAGAAACCTCCATCTGCATAGAAGCTAAGATGAGACAAAATTGTATTACATTTCCTAGATCATGGCTGCTGTAACAAGATTGTTGTAAACAAGAATAAACGGCTCACGTACAAGACATATGTTACTCAATTGTTTTAAAAGAGATTAAGACTATGAGTTATGAAACCTTTCTAAAATGAGAAACTTGAGCATTTGAAATTAGGCAAACTTGAACGTTTGGAAAATAATGTTGTTACTTGATTTTACAAAGGGAAGTATTTTGGTTTACTTAAAAAGATAGTCACTCTATTTTATGCTACGGGTATTATGTGACTTTTGTGAAAGAAACGGATCCTTTAAAAAGAGTTAATGTACGTAGTACTTTAGGGTTAAAACCCTGACTTTGATACGAAATGGAAGTACCTTGAGTTGTGTGTAACTTGCCTATGCTTGTTGTTGTGTAACTCGCCTATGCTTGTTGTGATAGCCTGGTTGTGCGGTATATTGTTGTTGATGTCACATGGACATGTCTACACCGATGCAGAATTCCGGGGGCATGTGGCCATGCGACAGGGTTGATTACCTGATATATTATTATTGTGGTTACATGGACATGTCTACACCGTCTGGTCCGGTGGCGTGTGGCCATGCGGCGGGGTTGATCACCCAGTATTATTATTGTTAATGTCACATGGACGTGTCTACACCGATGCAGAATTCCGGGGGCATGTGGCCATGGGGCATTGTTATTATTGTTGCATCATGGACATGTCTACCGTCTGCGAGTCCGGGGCATGCGGCCGTGACGCGAACATGATTGATGTTGTGGGCGTGAGACCCATAGTTATATTTGAGTGATGACTTGAGGCGTGAGTCACGTGGACATATTGTTTTTGTCATGACCGATCGGGCCGTGATGGTGCCTTACCGGGCACCTGGTGATCTGACATCGAGAGAAAACCAGCTGAAATAAAAAATTAAACATTAACTTGAGACAAGATAATGAAACCGGCCAACCAACGGGTTACCTTCCAATAAAATATATATAACCCACTCTTTTTAAAACGAACCGTTTAATCATTTTTTTTTTTTTTACAAAACCACCACTTTGCGATCATCTGGACCTCTAGAGTTTATCTAACAACTATGTGGGACGGGCCCGCCATACCCCAGATGTACAAGAACCTACGGACTCGTGGCAACATACCAGCAGATAAGCCTCGAAGGAACGGAGCTTCCCAAAGCTGAAATGAGATCTAGCGGGGATCGGCGGTAGATGTACTCTACTGCGGCATGAACGCGGCCACGAAGAGAGTCGATCTGCGGTACCAAGTATGTGAAAGCGTAAAATCACGTAAATGAAATCATAATAGGCTATAAAAGCGGGAGGCGGTATGATAACCAAACTACGATACACACACATATGATCATATCAATTCGGTCTCACGCCACAACATCAATCACGCGGTGGAGTACCTTCTCGCCGGCGATCATGATATGATAACAAGACAGAATCCAAATGGGAGCATACGATGCGCTACGCATCGTGTCGGTATGTCCAAAGGAACAAATAAGACAACATTCCAAATGGAAGCATACGATGCGCTACGCATCGTGTCGGCGTGTCGAAGGAAACAATAAGACAGCATTCCAAATGGAAGCATGCGTGCGCTACGCGTCGTGTCGGCGTGTCCAAGGAAACAATAAGGCGGGTAATCAAAGTGGAAGCATGCGTGCGCGCGCGTCGTGTCGGTATGTCCAAAGCGATTAACAAAGTAACACTATCAGCGAGGCGTGCGGTGGAATTTATCGTCGGCTGCGGTCACGTCGAGTAAGTTCTCAACAAGTCAACCGACCTCCATCGAGAGGCGGTAGTATAGAAACACAATTTTTGCACAACAAAGGCTATCACAACAAGCATAGGCAAGTTTCACAACAACAAGGCGAGTTTCACAACAACAAGCATAGGCAAGTTTCACAACAACAAGCATATGCAAGTTTATACACAACTCAAGTACTTCCATTTTATGCCCAAGTTCGGTTTTTAACCTAAAGTACTACGTCGTTAAATTCCTTTTAAAGAGATTTATTCCTTTTATAAAAGTCACCCGATACAGTAGTATAAAAATAGAGTGACTTATATCTTTTAAGTCAACCAAAACAACTTCCATACTTTCTTTTTTAAAGTCAAGTTACCACGTTAAAACGATGATAAAACCTTTCTTTTGTTTTCATAAGGTCGTTATAACCAACTTCCCATGTATTTGTTATAACACCTTATGCTTTAAACCATTTTAAGACAACCTGATGCCTTTCTTTTCCCTAAGGTTCGGTTGCCTAATTTTAATTACATGAGTCTCTTTTTTGAAAAGTTTCATAGTTCAATGTCTTAATCTCTTTTAAAACAATTGAGTAACATATGCCATGGCGAGTAGGTTATTCTTGTTCATAATCAATCTTATTAAGCGACCATGATCTAGAAAATGTAATATCATTTTGTCTCATCTTAGCCATGCAGATGGAGGTTTCTCTTGGTTTTAATAATACTTAATTATACAATACATTTTCCTTTATTAGTATTGCGGTGGTTTGTCGATACATTCGATTTCGAAATCGGTAAAACATTATTCCTTCCAAAACCAAGTACTCATTACTCATGAATGAGGTTTCACACAAACATCCATATTAAGTCAAGTCTCTTATCCTTTAAGAATAAGTCTCTTAACTTCTAAACCATTAAACCATTCTTTTTATCTCTCTTGGGCGTTACACCTAACCTCATAAAGTGGTATAACTCTTATGTTTTCAAACCAAGTACACACTTCTTTCAAAAGGTTTCTTAATCTTTTAGAATACTCAAGGTTCTTTTACATCCAATCGGTTATAAGTCAAATCGGTTATCTTTTAAAAATCACAAGGCTTTTTCTTATCTACATAAAGTTTATTATAACCCACTTCCCATAAAGCGTTATAACCCTTTATGTTTTAAACCAATCAAATACATTTAACACGTATGCGTCTACCGTACTACATAGTTATACATATCATGCTAGAAAGATAGGAAGAGGTTCACATACCTCGCGGCAGTATCGACTAATAGCAAGCGCTCCAAGTACCTCAAACCGCGCTACACTCTCGGTCAAGCGGATCACTCCACACGTAGTACTACAACCTATAGAGGCCCTGGCGCTATTAATATCTTTAGATCTCAATGTAGAATATTCTACAGAAAATTGACACCTCCACACATGGCAGCGCAAATCTCCTCTCTATCGGTAGGCTGCAAGCCAACGAGGGTTAACACGTCTAACCGGGCGCGTACAATTCTACTCACGGCAATACTACACAGCCTCTTAATGTCTGATCCCATGTAATTCTGATTCGATTCACTTCTTAAAATTAGGGCTTAAGTCGCAAGACATTCAGTAAGTATTATTCGAGCTTAAGTCAAAAGACATTGCCGCACAATTATAATATTACGTACTATATATAGTATACATCAACTATATATTCCTCTGACATGTAATTTCCAATTACAATAGAAGGTCAAGAGTGTCTACCTCGATAAGCCCAAAATTATCCGAGTTTATATGTCGATCTGAGCAAGGTTTAGCTCTACTCAGTGCGCTCTAACCCGCTCAACCAACCCTTAGAAGTTCTAACCAACTTCTACTTATAACTTCAACTACGGGTGAAGATTTACTTAGGGTTTCGTTTTGAGGTGAGGGAAGTATAATGGTATTTTACGGGCTTGTATAAGTGTAACCTTGGGAATACTACAAGGTATTTGGGCGAAGGTATTTGGACATAACAACAATACTAGAGAGTATTTCTATACCTGACAAGGGGTATTTATACGAGACAACTAGGCTGGGGGTGTGTACCCACGGCCAGCCTCAACAAAGGGGGGGTCGGTTTCGGCCAAGGGGCCGTCAAGAGGGGGCGGGGGGTGTGGCGGACGAGATCAGCAGAGGGAGAGGGAGGGTTTGAGACGTAGAAAGATTGCTCGATTTTGGATGAAGAATGTCTTCAACTAGAGGGTATTTATAGGTCAAGTGAAAGCCAACCAATGGCGAAGATGAAGACAAGTGTGGTGCAAGTGTAGGGCTAGATTTCAACCATGTGGACCTTATCCATCTACCACACCAACTTGCACAAATATCCTACCTAACCCAAGGCACAAAACGCGTGCCTTTGCTTGCCGCTAGTCCACTTCTCACGGCGATGTGAGGTGACACATGTCACCCTCCGTTGGTCCAAAATGTTCGTCTCTCGGAAAAATCATAAAAATTATAAATGACATAGCGGAATTTTCCTTGGCGTGGAAGCGTTTAGTCGAAGCGACTCCTTTTGGTAGCTATGCACAAATTCGAACCTATGCCTACTTTAAGGCTCAAATTGTATCGTCGCCTCACGTATATACTCCGGAAATCTGAGGTATAACATTCTCCCCTCGCCGAAACATTCGTCCGAATGTTCCTTCCGAACAGATAACGAAGTTCTTCTAACAAGTTGCCAATGCCACGCGCCACGAAATATCACGTTCTCTTCGCCGCTTCGTCGTGCCCTTCTCGGACACTTGAACTCCTCTAGCATCGTACGCCCGATCATTGCTTTCCCAAAACTTTGGAGTCACCACCTCCAAACTTGGTCATCTTACTAGCTTGATCTCCTTAAGGCCATTCCGGCCTTCACGATCCGCCTGCAGTCGAACATATCCACGAACTCATCGATGGTTATCTAATCGTGGGCCTAGCACCTCGTGACCCTACCGCTGGCGGGACCACGAGTGACCCCACTTTGAAACGGCGCGGGTGGGCCTCAACGTAGCTGACCCAACCCGACTTACGCATCAAGCTCTTGTTCCGTCCGGAACAATCTTACCTATCTGGTCATGAAAGCTACCACTTCCATTACACACTACCCGGGGACTTTATCACACAAGCGTTCTAGGCATAAAAATGCACTCAAGCAAGGATCACTTGCAAAATCTGGTACTCAAGGCGGCGCTTACATCTAAGGTCTCATTGTAATATTCTAAGGTTCATCATTTTCTCACCCTCAGCTTACCCTTCACAACCGGAGTTCTACATCACGTTTTAGCACAACGCTATCAGAAGATAACACTAAACACATCATCACATCATCAATACATACAAAACTCTAGAGGTTAAGGATATGCACGAAAATAGGCGATTGGAGGACCGCTAAGCGGGAACTTCCATGCGACCTCTACCGTGGCCGCGGTGTATGAACATCTGCTGACTATGGAAGGTGAAAAACCATGGCCCGATCCGTGATGCGTGCTATCCTACCAGCGCTACCTGGTCGGACAATTTCTCCCAAAATGGCCTGCTTGTCGCATGTAAAACAAACTCGGACTAGCGACATTCCCAGCTGTGGAGTCTACCACGGCCAGTCACAACGAGTATGGGTGGCTTGGTGGTTAACACCACTGCTCTCGAAAATCTGAACCCTTGGAGCCACGACTGCTCACGAAAACTCTGGGCGCTACGAAGATTGTAGAGGACCACTCTGTCTTGGCGGAGGCACATAACTAGTCTGCTGTTGGCGATGCGCCTCGAAAATCACCAAAGGACCTGCGATTACGGCGTTTTTCTTGACTTTGGTCGCAGTCGATTTCTCGCTCTTCGCCTCGAGTGCATAAGCTGCGTCGAGCAATGTCCATGCGGTGAAGAGCTACACGAACAACTCTGCTAGGTAATCATCGAGCCTCAGTAACATATCGGTGCACTCGATCCTCCATACTAGCTACTAATGCGGGGGCGTCTGACGGCAGTCGAACTCACATTGTACTCGAGCCGTGCGCGGATTCTGCGCATGACCCCAAAATCTGCCGGCGAGCCCTCTTCATCCGTAGAGGCAAGAAATGTGCAAGAAAGGCCTGCGAGAACTTCGTCCCATAAAGGCGGAAGTGCATGCTCTCCGGGGCAGCTCGCGAATCAAACCGATCGGCTGCGGTATCACGCGGCCGATGCGAACCTAGGACCACCGACTCGGTCTCGATGCCTTGATCACTCTCATGATCGCTGCAAGCTGCCGGATGAACTCCTGCGGATCATCCTCGGGCCTCGACCCATAAAACTGCGGCGAGTTACACCTCGAAAATCGTAATCTCAAGCATGCGCTCGGGGTGAACTACGGGTGCTACTGGGGCTAGGCTGCTGCGTCCGGCTTATCTCAAGTCAGCCTGACTCGGCCGTGGCGGGCCATCTCCTTGTAACCCGTCTCATACGCGGCTGTAGGGTGGAGGCTCGAGTCTTGTGGTCTCTGTAGAGGCTGCATTTGCTCTACTCGTATCTTGGCCTTTCTTTGCCTTGCCGCCACGGGCGGGTTGCCTTGCGCGGGCATGGCGGTAAAGGAAAGGAATACGTCGGAGGGTTGACTCATCCACCGCGGCTACAGGCACGATCTCGGAATGAGAAGAATGAAACCAATCCTAAATGTCCTATAGCCTCACGATTATAGATGTGGTGCCTGACACCGATAACGAAGACTCTACTAGACACGATGCGTAGACACTTTCAGAGGACTAAGCGCTCACGATACCACTTTGTCACGACCGATCCGGGCGTGGTCGTGCCTACCGGGCACCCTAGTGATACAACATCGAGAGAAAACCGGCGTAAATAAAAACTTAAACATGAACATGAGACAAGATAATGAAACAGGCCAACCAAACGGTTACCTTCCAATAAAATATATATAAACAACTCTTTTAAAGACGAACAGTTTAATCTTTTTTTTTTTTTTACAAAACCACCTTGTGGTTTCTGAGACCTCTAGAGTTTATACAACAACTATGGCGGGACGGGGCCCCGCCATACCCACAGATGTACAAGAACCTACTGACTCGGGGCAACATACCAGATAAGCCTCGAAGGAACAGAGCTTCCCAAACGCTGAAATGAGATCCTAGCGGGGATCGGCGGTAGATGTACTCTACTGCGGCATGACGCGGCCAGAAGGAGGTCGATACAACGGTACCAAGTATGTGAAGCGTAAAATCACGTAAATGAAATCATAATAGGCTATAAGCGGGAGGCGGTATGATAACCAAACTACGATTAGCATATGATCATATCAATTCGGTCTCGCGCCGACATCAATCACGCGTGGAGTACCCGCCAGCTGGCAATCTATGATATGATAACAACAAGACAATCCAAATGGGAGCATACGTGCGCTACGCATCGTGTCGGTATGTCGAAAGGAACAAATAAGACAACATTCCAAATGGAAGCATACGTGCGCTACGCATCGTGTCGGCGTGTCGAAAGGGAAACAATAAGACAACATTCCAAATGGAAGCATGCCGTGCGCTCACGTCGTGTCGGCGTGTCGAAGGAAACAATAAGACGGCATTCCAAATGGAAGCATGCGTGCGCTACGCGTCGTGTCGATATGTCGAAGGAAACGATAAGGCGGGTAATCAAAGTGGAAGCATGCGTGCGCTCGCATCGTGTCGATATGTCAGCGATTAACAAAGTAACACTATCAGCGAACGTGCAGTGGAATTTATCCGTCACTGCGGTCACGTCGAGTAAGTTCTCAACAAGTCAACGACCTCCAGTGAGAGGCGGTAGTATAGAAACACAATTTTTGCACAACAAAGGCTATCACAACAAGCATAGGCAAGTTTCACAACAACAAGCATAGGCAAGTTTCACAACACAAGCATATGCAAGTTTATACACAACTCGAAGTACTTCCATTTTATGCCCAAGTTAGGTTTTAACCTAAAGTACTACGTACGTTAAATTCCTTTTAATGAGATTTATTACTTTTATAAAAGTCATAATATTCCCGTAGTATAAAAATAGAGTGTCTTATATCTTTTAAGTCAACCAAAACAACGTCCATACTTTCTTTTTGAAAGTCAAGTTACCACGTTAAAACCAATGATAAAACCTTTCTTTTGTTTTCATAAGGTCGTTATAACCAACTTCCCATAGAGTTGTTATAACACCTTATGCTTTAAACCATTTTAAGACAACACAATGCCTTTCTTTTCCCTAAGGTTCCAGTTTGCCTAATTTTAATTACGCAAGTCTCTTTTTTGAAAAGTTTCATAGTTCAATGTCTTAATCTCTTTTAAAACAATTGAGTAACATATGCCATAGGCGAGTAGGTTATTCTTGTTCATAATCAATCTTATTAAGCAGCCATGATCTAGAAAATGTAATATCATTTTGTCTCATCTTAGCTTCATGCGGATGGATGTTTCTCTTGGTTTTAATAATACTTAATTATACAATACATTTTCCTTTATTAACGCAGCTGCAGTGGTTTGTCGATACACATTCTGATTTCTGAAATCAGTAAAACATTATTCCTTCCAAAAACCAAGTACTCATTACTCATGAATGAGGGTTCACACAAACATCCATATTAAGTCAAGTCTCTTATCCTTTAAGAATAAGTCTCTTAACTTCTAAACCATTAAACCATTCTTTTATCTCTCTTAGGCGTTACACTAACCTCATAAAGTGGTATAACTCTTATGTTTTCAAACCAAGTACACTTCTTTCAAAAAGGTTTCTTAATCTTTTAGAATACTCGAGTTCTTTTACATCCAATCGGTTATAAGTCAAATCGGTTATCTTTTAAAAATCACAAGGCTTTTTCTTATCTACATAAAGTTGTTATAACCCACTTCCCATAAAGCGTTATAACCCTTTATGTTTTAAACCAATCAAATACATTTAACACGTATGCGTCTACCGTACTACATAGTTATACACATATCATGCTAGAAAGATAGGAAGAGGTTCACATACCTCGCGGCGAGTATCGACTAATAGCAAAACGCTCCAAGTACCTCAAGCAAATGCGCTACACTCTCGGTCAAGCGGATCACTCCACACGTAGTACTACAACCTATAGAGGCCACAAAGCGCCTATTAATATCTTTAGATCTCAATGTAGAATATTCTGAAAATTCGGCGACACTTCCCCATGGCAGCGCAAATCTCTCTCTATCGAGGCTACCAAGCCAACCGGGGTTAACACGTCTAACAGGACGCGTACAATTCTACTCACGGCAATACTACACAAGCCTCGTAATACGGTCTATGTAATTCTGATTCGATTCACTTCTTAAAATTGGGCTTAAGTCGCAAGACATTGCAGTAAGTATTAATCGAGCTTAAGTCAAAAGACATTGCCACACAATTATAATGTGTACTATATATATAGTATACATCATCTATATATTCCTACAACATGTAATTTCCAATTACAATAGTAGGTCAAGAGTGTTTACCTCGATAAGCACAAAATTATCCGAGTTTATATGTAGATCCTGAGCAAGGTTTAGCTCCTACTCAGTGCGCTATAACCCGCTCAACCAACCCTTAGAAGTTCTAACCAACTTCTACTTATAACTTCAACTACGGGTGAAGATTTACTTAGGGTTTCGTTTTTGAGGCGAGGAAGTATAATGGTATTTTAGGCTTG
This sequence comes from Przewalskia tangutica, assembly GCA_029844215.1. Lineage (NCBI taxonomy): Eukaryota > Viridiplantae > Streptophyta > Magnoliopsida > Solanales > Solanaceae > Przewalskia > Przewalskia tangutica. The sequence goes on along the minus strand of CM056720.1, from coordinate 43,499,959 downwards.
TATAAGTGTAACCTTGGGAATACTACAAGGTATTTGGGCCAAGGTATTTGGACATAACAACAATACTAGGAGAGTATTTCTATACCACAACAAGGGGTATTTATACGAGACAACTAGGCTAGGCGGGGTGTGTACCCACGGCAAGCCTCAACAAAGGGGAGGGTAGGTTTCGGCCAAGGGGCCTTGAGAGGAGGGTGTGTGGTGGGCGAGATCACAAGAGGAGAGGGAGGGTTTGAGACTTAGAAAGATTGCTCAATTTTTGGATGAAGAATGTCTTCAACTAGAGGGTATTTATAGGTCAAGTGAAAGCCAACCAATGGCGAGATGAAGACAAGTGTGGTGCAAGTGTAGGGCTAGATTTCAACCATGTGGACCTTATCCATCTACCACACCAACTTGCACAAATATCCTACCTAACCCAAGGCACAAAAGCGTGCCTTTGCTTGCCTTTGCCGTCCACTTCTCACGGCGATGTGAGGTGACACATGTCACCCTCCCGTTGGTCCAAAATGTTTTCTCTCGGAAAAATCCATAAAAATTATAAATGACATAGCGGAATTTTCCTTGAAAAGTGGAAAGCGTTTCGTCAACGACTCCTTTTGGTAGCTATGCACAAATTCGAACCTATGCCTACTTTAAGGCTCAAATTGTATACGTACGCCCTCACGTATATACTCTGGAAATATGGGGTATAACAGTTTTTATGTGGTGAACTGTAGTTTGGTTATCATACATGTCTCCTGCTTTATTTAGACTAGTATGATTTCATTTACAGTATTTTATAGTTTCACATACTTGGTACCTGTTGTACTGACCTCCTTCGGGGGGCAGCGTTCATGCCGCAGGTAGGAGTACATCGGTAGTGGATCCTCGCTCATAGGATCACGATTCGGCGTATTGGGAAGCTCCGTTCTCGGAGGCTTATCTTTTGGTATGTTACCACTGAGTTGTAGGTTCTTGTACATTGAGGGTATGGCGGCCCTGTCCGTCATGTTGTATAAAACTCTTAAGTGCATGTAATCTTGTTGTGGGCAGGGTTTGTAAAAAGGATTAAACTGTTCGTTTTGAAAGAGTTGTTTATATATATTTTATTGGAAGGTAACCGTTTGGTTGGCCTGTTTTATGATCATATATCTTGTTTCTTGTTTAAGTTTTATATTCCGCTGGTTTCCTCTGATGTTGTATCACTAGGGTGCCCGGGGTAAGGCACCAGTCACGGGCCCGGGATCGGGTCGTGACATATTGTATCTCAAGTTGCCGAATTGGCCTAGTAGTTTGTATTAGTTTGATATCGTTTGTGGGGCGGAATTTTACACGTCTAGTAGGCGTGTAATCCCCTATTGATTAATTGCATTGTTGGGCCTTAAATGTGGCGTGTTTGGTTATTGAATTCGGCCTTGAAAAAGGTGGCAAAGTATGTAGAAACAAAGGAGGTCTTTGTCAGATTTCCGTAGAATTTAGTGACTTTACACTTATAATATTCTACGTTTGAAGTAAGACGTTAATAGACGTATTGTGGACATTATAGGTTGACATACTACGGGCGGGATATTGTATTTGGCAAGTGGTTTGACCCGAAGAGGTATGTAGAACTTTCCTATCTTTTGAGCATGAATAGTTGCACGTATATGATGCAGTAGGCGTCTGAGACCTTGATATCCTTTACTAGTTTTATGAATAGCCAAGTTGGGTGAGTTAGGAGATTAACTCACTTTAAAAGTATTAAGGATGTCCTAAGTTTTAAAGTAAAGGGACTTGAAGAGTTTTAAAGTATATGATACTTGTTCGTTTTAAACGTGTAAGTCCCTTGGATATGAAATTGTAATTGGCTAAGGTATAAAGTTAATATAACGACTTTATGGGAAGTTGGTTATATTAGCTTTATGGAAAGATAAATAAGGATAAATGACTTGATTTAATGAAAGGCAATTTGATTTTAAGGCATCAATTGCCTAAGGTTTTAAAAGAAAAGAAGTCACTTGATTTAGAAGCCTAAGTATATTTCTAAAGGTATTGTGACTTGTCTTGAGAAATAATTGTGACTTGTCTTGAAAAGTAATTGTGACTTGATGCTACGTTTATTAGTATCTTGGAAGTTTTATAATGAAAAGAGTCATTTTTAAAAGAATAGAAGTACGTAGTACTTTGGGTTATATTCCCGGATTTTTATAAAAGACATGCTAGTGCCTTAAGTAAACTAAAATGAGAGTGTATATGAATAAGGCTAATAAGAAGTTAGGGGGATTTCTTAACTTGCTTATTTATTGTATAATAAGCCGGTAGTGCTTATGTTATGTATGATAAGTCGGTAGGGCTTATGTTATGATGGCCGGATGAGCTAGGGTAAGAGTATAAATGAGGGGTAAACCCCCAAGACGTTATACCACCTTCTCCAGGGTAAGAGTATAAATGAGGGGTAAACCCCCAAGAAGTTATACCACCTTCTCCAGGGTAAGAGTATAAATGAGGGGTAAACCCCCAAGACGTTATACCACCTTGGGGTAAGAGTATAAATGAGGGGTAAACCGCCAAGACGTTATACCACCTGTTTCCGTGGATTTGCTACCCATGATGCGAGGAATACCTCATGCGAGTCCTTATGGACTTATGCGGGTGAAATACTCCCATGCGGCCGGGTACAGCCTATGCGAGGAATACCTCATGCGGGTCCACACGACCTATGCGGGTGAAATAGTCCCAGGAGTAGAATTGCTTAATGATCTTTGCGGCGGATAGTCTGCTTTGATCATGAGCTTCCTATTTTTATGTTGTAAGTATACTCTTATTTACTGTCATTATTAGTAAGGCACAGTGTACTGTAATTTGATTATCATACATGTCTCCGGCTTTGTTTTAAACTTATGATGTAACTACAGTATTTTCCAGTTTTACATACTTAGTACATATTATGTACTGACCCCCTTCCTCGGGGGCTGCGTTAAACGCCGCGTGTAGGGAGTAGCGGTGGTGGATCCTCATTCTTAGGATCGATCGAAGCGTCGAAGCTCCATTTCTGGAGGCTTGTCTTTTTATCTGATCTTTCCACGATGTTGTAGATTTATGTACATTCGGGGTATGGTGAAGACCTGTCCGCCACGTTGTTATTCCAGAGTGCAGAGTCACGTATTTGTGGTTTGGGTTGTAAGGACGAGTTGTAATGTTTTACTTGTGATTATGTATATCTTATGGGACGGCACTATCGGCTAACTGTGATGTTATTGTCTAAACATGTTATATGTTGTGTATGTTCATTGCTATTCTCGATGTATACAGGCAGGGTGCCTGGGTAGGGCACCGATCGCGCCCGGTGTCGGGTCGTGACACCATGTCCTGTCTGTCTGGTTGTACCTCTGACAGACTCCCCATCGATCTATGACTCAAAGCATCTGCGACCACGTTGGCTTTTCCCGGATGGTATAGGATATCAACATCATAATCCTTCAACAACTCTAACCACCGTCTATGTCGAGTTCGGCTCCTCTGCTGAAGATGTCTGGAGGCTCTTGTGGTGCGTATAAATATCCACATGAACCCCATATAAATAATGTCTCCAAATCTTGAGGCATGAATAAGCGCGCTAACTCTAAGTCGTGAGTAGGGTAATTCCTCTCATGCTTCCGTAGGCATAGGCTATAACCTGCCGTCTTTGCGTCAATACACACCCTAGCCCGATACCCAAAGCATCACAATAAATCACGTAGCCTCTAACCGCGGGAAGAGTAAGCTGGAGTCGTCGTTAACTTTTCCTTGATGGCGGAAGCCCTTCTCACAAGCTTACGTCATTGGAACTTAGCCGCTACGAGTCGACCCTAGTCAGCGGTCTTGATAACTAAGCAAAGCGCTCACGAACCTCGATAATAACACGCGATACAAGCTGCGCACTCCGTCGAGTAGTAGGTCTCGGCAAGACTTGACCGCCTCGATCTTTGTCGTATCCACACGAACAGTCATTGATAATGTGCCCCAAAATGCCATCGAGGCCAACCAAAACTTACACTTGGAGAACTTAGCGAACAGCTGCCGGCTCGGAGGACCCAAGTACCATCCTCAGTGATCTGCGTACTCGCTCTGTGGCGAATAAACGGGATGTCATCAATGAATACTATAACAAGCGTATCCAAAATGGCACGAACACCGGTTTATCAAATCAGTAAATCTTCTTTGGGCGTTGGTCAGCGAAAGACATCACCCGAACTCATAGTGCCCATACCGGGTCTGAATGCGATCTTTGGGATATATGTCTCTCTAACTACTTTTGATGATAACCGGACGCAGTCTATTTTGGAGAAACATTTCGCACCCTGCAACTGGTCAAACAAATCATCAATCCTGGGGAGGGGGTATCTGTTTTTGATGGTTACCGTATTTAGCTTCCTGTAATCAACACACATACGCAGCGTCCCATCCTTCTTCTTTATAAACAAAACTGGCGCCCCCCAGGGAGAAACACTAGGCCTGATAAAACCTTTTTCCAGCAAATCTTTCAGTTGATCCTTCAACTCCCTCAACTCAACAGGTGCCATCCTGTATGACGGAATAGATATGGTAAGTGTCCGACAACGTGTCAATACAAAACTCTATCTCCTGGGAGAATACGGGAGATCGTGCAGAATACATGGAAACTCTCTAACCAGGGCCGACTAAGAAGCGGCACCTCAGCCTCTGTATCGAATACCCGAACAAGATGATAGATGTACCCTTTCTACACCATCTTTCTAGCCTTGAGGTAAGAAATAAACCTACCCCTCGGCGACGTTGTATTACCCTGCCACTCAATAACCGGCTCACCGGGAAACTGGAATCGGACCAACCTGTTTCTACAGTCAACGTTGGCATAACAAGAAGCCAACTAGTCCATACCCATAATGACGTCGAAATCTGTCATCTCCAACTCTATCAAGTCTGCTAGGGTCTGACGACTGTAAATAAACACCGGGCAACCTTTGTATACCCGTTCAGCTAACACCGAATCACCCACCGGTGTAGCTACCTCAAAAGGATCTATCGACATCGACTCTATCCCTATGCTACCAGCAATAAGAGGGGACACATAGGACAAGGTAGAACCTGGATCTATCAAAGCATAAACGTCACAGCATGAAATCAATAATGTACCTGTGACGATCTACCCGCTGAATCAAGTCTGGACCAAATAACTGAACCTCGCCTATGTCGAACCATCCAACCGGCGATCTACACTTCTTACATACAAGGCCTCCTACAGGGCCATCTAAAAACTGGAAGGGTATTCATTGTAAATGCGTAACAAGACAAGAGGCAATTAACCTTCCCGCTATTCACGAAATCAAAAACACGGCCCGCGACTTATCCTCGAGTGCACGGATGATGCGCTCTGCACGACCGTCGGTCGAGGGTGTAATGCAATCTTGAGACTCACTGTGCCCCTAATCCCTTACGAAAAACCTCGAAGTTATCCGCAACCGAGCTCATCATGCGTCATCATAAGCGTAGGAACCGTGCGATCTCACAATCTCTGCGCTATACAAGCAAGCCTAATCCTCGGTAAGTAAGTGGTCCCAATCCGAAAGAACACGACCGGTTTCGCCAGCCTAAATACCATGACCCCCAGGGGGTCGCACTTCCTCTGAGTACGATGCCACCCTGTAACAAGATCCATAAAATACTCCTCATCGCTAGGTTGGGATTTCAATCGCCTGCAATAGCCCACTGGGCTTCTGGTACACAACCATGACCTGCTACTAATTCGGACACTAAGCAGTAAACTCCGCTATGTCCCTTTTTCCGGTCATCTTACCCATACATACATCTGAGGTCACGACACGACTTAGTCAAACTCGAACAGTGCGAGCAATAAGCACTGTATGCCTCCCCTAAAACCTGCTGACTAGTCCTGCAGCACCGGGTACATGCAATCTATCCTCATCTCACAGCACCCCATCTGGTGCTACTCAAACAGGCTCTTCTCTCCTCGGAGAGTCGTATCTCGATACCGTATCATAACTGGATCCTCATACTGTCGCCTCTTTACTTCCTCAACGACGGAAGACTCGGCAACCTCTCGGATCTAAACTTCCTTAACTTGGAAGCAATTAATCGAACCCCTAGGCTCGGTAACTGAAGAATCTCACGGACCACGTCTTGTCTATCTGGCTGCCCACCTGGCAAGCTACCCTCAGGTCCGCGACAAGGAGTATCTGTAACTGTCTTGGCTTTCCCCGGATGGTATAGGATATCAATATCACAATCCCTGAGTAACTCTAGCCACCATCGCTGTCGCAAATTCTCTCGCCTCGGCTGCAGATATCTGGGAGGCTTTTGTGGTGCGCACAAATATCCACATGAAGTGCGTATATCGTCCCGCCTAAATCTTCAAGGCATGATTTAAGCGCCATTCTAAATCGTGAGTGGCGCGATTTCGCTCTGCTTCGCAACTACCGGGAAAACATAGGCTCTATCCTTCTCGGGTTGCGTCAGCACACAACCAAGCCCAACACCCAACGTGTTATCAATATAATCTAACCCTCTAGTCTCACAGGAGGGGTTAGAACTATAGTCGTGGTCAACTTATCTTCCAATAACTGAAAGCCTTTCTCATTCCTGCGAAGTATTCGGGTATCCTTAATCTCACTTATGGTTCCTGATTCCCTTTTTGTTGCAACCAAACTTGGTCACCAACTTAGACTTAATTCCTTTGCTTGCCTCATGGCTAAGACTTACTGTCAATCACAATTTAGGGGGGGGAGGTTTTCCTTGATCTCGTCAAGTAGTAACCCGGTTTCTCCTTTCCCAGTTGTAGAGCCTATAACTAGGTGTTACCACATTTTCTCGAAATGTTCTTACTGCCCATTATCTACTAATGGTCTTTACACTCGTCTGGGGTAATCATGACCCGTGCAACTTACATTAATATCTTTACGATACTTCTTCGACCAATTCGTACGTCGTTCTTAATTACCCCATAACAACACTTTTCCCACGGTTATCTACAACTGTAACCTATGGCATGTCGATACCGAAGACCTTACCTGTCTTATATCCTTCGTCTAACAACATGGGTACACGCAACCCCCATAATACGTAAAACTGTCTTTTTATGTGGGGGAGAAAACTTATTGTTACACCCCGTAAATTCAAGAGGTTAAGTTAGGAACATACGAAAGGAAATAAGATTTGAATTTTGGAAAGTTGGGTTGGCAAAAGGTTGTGGGCTGACTTTTAGTCAACTTTGGAGCGGTATATCTCCTAGTTCCTTAGGAGTTTTGAGGAGTTTTAAAAGCCTAGTGTGTAGTCCGTTAAATCTAGTTCCCAACGCAAAGAACCCGTCGTCGATAGGACATCGGAGTCAAAAGTTATGGAAGTTTCAAGTTTGGTGCCCAGTCAGGCAAAGCAGTGGTTTCGCTCAGGTGCAGCCGCGCTGGTTGTTCTGGGGTTGCAGCGCAGCTGGCCCAGCCGGAAGCCGAACGCATGGCGCGGAATCAGAGAACTTTTCGAAGTGGCGTGAGGCGGGATTTTCTGCGGTCGAAAGACGAAATCGGGATATTCTGTTAAAAGCCTATGGGAGGGTGACAAGTGTCCCTCCCATCATTTTGACCAGAATAAGGTCCTATTTTAGGGCCAAGTCTTGGAAGACTTGGCCATTTCATTTCAAATCCTCCCAAGAAAGATCCTCTCCCTTCTCTCTTGATTTTTGAAGAAAACCTAGCCTAAGAGGAAATTGTTGAGCGGCAAGAAGGAAAAGTGTGGGTAAACTTGTGGAAGCGCTAGTGGCGATTTTGACGGATAAGAGGTGGAAGAAAGAGGGCTTTGTGGGCTATTCCTTAAGGTAAAAGTTTCCCTTTCTCTTGGTTGTGAGCCTAAGGTCATTATATTTTAGTAGTATAGATGTGAGCACGAGGTCATTATATTTTAGCAATTTAGAGTTGAGCCTAAGGTCATTTAATTGTAGTAGAATAGAGTTGAGCTGAGGCTGTTTTATTTGAATAGATTTGGGTCGTCTCATGTCGTAAAGGGAGATTGTAATTGTTGAAGATGTGTAGGGCTAGATATCATGTTAGACCTAAGAACTTGGATTGGAAAAGAGTTGAAAGGGTTAGTATTGGTTATATTGTTGGCCAAGGTTGGCACGAAACTATTGGTTTGTTTTGTATTATGTGGGGCGAGTCTTACGCGTCCCGTAAGGCGTGTAATCCCCTTTGTTGTGTGCCTTGAATGTGGCGTTGGTTAGTGGAAATTCGCCTTGGAAGGGGTGGCATAGTTAGTAGAACAAAGGAAGTCTTGTCCCAATTTTCCGTAGAACAAGGACTTTTCATTAATGTATTACGTTGAAGCTAGAAGCTAATAGGCGTATTATGGTCATTATAGGTTGACATCTACGGACGGCATATTGGACTTGGCAAGTGGATTAAGCAAAAGAGGTATGTAGAACTCTTCCTATCTCTTGAGCATGAGTAGTTATAACTGTATGGTGCGGTAGACGTACGTGATTTTAAATGAAGTGAAGTCATTTGATATATTTGACTTATTTTAAGGATGTCTAGTTGGTTGAGTTAGGAATTAACTCACGTGTCCTTAAGCAAGAGTTATAAGAACGGTTTATCCTAATAAGGTAGACAAGGATTCCTTGACAGGAAAAAGTTTAGAATACTGGATTTGGAAGGTATTGATTCTTAAACCATTATAAAGATAAGAACTTATTTCTAAGTTAGGGAAATTGTCTTCTAAGTTAAAGAGACTTGAAGTACTTTGTAAGTAGTGCGACTTGAATTGAAGTACAAGTCTCTTGGTTATAGAAAGAACAAAGTGGTCTTAGACATAAAGAGTTATAACGCTTTATGGGAAGTTGTTTATGGCGGCTTTATGAGAGGTTAAGAGGTCTTAGTTTCTAAGCATAAAGTTAGTATAACGGCTTTATGGGAAGTTGGTTATAATAACTTTATGGAAGCTTAGAGGAACGGTTTTCGCGAGTAAGGTAAACCAAGATGAAAGAATGGATACTAAGAAAGGCAATTCGATTTAAAGGCATCAATTGCTTAAAAGTTTAAAATGAGGGTCACTTGAGTTAGTCAAGCATATTTCTAATAGTATAGTGACTTGTTGGAAATATAGATAAGCCTTGATACTACGGTGTTAGTATCTTGGGGTCTTATGTGGAAAATGGATATTGAAAAGAATAGCAATACATAGTACTTTGGGTTGAATTTCCCCGGACTTGTTAAGTGATATGAAAAGTGTCGTAAGGTCATAAAATGAGATCCATTTTGTATGTTAATGAAAGTCTAAAGGAGTTGTGAACTTACTGGGACGTACCGACAGTGATGTGGGATTCCACGGGTAGGCTTCCCTGGTCATTGTATGAGTTTACCTGGACGTACCGACATTGATGGAGGATTCCACGGGTATGCTTCCATGGTCTTAGTATGGGTTACCGACATACCGGTGATGTGGGATTCCACGGGTACGCGCCGGACACGCTGCGATGAGGATTAGAGGCATGTAGTTTGGCGGTAAGAGTATAAATGAGGGTAAATCCCCAAGATCGGTATACCACCGCTTCCGTGGATTTGCTACTCGCGATGCGAGGAATACCTCATGCGAGTCCTATGGGCTTATGCGGTGAAATAGTCCCGTGCGGGCGATACTACTATCACGAGGAATACCTCGTGCGGTCCATATGACTATCACGGGTGAAATAGTCCCGTGAGTAGGATTACTAAATGAAGTCATGTACGAGATGAGGATTCCACGCATGATATATATATATATACATGCATGTGTACACCGACATGAGGTGGGATGCCACGGGCGTCACATGGTTATAGTTACATTTACTACCGTCGGTAGTGACGGAATTCCACAGGCGAGAGGATATAGGTATATATGTGTTGTATGTGTGTCGACGGTGAGGTAGGATGCCAGGCGCATCACATGGTTGTATTGTACTTCAGTGTCGTCGATGTGACGGGGATTCCACGCGGAGGATACGGTATATACGTGTTGTAGGTACGACAAGCGGTGAGGTATGGTACCACGCGTCCACGAGTTAGATTTTACACCTGGCGGTACCGTGATGGGAATCCCACGCACGCTTTGATATTTGAGGGTCGTGTTCATAGCCACGGTGATTGTTGTTCATATGTTGAGACAGTGTATAAGGTAAAAATTGACTTTCATTATGTCCACTTGATAAGGCACGAGTGTCGTTAATTTGGTTATCATATATGTCTTGGTATTTTTTTACTATTATGATTTAAATTACGATTTCAGTTTTGCATACTTGGTACACATTTTGTAATCGACCTCGGCCGTGCGTTCATGCGCGAGTTGAGATACATAGCTTGCTGATCCGCACTTTCGGGTCACGGTTCAAGACTCGAAAGCTCCATTTCTCGGAGGCTTGTCTTTTGGTATGGTTCCTGAAGTTGTATACTTTAGTACATTCGGTATGGCGGCCCCGTCCGTCACGATTGATTATGTAAACTCAGAGGTCTGTAGTCATATCTTGTGGGTCACTTTAAAAAAAAATTGAGGTAACTGCTTTTGGATTTGTTTATATCCAGGAAGGTAGCCTTATCGGCTAGCCTATTAATTATTTCATTGTTAAGTTATGTATGTTCGATTATCTACGATGATACCGCAAGGGTGCCTGAGTAGGGCACCGGGCCATGCCCGGGGTTGGGTCGTGACACTTATCTCCCCTTTCTTAAACTTTCCTGGGCGTCACAACCCCAATCACTGGGTCCTCTCACGGTCCAATAATTATCTAATCATCACGCACCGCCTTTAAGTTCGTGTAGATTTTCCAACCTACCAAAGATGCCCTCAGCTTTCCGCCGGCAGCATTCGTACTTATTTTATCCTTGCCTTGCACGTTTTCTGAAATTATCCAGGCGTCGTGGCCCCGACCGCCACACCAAACTAACTCCAAGTACCTCGAGGGCACTTAACATAAATTCCTCCAAAATCAATTTTTACATACTTTCAAGGCTAATTTACCTCAAGTGAACAAGTCACGATCTTAAAAAGAATAACCATGATGCCAAAGAAGGAAGGATAATTCATCGTTACCACCACTTTTCTCCCTTTACACCGATAATCACCACGTAAAGCGGAATCGAGCCAAACTCTCTGCGATCAGCGTTGGCATAACAAGAGGCCAACTAGCCCAACTCATAATGACCTCAATGCTCATAATAAATTGGCTGGGTCCAGCGACTTTATCGTTCTGGCAATTATTATCTACCGCCGCTACCACCCAACACTCACGGTGTAGTCACCTCGAAAGGTTCTCATGGATTCGAGCTTTATTTCTTTACACTTGGTTGCTCTCTTTTCACCGGTCGCAATCTTTCTATTTCCAAACTTATTCCACTTACATACATAAATTCCATACTAACTCTGGCCTCCACTTTGAGTTACAAAATTAAACAACATAAGGCCGCCGGCTCGCAACACGGTTCCGGTGGAATGCGTCCACGATCCCAGAAACGATTAACTAGACTTGGCCTTACACCTCGTGACTCGTCACGTGGCGACTACTACCAACTGATCCCATTTCATTTCAAGCTATGGGGCGACCCTTAATAGGTCCCCAACCCGACTCGGCGTCATATTTAACTCTTTCCTTGATCCGTCTTAACCCTTTACTACCCGAGAAGGCCTTATATACCTAAGGTCTCGACGGTTATCACATTCTCAGGCTCGCAATTTCCATGCTCCAAGCCTAACTTATCAGCCCCCCGTAACCGGGTACAAAAACTTCTCGTAAAATCATAGTCGTGTTGTCTTGACCACAACAACCATACGGCTCTCACCCGTACCATTCTCGAAATTCTCCTACGTAGCTCAATCTATAACATAGTCTTCCACTTAGTCTCTTAATTAACTCCTTAAGGGTCCATTACATTCTCACACAACTCATCATCACCTAATTATCTCAAACTAGCACGTAAAACCTTGATGAGAGTTCCTTAACTGCTCATACCTTCCCGGTATTTATTTAGTCCTTACACAATCCTGGTAATCTAAAATCATCCTAGGCAACACACATGTGACCCCCAAACATAAATCCGTATAGTTGTATGTCACAATACCAACTATACTACAAACATTACCAACCTGGATACGCAATCCACATAATCCTTCCTGGGTCACTGCTGCCTTTCTCGTAGCTGCAACAATCATAACTTGTTAGGGAGAGACGACCCTAACCATACAGCTCTATCGCACGATCTTAGAGTGAGAAGAATGGAAACCAATCCTAAATGTCCTGCAGCCTCCTGATTATAGATGTGGTGCATAACACACCGATAATCAGACTTACTAGACACGGCCTCAGACACTTTCCGAAGACTAATCGCTTCGATACCACTTTTGTCACGACCCGACCGGGCGCGATGGTGCCCTACAGGCACCCTCTTGTAAACATCGAGAATAGCGGTGAACATACACAACTAAAAGAAAAATACTTAAACATAAATTAACAACAAAGCCAGATAAGGCCACCTTCCGTAAAAATATACTCGATCCGAAATAGAACAAGACATTTTTTCTTTACAACCCAATCCACAATGTGACTCTGCACTTAAGAATAACAACTCTGGCGGGGCCCCGCCATACCTGAATGTACAATAATCGACAATACGAGGATAAGCCTCCGAATAAAGGAGCTTCAACACCAACAAAGTGATCCTAAGGCGAGGATCAACAACTGTACTTTACCTACGGCGTGACGCAGCTCCCGGCGAGGTCAAGACAACATGTACCAAATATGTGAAATCAAAGTATGCAATGAAATCATAAGTCTAAAATAAAATCGAGACATGTATGATAACTCGATTAAATTACATCGTGCCTTACTAACAATGAGAGTAAATAGGTGTATACTTACAATATAAAGTAGGAAGCTCACGATCAAAACAGACCACCCGCCGCAAAGATCCTTAAGCAATCCTATTCACGGGACTATTTCACCAGATAGATCGCGTGGACCCGCATGAGGTATTCTCGCATGGGACTATTTCACCCGCATAAGCCCTTACGGACTCGCGTGAGGTATTCTCGCATAGGTGGACCCGCCCGCACGGGACTATTTCACCCGCATAAGCCCTACGGACTCGCATGAGGTATTCCTCGCATCGTGGGTAGCAAATCCACGGAAATATGCAATGCCACAAACCCGGGGAATGACCCCGCAATTATTACTGAACTACTAGCACAAATCCGGCTATCACACATAACATAAGCACTACCGGCTTATCATACAATATATAAGCAAGTTAAGCAACCCCCTAACTGTTATACCCCGTATTTCCAGAGTATGTACGTGATGGCGTACGTATAATAATTTGAGCCTTAAGTTAGGCAAGTTTCAAATTTGTACACAACACCCGATTAGAGTCGTTTTCTGACGAAACGTTTCCACAGCTTTCGTAGGGAAAATTCCGGCTATGTCATTTAAAATTTTTGCGGATTTTTCCGAGAGACGAAATATTTTGGACCAACGGGAGGGTGACATGTGTCACCCTCACATTGGATGAAGGTTGGACGGCATTTGGACGAAATGGAGCACTTTAGTTGGTAGGATATTTTGTGCAAGTGGTTGTGGTAGATGGATAAGGTGCACTTGGCTTAAATCTAGCCCTACACTTGCCTTACACTTGGAAGAATCTTGGCCATTGGTTGGTCCTTTCTTGACCTATAAATACCCCCCTTGTTGAAGAGTTATTTCATCCTAAAGTGAGCAATCTTTCTAAGTCTCAAATACTCCCTCCCTCTTGTCTTAAAATCGTCCAAAGCCCTCCCCCTTTGAGAGCCTAGCCGAGGCGACACCCACTCGAGTGAGGCTTGGCGGTGGGTACCCCCAGCCTAGTTGTCTCGTATAAATACCCCCCTTTTGTGGTATAGAAATACTCTCCTAGTATTGTTATAATGCCCAAAATACTCTAGCCCATATACCTTATAGTACTTTCCAAAGTACCCTTTATACGAAAAACCCGGAAAGTACGATTATACCTCCTTTAGCCACTAAACGAAACCCTAAGGAAAAATATTCACCCGTAGTTGAAGTATTAAGTAGAAGTTGTGTAGACACTTCTAAGGGTTTCTTGGAGCGTTTTGGAGCGCATGCAGTAGAGCTAAACCTTGTTCAGGAGCGACATTTAACTCGGATAATTTTGGGCTTATCGAGGTAAATATCTTGTCCCCCTATTGTAATTGGAAATTACATGATTGTTAGAATATATAGTTGAAGTATACTATATATAGATTGAATATTGAATAGAATCAACGTAGTTCGTCAATGTCTTTTGACTTAAGCTGAATAAGAATTGAACGAAGAATCATAGAAGGATAATAAGAGAAGAATCGAATCGAACTGTAATTACATAGGTGTATTACGAGACTTGTGTAGCATTCGTAGTAGAATTGTACACGTCAGGTTAGGCGTGTTAACCCCGGTTGGCTTGTAGCGGCCTCGATAAGGAGGAGATTTACGCTGTTGGGGAGAGTCTGCCAATTTTCGAGAATATGGAGCGATGAGATCTAGATGTTAATAAGCGCCTTGTGGCCTTATAGGTTGAAGTACTACGTGTGGTGCAATCACGTGGCTTAAGGAGTAGCATTGTTTGAGGTACTTGAGCATTTTGCTATTAGTCGATAATCGTCGCGAGGTATGTGAACCTCTTCCTATCTTTTCCAAAGTGATATGTGTATAACTATGTAGTACGGTGACGCATACGTGTTAAATGTATTTGATTGGTTTAAAACATAAGGGTTATAACGCTTTATGGGAAGTTGGTTATAATGACTTTATGTAGGTTAAGAAATGCCTTGTGGTTTTTAAAGGGTAACTGATTTGACTTATAACTGACTTAATGTGTGACCATAAAGAACTTGAAGTATTTCAAAAGATTAAGAATCCCTTTTTTTTTGAAAGAAGAGTAATACTTGGTTTTGAAACATAAGAGTTATACTAGCTTTATGGGAAGTTAGGTATAACGTCTTAAGGGAGGAAAAATGAATGGTTTATTGATCTTAAAAGATAAGAGACTTGACTTGAATGGGTTAATATGAGTTTTGTGTGAAACCTCATTCGTGAGTAATGAGTACTTGGTTTTTAAAAGGAATAATGTTTTACTGATTCGGAAATCAGAATGTGTATCGACAAACCACCGCAAATGTAATAAAGGAAAATGTATTAAATAAATGAAGTATTATATTAAAACCAAGAAAACCTCCATCTGCATAGAAGCTAAGATGAGACAAAATGATATTACATTTTCTAGATCATGGCCGCTTAATAAGATTGATTATGAGCAGAATAACATACACTCATATAAGGCATATGTTTTCTCAGATTGTTTAAAAGAGAATTATATTCTTAAATGATTAAAACTATGAACTATGAAACTTTTCTAAAATAAAGAGACTTGAGTAAGTGAAATTAGGCAAACTGGAACTTTAGGGAAAAGAATGTTGTTAAGAAGGAAAGTGTTTTGGTTTACCTAAAAATGTGAGTCACTCTATTTTTTTATATATACGGGTATCGGGTGACTTTTATAAAAGGAATGAATCTCTTTAAAAGGAATTTAACGCACGTAGTACTTTAGGGTTAAAACCCGGACTTTGGCATAAAATGAAAGTACTTTGAGTTGTGTATGAATTGCCTATGCTTGTTGTGGTGAAACCTGCCTATGCTTGTGATGATAGCCTTTGTTGTGCAAGTGTTGTATTTCTGTGTTACCGCGTCTCTCGATGGAGGGCCGGTTGACTTGTTGAGAACTTACTTGGACGTGCTGGCAGTGACGAAGAATTCCACGGGTATGTTTCCATTTTGATTGTTGTCTTGATTGATTGATGTTACATGGACATGTCTACACCGTCGCAATTCCGGGACATATGGCTACGCAGCAGGTTGATCACCCAAGATATTGTTGTTGATGTTACATGGGCGTGTCTACACCGATGCACTCCGGCATGTGGCCATGCAAAGATTGTCATTATTGTTGCATCATGGACATGTTTACACCGATGCAGAATCCGGGGCATGCGCCATGATGCGAACATGATTGGTGTTGTGGGCGTGAGACCCATAGTTATATTTAGTGATGACTTTGAGGCGTGAGTCCCGACTTGACAGCTTTTATGTTGATATCGTATTTTGGTCATCATACATGTCTCCCGCTTTATATAGATCGTATGATTTAACTACGATTTTCGCCACATACTGTACTTGTTATCGACCTCCTTCGGGATGCGTTCACGCCGCAGTAAGTACATCGTTGTCGATCCCCGCTTTTAGGATCACCTTTTAGCGTGTTGGGAAGCTCCGTTCCTTCGGAGGCTTATCTTTTGGTATGTGTTCCCGAGTCAGGTTCTTGTACATTCGTGGTATGGCGGAGCCCGTCCCCATCATAGTTGTTATAAATCTTAGAGGTGCATGTAATCGCTGCAAGTGTGGTTGTAAAAAGGATTAAACTGCTCGTGGTTTGTATATATTTACGCAGAAGGCAACCGCTTTGGCTGCTTACTTATAATATCTCTTATTTCATGTTCATGTTTTATTTCCGATTTTCTCGATGTTGTATCACCAGGGTGCCCGGTAAGGCACCACGCCCGGTTCGTCGTGACAAAAGTGGTATCGAGCGCTTAATCCTGAAAGTGTCTGCACCGTGTCTAGTAGAGTCTTGATTATCGATGTGTTGTGCGCACCACATCTATAATCGTGAGGTCGCAGGACATTTAGGATTGGTTTCCATTTCTTCTCATTACGAGATCGTGCCTTAGAGTTGTGTGATAAGTTGGACCCTCCGACGATTTCGTTTTTACCGCTATGCCTCCGCGTAAGGCGACCGCCCAGTGGGCAAGGCGGTGAGGAGCCGCTAGTGAGATACAGAGGAGTACGAGGCGCAGCCCGGCCAAGACTGAGACAAGATTCGACGGCGCCGCCAAAGACCAAAGAGTTTAGAGCCGCAGCGATGGGTCACGAGACTACAATACTGAGCCTTGATCCCACGGTCCGGGAAAAGAGATGGGTTACAAGGAGATGGCCCGATCGCCGTGGTCGTGGCCGATATATGAGGATAGCCGACGCAGCAGCCCAAAGAAGACCAGTGGTTCACCCTAGATCGGATAGTTTGAGGCTACGGACTTCACGAGATGTAGCCCGCGAGTTCTACGTCGAGGCACGAGGATGATCCGCAGGAGTTCATCCGATTCTGCCGATCGCGAGAGTGATCAAGGCTTCGAGACCGAGTCGATGGTCCTAGGTTCGCATCGGTGCGTGATACCGCAATGATCGGGTTTGATTCGCGAGCTGTCCCGGGAGAGAATGCACTTCCACCGCTTTGGGACGAGTTTTCGGGGCCTTCGGCACATTTCTTGCCTCCACAGATGAGGAGGCTCGCCGATGATTTTTGATGTTGAGGCGACCGCGCATACCGAGTACAATTTGGAGTTTGACTCATCGTCTTGTATGTTCCGCATTAGTAGCTAGTATGGAGGATCGAGTGCACCGATATATTACGTGGCTTGATGATTACCTAGCAGAGAGTTGTTCGGTGTAGCCCTTCACCGCATGGACATTGCCCGCACGCAGCTTATGCACTGATGCGAGTGAGCGGAGAAATCGACGGAACGACCGAGATCGCCAGAAGAGGCTGCAAGCAGGATCCTTTGGTGACTTTCGAGGCGGACCGCCTCGAAGCTAGCCTAGTTTCGTACCTCCGCCAGTGCAGAGTGGTCCTCCACAACCTTCAGGACATCCAGAGTATTCGTGGAGCAGTCGAGCTCAGGGTTCGTGTTTCGGAGTAGGGGAGTTGGCCAGATGCAGTCACCCCTACCTCGGTGTGGTCGATGTGGTAGACCGCATTTCGGGGAGTGTCGTGGTGCCAAGGGAGCTTGTTATTTTTGCGGCCAGCGGGGCCATTTTGCGAAGAACTGTCCGACCAAGGGTAGCACGGATGTTACGACTCACCTTCGTGATCGATGTCGGTTCATCGCTTTCATTATGCGCCTGCAGGCGTGCCTATGATTAGAGTGGAGCGGTAGATTCAGGTATATCCTTAACCCTCTAGAGACTTGTATGTATTAATGTTATGATGATGTGTTAAGTGTTATGTTCGGATAGCTTTGTGCTAAAATGTGATTTAGGGACCTGGTTGGTGAAAAAGGGTAAGCCTGGGGGTGAGAAAATGATGAACCTTAGGATATTACATGAGACCTTAGATGTAAGCGCCGTCTTAAGTACAAGATTTTGCGAGTGATCCTTGCCTAATACATTTTATGCCTAGAATGTGTTGTGTGATATTTTCCTTGAGTAGTGTAAAATGGAAGTGGTAGCTTTCATGACTGTAGAGGTAAGATTGTTCGGATCGGAACAAGAGCGTGATGCGTAAGTGGGTCGGGTTGGCATGTTGCGGGCCAACCCGGCTGTTCGAGTGGGGTCCTCGTGGTCCCGCCAGTGGCGGGTCACGAGGTGCTAGGCCCAAGATTAGATGACCATCGTATGAGTTCGTGGATACGCTCGACCAGAATCAGTTCGTGAAGGCCGAGAATGGCCTTAGAGAGATCGAGGCTAGTAAGATGATCAAGTTTGGAGGTAGTGACTCCAAAGTTTTGGGAATCAAGTATGGTATGTATACTAGAGAGAGTTCGAGTGTTCGAGAAGGATACAACGAGATAGGGAGAAGTGAACGTGTGTGATCGCTTTCTTTTGAGAAATGAATGTGCGGGCGGATTATGTTTTAGACCTTGGGAACTCTTGTGATAAACAGAGGTAATTCCTTGTCGGCTTGGATTTGGGTTTTCGCGCATGTTATTTTGTGGCCGATGTGGCATGTTTGGTTCGTAAGTATAGTAGTGAAGGCTATACCAGACGTGTTTGTTTTGAGATCGAGAAGGAACATTCGACGAATGTTTCTAAGGAAGAATGTTATACCGTATTTCCAGAGTATGACGTGATGGCACGATAATAATTTGAGCCTTAAGTTAGGCAAGTTTCAAATTTGTACACAACACCCGACAGAGTCGTTTCGACGAAATGTTTCCATAGCTTTCGTAGGGAAAATTCCGGCTATGCCATTTAAAATTTTATGGATTTTTCCGAGAGACGAAATATTTTGAACAACGGAGGGTGACATGTGTCACCTCACATCGGATGAAGGTTGGACGGCATTTGGACGAAATGGAGCACTTTAGTTGGTAGGATATTTTGTGCGTGGTTGTGGTAGATGGATAAGGTGCACTTGGCTTAAATCTAGCCCTACACTTGCCTTACACTGGAAGAATCTCGCCATTGGTTGGTCCTTTGACCTATAAATACCCCCCCTTGTTGAAGAGTTATTTCATCCTAAAGTGAGCAATCTTTCTAAGTCTCAAATTGTTATACCCCGTATTTCCAGAGTATGTACGTGGGGGACGTACGTAGAAATTTTCGAACTTCTTAGGCTTGGCCGAATTCTTTGTGCACAACACCCTGTTAGAGTCGTTTTTCGACTAAACGCTTTCACAACTTCGTAGGGAATTTCCGCTATGTCGCTTATAATTTTTGGATTTTTCCGAGAGGCGAAACATTTTGGACCAACGAGGGTGACAAGTGTCACCTCACATCGACGGAGTGGACGCAATTTGGACGAATTGGTGAGTGGGGTTAGGTAGGATATTTTGTGCAAGTTGTTGGTAGATGGATAAGGTGCACTTGGCTTAAATCTAGCCCTACACTTGCACCACACTTGTCTTCATCTTCGCCATTGGTTGGCCTTCACTTGACCTATAAATACCCCTTAGTTGATGAACTTCTTCATCCAAAAATTGTCTAAGTCTTGAAAATCCCTCCTCTCCTCAACCTTGTTCTCGCCCAAACACCACCCCTCCCCTCTCAAGGCCCTCACGAGCCCCCTTGCCTGGTGGCTCTAGCCGAGAGCAACCCCTAGCCTAGTTGTGCTAGTCAAAATACTACCCCCTTGGTAGAAATGTATTCTACAAGTATCGTTATAATGCCCAAAATACTTTAGCCAAATACCTTGTAGTACTTTCCAAAGTACCTTTATACGGCCCTAAAATACTATTATACTTTCCTTTAGCCACTAAACGAAACCCTAAGGAAAAATCTTCACCCGTAGTTGAAGTATTAAGTAGAAGTTGTGTAGACACTTCAAGGGTTTCTTGGAGCGCTTTTGGAGCGCACGGAGTAGAGCTAAACCTTGTTCAGAACGACATATAAACTCGGATAATTTTGGGCTTATCGAGGTAAACATTCTTGACCTTCATTGTAATTGGAAATTACATGTTGTAGGAATATATAGTTGAAGTATACTATATATAGAATCAACATTATAATTGCGGCAATGTCTTTTGACTTAAGCTCGAATAATACTTACAGCAATGTCTTCGCGACTTAAGCTGAATTTAAATAAGAGAACCGAATCAGAATTACATAGATCAGATTAAGAGACTTGTCTAGCATTCTTTGTGTAGTAGAATTGTACACGCCCGGCCAGACGTGTTAACCCTCGTTGGCTTGGTAGCGGCACCGATAGAGAGGAGATTTACGCTGCGTGGGAGGTCGCCAATTTTCTCGTAGAATATTCTACGTCGATCTAAAGGTATTAATAGCGCCAGGGCCTCTATAGGTTGTAATCGCGTGTGGAGTGATCTGATTGACTGAGAGTATCGCCGACGGTTTGAGGTACTTGGAGCGTTTTGTTATTAGTCGATAATCGTCGCGAGGTATGTGAACCTCTTCCTATCTCTTCTAGCATGATATGTGTGAACTATGTAGTACGGTGAGACGCATACGTGCTAAATGTATTTGATTGATTTAAAACATAAAGTGTTATAACGGCTTTATGGGAAGTTGGTTATAATAGCTTTATGTGGATAAGCACATACTTTGTGGTTTTTAAAAGGAAATCGATTTGAATAATAACCGGCTTGATATGTGTTAATAAAGAACTTGAAGCATTTCAAAAGATCTATGAATCGCTTTTGAAAGAATGAGTATTACTTGGTTTTGAAAGCTTAAGAGTTATACTAGCTTTATGGGAAGTTAGGTATAACGCTTAAGAATGTTTTACCGATTTCGGAAATCGTAACGTGTATCGACAAACCACCGCAGCGTTAATAAAAGGAAAATGTATTGACTAAAGAAGTATTATTAAAACCAAAGAGAAACCTCCATCCGCATAGAAGCTAAGATGAGACAAAATGATATTACATTTCCTAGATCATGGTCGCTTAATAAGATTGATTATAAACAAGAATAACCTACTCACTTATAAGACATAGGTTTCTCAAAACGCTTAAAGGAGAATTATGTTTTAAAGGATTTAAAACTATGAACTACTAAACCTTTTTCTAAAATGAGAAACTTGAGCATTCAAATTAGGCAAACTTGAACGCTTGGAAAATAAGGTTGTCACTTGATTTTACAAAGGAAAGCATTTTGGTTTACTTAACAATGTTAGTCACTCAAATTTTATACTACTGTATCGTGACCTTTGTAAAAGAAATGGATCTTAAAAGGAATTTAACGGACGTAGTACTTTAAGGTTAAAATCCGGACTTTGATATAAAATGAAAGTACCTTGAGTCGTGTGTAACTTGCTTATACTTGTTGTTATGAAACTTGACCATGTTACGTGTGATAGCCTTGTTGTGTAAGTACTGTGTTCTACTCGACTACCGGTTCATCCGGGAATGTATATCACTTGACTACCGGGTCATCCGGGAATGTATATCACTTGACTACCGGGTCATCCGAGAATGTATATCACTTGATTACCGGTTCATCCGGGAATGTATTTCACTCGACTACGGCTCATCCGAATGTGTTTCACTTGATTACGGCTCATCCGGAATGTATTTCACTTGAGGACCGGTTCATCCGGAATGTATTTCACTGAGGACCGTTCATCCGGAATGTATTTCACTTGAGGACCGGCTCATCCGGAATGTATTTCACTTGACTACGGCTCATCCGAATGTATTCCACTCGACCACCGGTCACGGGACGAACCGGGAATGTATTCCACCTTTTCTATATTGGGTCCATAAGATGGGCCGAGACTCGTTATACGATCACATGATTTGTACCTAGATCACGGCATGAGGAAGGAGTTCCACGTACGAGGATGACTTTTAGTGGCGCGAGTCCTCGACTTGACATACGATCGCTTTATGTTGTGAATCGTAGTTTGTTATCATACATGTCTCGCTTTATATAGACTATTATGATTTCATTTACGATTTTACGCCACATACTTGGTACTTGCCAGATCGACCTCCTTCGGGCCGCTCACGCCGCAGTAAAAGGTACATCGGCATTGCCGATCCTCGCTTAGGATCACCTTTCAGCAGATTGAAAGCTCCGTTCCTTCGAGGCTTATCCTTTGGTATGTTACCCGAGTCAGAGATGCTATACATTCGTGGTATGGCGGCCCTCGCCTGTCATACCGTTGTAAAATCTTAGAGGTCCAGAGTAATGTGGCAGGTGGTTTGTAAAAGGATAACCGTCGTATTTATGTATATACGATGAAGGCAAATCGCTTTGGTTGGTCTGCTTATTTATCTTTTCTCTTAATTCATGTTCATGTTTTTATTTCCGATTTTCTCGATGTTGTATCACCAGGGTGCCCGGTAGGCACGATCACGCCCGGTTCGGTCGTGACAAAAGTGGTATCGAGCGATTAGTCTCGGAAAGTGTCTACAGACTGTGTATAGTAGAGTCTTGATTATCGGTGTGTTGTGCACCACATCTATAATCAGGAGGCTGCAGGACATTTAGGTTTGGTTTCCATCCTTCTCATTCTGAGATCGTGCCTTAGACACAGTGATAAATCGGACCCTCCGACGTATTCCTTTCCTTTACCGCTATGCCTCCGCGTAAGTGCAAACCTGAGCCCAGATGGGCAAGGCAATGAGGAGTCGTTAGTGAGATACAGAGAGTACGAGCGCGCAGGCCCACAAGACTGAGACAAGATTCGACGGGTTTCGCGACGCCGCCAAAGACCAAAGAAGCTTAGAGTCGCAGCAGCTGCCGAGACTACAAGACTGAGCCTCCACCCCACACCGAGCCGATGAGACGGGTACAAGGAGATGGTCGCCATCGCCGTGTCGTGGCGATATGAGGATAGCCGGATGCAGCGATTCCAGCCCAAGAGCACCCGTAGTACACCCCGAGCGCATGGGTTTGAGGCTACGTGACTTCCGAGTCAGAGCCTCCGTTGTTCTATGGATCGAGCCGAGGACGACCAGGAGTTTATCCGATAACACGGATCATGAGAGTGATCGAGCCTCGAGGCGTAGTCGGTGGTATTGGTTCGCATCACCGCGTGATACCGCTGATCGTTTGATTCGTGGGAGTTGTCCCGGAAGAGCATGCACTTCCAGCATTTGGGGACGAGTTCTCGAGGCATTTCTTGCACATTTCTTGCCTCCGATGAGAGGGCTCGGGCCGACATTTTTGACGCTGAGGCGCGACGGGCGGTTAGAGAGTACAATGTGGAGTTCGACTCATTAGCTCGGTATGTTCTCGCCAGAGTAGCGGATATGGAGGACAGAGTACACCGCTACGCCACCGGGCCGACGATTACTTAGCGAGGCTTGTACGGTGTAGCTCTTCACCGCATGGACATTGCCCGCACGCAAGCTCACGCACCAGGATGCGAGGCACTGAGAGGTCGACGGAATGACCGAGATCGCGAAGAGGCCGTAACAGCAGGCCCTTTGGTAACTTTCGAGGCGGACCGCCTCAGCATCAGTCTAGTTATGCACCTCCACCAGTACAGAGTGGTCCCCGCCTTCGGACGCTCAGGTATTCGAGCCGGTCGAGCTCCGTGGCTTCGTTCAGGTATACGCGAGTGCTAGCCACGGATTCACGTCCCCTCAGTGCGCACGATGTGGCAAACATCATCCCGGGAATGTCGCTTTTTATCGGGTGCTTGTTTCACCGCGTCGTGGCCATGTGACGAGAGACTGTGCTTATAGAGAGGTACCGGCGGCAGCGCAGCCTCACGGATCGATGGCGGTGTTCATCGCTTTCATTATGCATACTGCGCAGGCGCACTTATGATTAGAGTGGAGCGGTAGTTTGTGTATATCCTTAACCATCTAGAGGCTTGTATGTTTTGATGTTATGTTAATGTGTTAAGTGTTATGTTCGGATAGCTTTGTGCTAAAATGTGATTTAGAACCCGTCAGGGAAAAAGGGTAAGCCCGGGGTGAGAAAATGATGAACCTTAGAATATTACGCTTGAGACCTTAGATGTGCGCCGTCTGAGTACAAGATTTTGCGAGTGATCCTTGTCGAGTGCATTTATGCCTAGAAAATATCAGGTGATAAGTCTCTGGTTGGGTAAATGAAAGTGGTATCTTTCATGACGTGATTTAGCAAGGTTGTTCCGGATCGAGAAACAAGAGAGTTGGCGTGACGGAGGGTCGGGCCGAGGGCGTGTTGCGGTCAACCCGTGAGTCCGAATGAGGTGGGTCACCGGTGGTCCCGCCAGTGGTAGGGTCACCAGGTGCTAGGCCCAAGTTTTGATGACCATCGATGAGTTCGTGGATACGCTCGACCGTAAGTAGATCGTGAAGGCCGAATAGCCTTAAGGAAGATCGAGGCTAATAGATGACCAAGTTGGGAGGTAGTGACTCCAAGTTTCGAAACTAAAGTGTGGTACGTATGCTAAAAGAGTTCAAGAGTTCGAGAAGAGTACGACGAGTAAGGGTAGAGGCGAGCATGTATTGCGAGCATAGATAATGATCATTTCTTGTAAAGGAGAAGGTGCGAAGGATGTATATTTTAGACCTCGTGAATCGCACGCAGTCCGCATCATTTGTTGGTCGCCGAGTGACACTAGAACCTCGCGCAAAGTGACAAAAGTTTGTGATGTTAGAGGTGTTTTCTCGTGGACTCGATATAAGTATTTGCGTGCATATGTTGTTTCGTGGCTGTGGCGCTGGCAACTTATTAGAAGAACTTTATCGTTATCCGTCTTGGTAAGGAACATTCGGACGAATGTTTCGGCGAGGAGAATGTTATACCAGTATTTCCAGTATGTACGCTGGGACGACGAGAAATTTTCGAACTTCTTTAGGCTTGGCCGAATTCTTTTGTGCACAACACCCTGCTAGAGTCGTTTTCGACTAAACGCTTTCAAATTTTCGTAGGGAATTTCCGCTATGTCGTTTATAATTTTATGGATTTTTCCGAGAGACGAAACATTTTGGACCAACGGAGGGTGACAAGTGTCACCTCACATCGATGGAGTGACGGCAATTTGACGAATTGCGAGGGGTTAGGTAGATATTTTGTGCAAGTTGTTGTGGTAGATGGATAAGGTGCACTTGGCTTAAATCTAGCCCTACACTTGCACCACACTTGTCTTCATCTTGGCCATTGGTTGGCCTTCACTTGACCTATAAATACCCCTTAGTTGATGAACTTCTTCATCCAAAAATTGTCTAAGTCTTGAAAATCCCTCCCTCTCCTCAACCTTGTTCTCGCCCAAACACCACCCCTCTCCCCTCTCAAGGCCCTCACGAGCCCCCTTGCTCTAGTGGCTCTAGCCGAGAGCAACCCCTAGCCTAGTTGTGCTAGTCAAAATACTACCCCCTTGGTAGAAATGTATTCTACAAGTATCGTTATAATGCCCAAAATACTTTAGCCAAATACCTTGTAGTACTTTCCAAAGTACCTTTATACGGCCCTAAAATACTATTATACTTTCCTTTAGCCACTAAACGAAACCCTAAGGAAAAATCTTCACCCGTAGTTGAAGTATTAAGTAGAAGTTGTGTAGACACTTCTAAGGGTTTCTGAGCGCTGAGCGCACGAGTAGTGAGCTAAACCTTGTTCAGAACGACATATAAACTCGGATAATTTTGGGCTTATCGAGGTAAACATTCTTGACCTTCGTTGTAATTGGAAATTACATGTTGTAGGAATATATAGTCAAGTATACTATATATAGAATCAACATTATAATTGTGCAAATGTCTTTTGACTTAAGCTCGAATAATACTTACGCAATGTCTTGCGACTTAAGCTCAATTTAAATAAGAGAACCGAATCGTAATTACATAGGATCAGACATGAGACTTGTCTAGCATTGCCGTAGTAGAATTGTACACGCCCCGGCCGACGTGTTAACCCCTCGGTTGGCTTGGTAGCCTACCGATAGAGAGAGATTTACGCCGTCATGTGGAGGTGTCGCCAATTTTCAGTAATATTCTACGCCGATCTAAAGGTATTAATAGGCGCCAGGGCCTCTATAGGTCAGAGTAATGCGCGTGGAGTGATCCGCTTGATCGAGTGTCGCCGACGGCTTGAGGTACTGAGCGCTGCTATTAGTCGATAATCGCCGCGAGGTACGTGGACCTCTTCCTATCTCTTCTAGCATGATATGTGTGAACTATGTAGTACGCAGACGCATACGTGCTAAATGTATTTGATTGATTTAAAACATAAAGTGTTATAACGGCTTTATGGGAAGTTGGTTATAATAGCTTTATGTGGATAAGCACATACTTTGTGGTTTTTAAAAGGTAATCGATTTGAATAATAATCGCTTGATATGTGTTAATAAAGAACTTGAAGCATTTCAAAAGATCTATGAATCGCTTTGAAAGAATGAGTATTACTGGTTTTGAAAGCTTAAGAGTTATACTAGCTTTACGGGAAGTTAGGTATAACGGCTTAAGAATGTTTTATCGATTTCGAAATCGAACGTGTATCGACAAACCATCGCAGCTGCTAATAAAAAGGAAAATGTATTGACTAAAGAAGTATTATTAAAACCAAGAGAAACCTCCATCCGCATGTAAGCTAAGACGAGACAAAATGATATTACATTTCCTAGATCACGGCCGCTTAATAAGATTGATTATAAACAAGAATAACCTACTCACTTATAAGACATAGGTTTCTCAAAACGCTTAAAGGAGAATTATGTTTTAAAGGATTTAAAACTATGAACTACTAAACCTTTTTCTAAAATGAGAAACTTGAGCATTCAAATTAGGCAAACTTGAACGCTTGGAAAATAAGGTTGTCACTTGATTTTACAAAGGAAAGCATTTTGGTTTACTTAACAATGTTAGTCACTCAAATTTTATACTACGGTATCGTGTGACCTTTGTAAAAGAAATGGATCTTAAAAGGAATTTAACTGGACGTAGTACTTTAAGGTTAAAATCAGACTTTGATATAAAATGAAAGTACCTTGAGTCGTGTGTAACTTGCTTATACTTGTTGTTATGAAACTTGACCATGTTACGTGTGATAGCCTTGTTGTAAAGATCTGGTTCTACTCGACCACCGGCTCATCCGGAATGTATATCACTGACTACCGGTCATCCGAATGTATATCACTTGACTACCGGTCATCCGAGAATGTATATCACTTGACACGGCTCATCCGGAATGTATTTCACTCGACCACCGGCTCATCCGAATGTGTTTCACTTGATTACCGGCTCATCCGAATGTATTTCACTTGAGGACCGGTTCATCCGGAATGTATTTCACTTGAGGACCGGTTCATCCGAATGTATTTCACTGAGGACCGTTCATCCGGAATGTATTTCACTTGACTACCGGCTCATCCGAATGTATTCCACTCGACTCACGGCTCACGGGATGAACCGGAATGTATTCCACCCTTTTCTATATCGGGTCCATAAGACGGGCCGAGACCGTTATACGATCACATGATTTGTACCTAGATCGCCAAGTGATAAGGAGTTCCACGTACGAGGATGACTTTGTATGAGTCCTCGACTTGACATACGATCGCTTTATGTTGTGAATCGTAGTTTGGTTATCATACATGTCTCCGCTTTATATAGACTATTATGATTTCATTTACGTGATTTTACGCTTCACATACTGGTACATTGCATCGACCTCCTTCGGGCCGCGTTCACGCCGCAGTAAAAGGTACATCGGCCGTCGATCCCCGCTTAGGATCACCTTTCGTATTGAAAGCTCCGCCTTCCTGAGGCTTATCCTTTGGCATGTTACCCCGAGTCCAGATGCTTATACATTCGTGGGTATGGCGGCCCCGTCCCCGCCATAGTTGTAAAATCTAGAGGTCTCAGAGCAATCAAAGTGTGGTTTGTAAAAGGATAACCGTCGTATTTATGTATATACGATGAAGGCAAATCGCTTGGTTGGCCTGCTTATTTATCTTTTCTCTTAATTCATGTTCATGTTTTTATTTCACGATTTTCTCCGATGTTGTATCACTAGGGTGCCCGGTAAGGCACCAACACGTTCGGTCGTGACACAAATACTCCTCCTCTTGTCTTAAAATCGCCCAAAGCCCTCCCCTGAGAGCCTAGCCGAGGCGAAACCCCCTCGAATGAGGCTTCGCCATGGGTACCCCAGCCTAGTTGTCTCGTATAAATACCCCCTTTGTGGTATAGAAATACTCTCCTAGTATTGTTATAATGCCCAAAATACTCTAGCCCATATACCTTATAGTACTTTCCAAAGTACCCTTTATACGAAAAACCCTAAAGTACGATTATACCTCCTTTAGCCACTAAACGAAACCCTAAGGAAAATATTCACCCGTAGTCAAGTATTAAGAGAAGTTGTGTAGACACTTCTAAGGGTTTCGAGCGCTGGAGCGCACTGAGTAGAGCTAAACCTTGTTCAGACCGACATTTAACTCTGATAATTTTGGGCTTATCGAGGTAAATATCTTGTCTCTCTATTGTAATTGGAAATTACATGATTGTTAGAATATATAGTCAAGTATACTATATATAGATTGAATATCAATAATCGAACGTAGTTCGCCTACAATGTCTTTTGACTTAAGCTCAATAAGAATTGAACAAGAATCACATGTATGGATAATAAGAGAAGAACCGAATCGAATCGTAATTACATAGGTCAGACATGAGACTTGGTAGCATTACCGTAGTAGAATTGTACACGCCCGGTTAGACGTGTTAACCCTCGGTTGGCTTCGCAGCTACCGATAAGCGAGAGATTTACGCTGTCATGTGGGAGGTGCCGCCAATTTTCTCGTAGAATATGGAACGATGAGATCTAGATGTTAATAAGCGCCTTGTGGCCTTATAGGTTGAAGTACTACGTGGTGCAATCTACGGGCTTAAGGAGTAGCCAATCGCTTTGAGGTACTTGGAGCATTTTGCTATTAGTCGATAATCGTCGCGAGATATGTGAACCTCTTCCTATCTTTTCCAAAGATGATACGTGTATAACTATGTAGTACGGAGACGCATACGTGTTAAATGTATTTGATTGGTTTAAAACATAAAGGGTTATAACGCTTTATGGGAAGTTGGTTATAATGACTTTATGTAGGTTAAGAAATGCCTTGTGGTTTTTAAAGGGTAACCGATTTGACTTATAACCGACTTAATGTGTGACCATAAAGAACTTCAAGTATTTCAAAAGATTAAGAATCCTTTTTTGAAAGAAGAGTAATACTTGGTTTTGAAAACATAAGAGTTATACTAGCTTTATGGGAAGTTAGGTATAACGTCTTCAGGGAGGAAAAATGAATGGTTTATTGATCTTAAAAGATAAGAGACTTGAGTTGAATGGGTTAATATGAGTTTTGTGAAACCTCATTCGTGAGTAATGAGTACTTGGTTTTAAAAGGAATAATGTTTTATCGATTCTAAATCGAACGTATCGACAAACCATCGCAAATGCTAATAAAGGAAAATATATTAAATAAATGAAGTATTATATTAAAACCAAGAGAAACCTCCATCCGCATAGAAGCTAAGATGAGACAAAATGATATTACATTTTCTAGATCACGGTCGCTTAATAAGATTGATTATGAACAGGAATAACATACACTCATATAAGGCATATGTTTTCTCAGATTGTTTAAAAGAGAATTATATTCTTAAATGATTAAAACTATGAACTATGAAACTTTTCTAAAATAAAGAGACTTGAGTAAGTGAAATTAGCAAACCGAACTTTAGGAAAAGAATGTTGTTAAGAAGAAAAGTGTTTTGGTTTACCTAAAAATGTGAGTCACTCTATTTTTTTATATATACGGGTATCGGGTGACTTTTATAAAAGGAATGAATCTCTTTAAAAGGAATTTAACGTACGTAGTACTTTAGGTTAAAACCCTGACTTTGGCATAAAATGAAAGTACTTTGAGTTGTGTATGACTTGGCCATGCTTGTTGTGGTGAAACCCGCCATGCTTGTGATGATAGCCTTTGTTGTGCAAGTGTTGTATTTCTCGTGTTACCGCTTCCTCAATGGAGGTCCTGGTTGACTTGTTGAGAACTTACTCGACGGCCGGGCAAGGACGAAGAATTCCACGTATGTTTCCATTTTGATTGTTGTCTTGATTGATTGACGTTACATGGACACGTCTACACCGGCGCAATTCCGGGACATATGGCTACGCAGCAGGTTGATCACCCAAGATATCATTGCTGATGTTACGGACGGTCTACACCGGCGCAGATTCCGGCATGTGGCCATGCAAAGATTGTCATTATTGTTGCATCATGGACATGTTTACACCGATGCAGACTCGGCACGCGCCACGATGCGAACATGATCGCCATGGGGCGCGAGACCCATAGTTATATTTTAGTGATGACTTGAGGCGCGAGTCCTCGACTTGATCGCTTATGTCAGATATATCGTATTTTGGTCATCATACATGCCTCCTCGCTTTATATAGATCGTTATGATTTAACAAATGATTTTCGCCACATACTGTACTGCCAGATCGACTCCTTCGGGCCGCTCACGCCGCAGTAGAATTACATCGTCGCCGATCCCCGCTTAGGATCACCTTTCAACAGATTGAAGCTCCGCTCCTTCCTGAGGCTTATCTTTTGCATGTGTTCCCCGAGTTGTAGGTTCTTGTACATTCGTGGTATGGCGGCCCCGTCCCGCCATAGTTGTTATAAATCTTAGAGGTCTGTAGTAATCATTGTAGCGTGGTTGTAAAAAGGATTAAACTGCTCGTGGTTTGTATATATTTACGCAGAAGGCAAATCGCTTTGGTGGCCTGCTTACTTATAATATCTCTTATTTCATGTTCATGTTTTATTTCACGATTTTCTCTCGATGTCAGATCACTAGGTGCCCGGTAGGCACTACCACGCCCGGTTCGTCGTGACACTAACTTCTTATTATTCTGTTTCATATACACTCTCATTTTAGTTTACTTAAGGCACTAACATGTTCTTTATAAAAATCCGGGAATTTAACCCAAAGTACTACGTACTTCTATTCTTTTAAAATGACTCATTTCATTTATAAAACTTCCAAGATACTAATAACCGTAGTATCAAGTTACAATTTCTTTTCAAGACTAGTCACAATACTTTTTAGAAATAAAATTAGGCTTCTAAATCAAGTGACTTCTTCTCTCGTAAAAGCCTTAGGCAATTGATGCCTTTAAATCAAATTGCCTTTCAATAAAATCAAGCCATTTATCTTTCCATAAAGCCAATATAACCAACTCCCCATAAAATCGTTATATTCACTTTATACCTAAGTCAAGTACAATTTCCTATCCAAGGGACTTATACGTTTAAAACGAAACAAGTATCACATTCTTTAAAACTCTTCAAGTCCCTTATCATGCTTAAATTACTTAGAGTAAACCACTCTTTAGACTTTCCATAAAGCTATTATAACCGACTTCCCATAAAGTCGTTATACTAGCCTTATACATTAGCAATTTACATTTTCCTTATAACCAAGAGACTTAAACTTTCCAACAAACAAGTATTAAAATACTTTCGACATACTTAAAGTCTCTTAACTTTTGAAAATCAAGATATCCTTAATATTTAATCAAGTGAGTTAATTCTCTAACTCAAACAACTTGGGCATTCTTAAAATAAGCCAAGGATATCAAATAGACTAGATTTGTCAAAATCTTGTACGTCTACCGTACCATACATTTACAACTTAATCATGCTCAAGAGATAAGAAAGTTCCACATACCTCTTCGGTTTAATCCACTTGCTAAGTCCAATCGCCGTACGTAGTATGTCAACCTATAATGACCATAGTACGTCTATTAACTTCTAGTTTCAAACGTAGAATATTCCAAGTGCAAGTCACTAAATTCTACGGAAAATCGGACAACACTTCCTTTGTTTTTACTAACTTTGCCACCTTTTTCAAGGCCGAATACAATAACCAAACAGCCCCAATTGGCTCACCACAATTTATAAGGTAGTTCAATACAAATGAATAACCAAACAGCCCCAATTGGCTCACCACAAACGATAACAAACTAGTCTAAACTATAATGTCAATTCGGCAATTAGGCAACAATACAAATCGTTTCCAATTCCTTTTTAATCCCAGTGGTTTAGTATAACATGATATCAAGCCGCAATCGATTACAACTACTACAATCCTCAAGTAGGTAAACATGCGACGATTCTAATTAACGACCAAAATTGTATTTCAATTTCAAAAGGCTAATCATGTCCCTTTCGGTTCTAGGCTTCTACAATCCATGTCACTTATCAAACTTCATAATACAAATCATATAATCACATATAACTTATCATAACATGAAATCTTCAATTACAAAAGTAAAACGAAGATTATACCTCAATTAGCCCAATTATGATCCAAGATCACAAGTCGCTCCTTAGCAACTTTAGCTCCTCCTTTCGACGTTCCAATCCACTCCAAGCAACCCTTATAAGCTTAAGAATAACTATTATTAAAGTTCCAACTTCAAAGTTGACTAACACCTTAGGTTTTTGCTCATGACTAATACGAAAACATCATTTTTCCGGGATCTTTCTATTGAGAAACACTTACAATACCCTTAGGTACCTTGGTTTAAAGTGGGGAGATTATTGGACAACAATTGAATTTTTTTCTTTTGAAACACTCCTAAAGCCGTGAGCTTTCTAGTGGGCAAGAACAATTTCTTGAACATTTTCTAAGTGCAAATGGCCTTGTCTTGCTACTAAGGTTGATAATATAATCAAATGGAGGGTTAAGATTAGAACAAATGGGTGGTTAGGATGCACTTCACAAGGATCAAGCCAAGTGGCATTGACTTGGTCAACAATGTCAAGCTCTTGCCTTTGCAAGACTTGATCTTTTAAATTATGGTCAAATGACCATTTCCCCCATGTCAATTTCGTCCAAGAGTATTAAGGGGGGGGGGGGGGTGACACGTGTCGCCCTCCCGTTCGTCGCAATATTTCATTTTCCGACAAATTCCAAAATTCCGATAAATTTTTACTCGTCTCAAATCTTAACATTTGAGTTCTTATGTACGTTCTTAGAAACATATCCTGAAATTTCCGGGGTGTAACAAGCTATCAAGGTGGAAGTACTTTGGAGCATTTTGCTACTTGTCGATAATCGTCGCGAGGTATGTGAACCTCTTCCTTCCTTTGGCATGATTCTATGTATAGAATATACATGTGGTATTATTTCATGTTTCCTTCTACTCTTAGAAGTTAAGAGGTATGTTTGTGATTTACTCTGTGTAAAGGTTATGTCTAGGTTACCCTAAGTTCTTACCAAGTCTTATGACGCTAAAGAGTCGTTAGAGGTATTCGAGCCAAGTTGACTTGGCTAATTTTAAGGCACGAATGAGAATAAGTATCGAACAAGCCATTGCAGCGTTAATAAAGGAAAATGTAATGACAATTGATAATATTAAAATGAGTAGAATTCTCCATCTGCATAGAAGCTAAGATAAGACAAAATTGTATTACATTTTCTAGATCATGGCTACTTGAATAAGATCGTTATAAATAAGTATAACTTATTCACAATGCACCAAAGTATATGTTACTTAATTTAAAAGAGTTTACGTATGAAGTTTTTAAGACTAAGAACCTTGAATTCTTAAAAGGTTAAGAAACTTTATTTTTTTCAAGTTATGGGACTTGATTTCTAAAGAAGAATGACTTGATTTAAATATATAGAATACTTGATTTGGAAAGCATGGATTTCTTGATATTCTAAAGATAAGAGATTTTTAAATTCTAAGTTAAGAAACTTGATTTTCTAAAGTTAAGAGACTTGAAGTATTTTAAAAAGTTATGTAACTTGATTTGAAAGTATAGGTCTCTTGGTTATAAAAGGAATGAATTTGTCTAAGACATAAAGAGTTATAACGGCTTTATGGGAAGTTGGTTATAACAACTTTATGGAAGATTAAGAGAATGGTTTTCTAATAAGGTAAACAAAGAAATGATTTGAAATAAAGAAGGGCAAATGGTTTTAAAGGTACCAATTGCTTAAGGTTTTAAGGAAGAAGTCACGTGATTTGTGTTCTGTAAATGTATTTCTAAAAGGTATTGTGACTTGTCTTGGAAAGTAGATATGACTTGATACTACTTGTTAGTATCTTGGAAATTTCATTTGAAAAGAGTCATTCTAAAGAGTAGAGGTACGAGTAAATTGGGTTAAATTCCCGGATTTTATGTGATTTACCGCCCCAGAACGGGCCGGCAAAGATACCTTTACGGGCAGACTATATGACATTACCGCCCCAGTGAACGGGCCGGCAAGATACCTTATGTGCAGACTATATGACATTACCGCGTCTAGGAATGGGCCGGCAAGATACCTTACGGGCAGACTATGAGACTTTACCGCCCCAGAACGAGCCGGCAAAGATACCTTACGGGCGATTATGAGACTTTACCGCGCCCCAGAACGGGCCGGCAAGATACCTTTACGGGCGCACTATGAGATTTTACCGCGCCCCGTGAACGGGCCGCAAGATACCTTTACGGGCAAACTATGAGACTTTACCGTGTCCCAGAATGGGCCGGCAAAGATACCTTATGGGCGTACTATGTGATTTTATCGCGCCCCATTGGGCCGCAGAAGATAGCGCCCCTCCATAAATGGCCAGATTATGTTATGTAAGGTAAGTAAGTTATATGGTAATGAACTTGATGATTTTCCTAAGTATGTACGTAAGAAAGTGACTATAACTTTTATTGAAAAATGGGAAAAGATAATAAGGTACGATTAAGTTCACGAGATGGTAATGACATGGTAGGTTCTGTATTTACTTTTTTTACACTTACCTCCATGCTTTTATACAGATATGTTTTAATTGTTGACCTTACTCGCTCCATATTCTGCACTGTTGTAATCGACTTCTTGGGCCGCGCTCATGCCCGCAGGTATTAGGTGCACAGGTTGGTGATCCTTGCTCTTAGGATCTCGGTTCATTTTTTGGGAAAAAGCTCCATTTACTCCGGAGGCTTATCTCTTGGTACATTTTCCCCTGAAGTTGTAGATTCATGTATTTTCAGGGGTATGGCAGGGCCCTGTCCCGCCACTGTTGTTATGTTAAAACTCTTAGAGGTTTGTAGTCACATATTGTGGGTAAGTTTGTAAAGGAAATGAGGTAACTGCTTCGGTTGTATATATATGTCCAGGAAGGTAGCCCTATCGGCTAACCTGTTGTTTTATTTCTGTTGTTTTTTTTTTAGTTTCATGTATGTTCCGCTGATTATCTCTGATGTATACCTGTAAGGGTGCCCAGGTAGGGCACCAGTCGCGGGCCCGCGGTCGGGTCGTGACAAAATCTTTCTTCGTTAACCTTCCATAAAGTCAATACAACCAACTTTCCATAAAGTCGTTGTATTACCGTTATACATTAGTCAAATACAATTCCCTATATCCAAGGGATTTATACTTTTAAAACGAAACAAGTATTATATACTTGAAGCACTTCAAGTCCCTTAACTTTGAAACTTAAGACATCATTAGAACAAGTAAGGGATATCAAAACCTTGTACGTCTACCGTACTACATAGGTGCAACTATTCATGCTCAAGAGGTAGGAAAGTTCCACATACCTCTTCGGGTCAATCCACTTGTAAGTCCACTATACCAAGCGTAGTACGTCAACCTATAATGACCATAATACGTTTATTAACCTCTAGCTTCAACGTAGAATATTCCAAATGCAAAGTCACTAAATTCTATGGAAAATCGGGCAGCATTTCCTTTGTTTCTACATACTTTGCCACCTTTTTCAAGGCCGAATTCAACATCCAAACGCCACTTTTAAGGCCCAACAATCCAATCAATACAAGGGGATTACACACCTAATGTTGGATGTGTAAAATTCTGCCCCACAATGCATATTAACTAAATCAATAAGTTAAAGGTAGTATTTTGGCTACAACATGTTCACATCCTAACCTTATTCAATCCCTTCAAATCCAAATCATATTTTTTACATGCAATTTATCTAAGAGAAATATTTACCACTACAAGTTCTTTCTTCTTCACATGCAACACCATAAACTAGCAAAAAGAGAAGGAGTTGTTACTTTAGAGCTTTAGCCAAATTAATCCAACAAATTCACTAGCCTCCTTTCCACAATCACCGTCACAAAAGCTCCTACAAGCTTGCCAACAAGTTTCCTTCTTGCCACCTTTTTCAGATTTTTCTCAAGCCTTGATTTCTCTTGATTTTCTGCAGAGAGAGCTTTTAATTTTAGAGAGAGAGAGTTGAAGAATGACCAAGTCTTCAAGACTTGATCAATAAATAGGACATGCAAAAATCAGATGGGGACACTTGTCACCCTCCCATGGCCTTTTTTAAAACAAATGCTTCTGATTTTTCCCACCACAGAACCGCCGCGCCATGCCAGAATGGCCATGCGCTAAACATCCGAGACTCTTCGTAACTTCCGCCGCGACCGCTTCGGCTGCGTGGCGCTGAAACTTCAGCAACATTCATAACATCCGCGCCGCGCCGCATCCGGCCGCAACCTCGTGGCTCTCGATCAAACATTTTTCTCGCCTGATCGCGCACTAAACTTGTCACTTCCATAACTTTCTATTCCGATGTCCTATCGAGGAACGGTTGGTTGCGTTGGGAACTAGACTCAACGAACTACGTACTGGGAATTTGAAACACCTAGGAACTCTCAATGTAACTAGACATACACCGCCTCAAAGTTGACTAAAAATCCGTCTGAAACATTCCGTCAAAAATTTAAATCTTAACTCCTTTCGTACGTCCCCATAAGCAAGACCTGAACTACGGGGTGTAACAGGACTATTTCACCCGCATGGGCCCGGTGGGCCCGCAATGAGTACAAATGCCACACTCGCATCATGGGTAGCAAATCCATGGAATAACTAGTAGCCCGGGGGTTTATCCCGTAAGAATAACATAACCTAGCACAACCGACTATCATACATAACATAAGCACTACCGGCTTATCATACATAACATAAGCACTACCGGCTTATCATACGTAACATAGTAAGTTAAGAAAATCCCCTAACTTCTTATTAGCCTTGTTTATACACTCTCATTTTAGTTTACTTAAGGCACTAACGTGTCATTATAAAATCCGGGAAATTAACCCAAAGTACTACGTAGTTCTATTCTTTTAAAATGACTCTTTTCCATATAAAACTTCCAAGATACTAATAACTGTAGTATCAAGTCATATCTACTTTTCAAGACAAGTCACAATACCTTTTAGAAATACATTT
Source organism: Przewalskia tangutica (assembly GCA_029844215.1). NCBI lineage: Eukaryota > Viridiplantae > Streptophyta > Magnoliopsida > Solanales > Solanaceae > Przewalskia > Przewalskia tangutica. The sequence goes on along the minus strand of CM056720.1, from coordinate 43,462,486 downwards.
ATAGGCTTCTAAATCAAGTGACTTCTTTCTTTAAAACCTTAAGCAATTGATGCCTTCAAATCAATTTGCCTTTCATTATTTCAAGTCATTTATCATACTTAAATTACTTAGAGTAAATCACTCTTTTTAACCTTCCATAAAGCTATTATAACCAACTTCCCATAAAGCCGTTATACTAGTTTTATACCTTAGAAACTTACATTCTTCTTTATAACCAAGAGACTTAAACTTTCCAACAAAACAAGTATCAAAAATACTTTCAACATACTTAAAGTCTCTTAACTTTTAATAACCAAGATATCCTTAATATTTAAAAAAGTGAGTTAATTCCCTAACTCAACCAACTTGGACATTCTTAAAATAAGCCAAGGATATCAAATGGACTAGATTGTCAAAATCTCAGACGCTCACCGTACTATACATTTACAACTTATTCATGCTCAAGAGATAAGAAAGTTCCACATACATCTTCGGTTTAATCCACTTGCTAAGTCCAATTCGTCGTACGTAGTATGTCAACCTATAATGACCATAGTACGTCTATTAACTTCTTACTTCAAACGTAGAATATTCCAAGTGCAAAGTCATTTATCATACTTAAATTACTTAGAGTAAACCACTCTTTCAACTTTCCATAAAGCTATTATAACCAACTTCCCATAAAGTCGTTATACTAACTTTATGCTTTAGACACTTACATTCTTTTTATAACCAAGAGACTTATACTTTCGAAAACCAAGTATCGTATACTTTCAAAATACTTCAAGTCTCTTAACTTTTAGAAGCTAAGATATCCTTAATCTTTTAAACAAATGAGTTAATTCCCTAACTCAACCAACTTGGACATTCTTAAAACAAGTCATGGATATCAAATGAAACTAGATTCGTCAAAATCTCGTACGTCTGCCGTACTATATATTTACAACTACTCATGCTCAAGAGATAAGAAAGTTCCACATACCTCTTCGGTTCAATCCACTTGCTAAGTCCAATATGCCGTACGTAGTATGTCAACCTATAATGACCATAATACGTCTATTAACTTCTAACTTCAAACGTAGAATATTCTAAGTGCAAAGTCACTAAATTCTACGGAAAATCGGACAGCACTTCATTTGTTTCTACATACTTTTCCACCTTTTTCAAGGCCCGAATTCAATAACCAAACATGCCACATTTAAGGCTCAACACATCAACCAATCAAAGGGGATTATACGCCTTACAGGACGTATAAAATTCCGCCCCACAATTCATACAAAATAGTCCAATATTAAATGTCATTCTTCGACTACGAAGAACGACCACAATAAATCTTTTCCAATTCCTTTTCAATCCATAATGTCGTTCTCGCATGTTTATATAGTCGCAACCAATTTCAACAACTATAATCTCTCATTTAGATAACATACGACAATTTTAACTATCGATTCATTTGTATTGTAATTCCAATGGCTAATAAGCCCGTGTTCGGATTTAGGCTCCCAGTACTCTATAATACTTATCAACTATTACATGTATCATAATTTATTTCCAAGAGGAGAGGGAATTTTTACCTTTAGGACTTCGCCCACTATAGCCCTTTTTACGCAACTCCTTTTCTCGTCAAAATCATCCACACGACCTTTCTACAAGTTTATCAACACTTTATCTTCTTGCCGCCTCTCCAACAATTTCACTAGGCTTAGGTTTTATTTACATTTTTTTAGAGAGAAGGGGAGAGGAATTCTTTATGGTGAACCTTTGAAAAATGACCAAGTCTCAAGACTGGTCATAATATGTTGTCACGACTGACTGCTCGCGATCGGTGCCCTACCCGGGCACTCTCCTGTGATACATCGTAGAATAGCAATGAACATACACAACTTATAAAATGCTCGACATAAAAATAGCAACAGTTAGCCGATAAGGCCACCTTCCGCATAAATATACGCAATAAAACAAGACACTTTTTTTTTTAACAACCCAATCCACAAACGTGACTACTGCACTTCTAAGAATAACTCATGACAGGCCCCGCCATACCCCGAATGTACAACGACCGACAATACTGTGGATAAGCCTCCTAATAGCGAGTTTCTCAACAACAACAATGATCCTAAGAGCGAGGATCAAGAATACGCACTCTACTCGCGCAGATTTAACGCACTTCAAGCGAGGTCAAGACATACGTACCAAATATGTGAAACCGAAAGATCAGAATGAAATCATAAGTCAATAATAAAATCGAGACGTGTATGATAACTCAATTAATAAAGACATCGTGGCCTTACTAACAACGAGTAATCAAGAGTATACTTACAACATAAACATAGAAGCTCACGATCAAAGCAGACCACCCGCCGCAAAGATCATTGTCGATCCTACTCGGGACTATTTCACCCGTGATAGTCATGTGGACCCGCATGAGGTATTCCTCGTGACGACTATTTCACCCGCATAGATCGTGGTGCACCCGCATTTAGGTATTCCTCGTGATAGGTCAGATCCGCGCACGGGACTATTTCACCCGCATAAGCCCTCACGACTCGCATTTAGGTATTCCTCGCATCGTGGGTAGCAAATCCACGGAATATGCAAATGCCACAAACCCGGGGAATGACCCCGTAATGAATATACTACTAGCACAAACCGGCTATCACACATAACATAAGCACTACCGGCTTATCATACATAACACAAGCATTACCGGCTTATCATACCATATATAAGCAAGTTAAGAAATCCCCTAACTTCTTATTATTCTTGTTCATATACACTCTCATTTTAGTTTACTTAAGGCACTAACATGTCTTTTATAAAAATCCGGGAATTTAACCCAAGTACTACATACTTCCACTCTTTAAAAAAATGACTCTTTTTCGTATAAAACTTCCAAGATACTAATAACCTTAGTATCAAGTCACAATTACTTTTCAAGACAAGTCACAATACTTTTAGAAATAAAATTAGGCTTCTAACTCAAGTGACTTCTTCTCTCATAAAAACCTTAGGCAATATATGCTTTTAAATCAACTTGCCTTTCGTTATTTCAAGTCATTTAACATACTTAAATTACTTACAGTAAACCACTCTTTTAACTTTCCATAAAGCCGTTATACTAACTTTATACTTTAGAAACTTACATACTTCTTTATAACCAAGAGACTTAAAATTTCCAACAAGCAAGTATCAAAAATACTTTCAACATACTTAAAGTCTCTTAACTTTTGAAAATCAAGATATCCTTAATATTTAAACAAGTGAGTTAATTTCCTAACTCAACCAATTTGGACATTCGTAAAATAAGCCAAGGATATCAAATGGACTAGATTCGTCAAAAACTCGTACATCTACCGTACTATACATTTACAACTATTCATGCTCAAGAGATAAGAAAGTTCCACATACCTCTTCGGTTTAATCCACTTGCTAAGTCCAATACGCCGTACGTAGTATGTCAACCTATAATGACCATAGTACGTCTATTAACTTCTAGTTTCAAACGTAGAATATTCCAAGTGCAAAGTCACTAAATTCTACGGAAAATCGGACAACACTTCCTTTGTTTCTACATACTTTGCCACCTTTTTCAAGGCCGAATTCAATAACCAAACACGCCACATTTAAGGCCCAACAAAGTAGCTAACAATAGGGGATTACACGCTTAATCAAGACATGTAAAATTCCGCCCCACAATATATAACAAACTAGTCTAAACTAAAATGTCAATTCGGCAATTATGGCAACAATACCAATCCTTCTTCCAATTTCTTATCAATCCAAGTGGTTTAATATAACATGTTATCTAGCCACAATTGATTATAGCTACTACAATCCTCAAGTTGGTAAACATGCGACGATTCTAATTATCGACCAAATTGTTTTTCAATTTCAAATGGCTTAACATGTCATTTTCGGATTTGAGCTTCCAAATTTCCATAACACTTATCAAACTTCATAACACATATCACATGATCACTTATAACTTATCATAACATGAAATCTTCAATTACAAAAGTAAAATGAAGGTTATACCTCAATTAGCCCAAATATGATCCAAGAGCACAAGTCGATCCTTAACAACTTTAGCTCCTCCTTTCGACGTTCCAATCCACTCCAAGCAACCCTGTGCTTATGAATAACTCATCTTCAAGTTCCAACTTCAAAGTCAAGAACTCCTTTAGTTTCCGCCATGACTAATAATAAAAACGCCATTTTTCCTGCTCTTTCTATTGAGATACACTTACAATACTCTTAGAACCTCGGTTTAAAGATGGGAATTATTGACAACAATTGAAAAATTTCCATTAAAACCCTAGCCTTGGCCGAGAGCTTCATCTGTTCCTCAAGTTTTTTTTTGAAAATTTGCTAAGCATGAGCTTGTCTTGCACTAGTATACATATATAACAAGATCGAGGTCAAGATTAGTACAATCGGGTGGCTCGACGAGCTTCATACGGATCAAGTCCAAGTGGCCTTGACTTAGTCAACAATATCGCTATTTGTCTTTGCAAGACTTGGTTATTTAAATTATGGTCAAATGACCATTCTAACCATGCCAATTTCGACCAAGGCCACTAAGGGGGGGGTGACACGTGTCGCCCTCCCGTTCGTCGCAATATTTAATTTTTTGACAAATTCCAAAATTCCGATAAATTTTTACTCGTCTCAAATCTTAACATTTTGAGTTCTACGCACGCCTATAAACATATCCCAAATTTCCGGTGTAATAATAAGACCTTTTCGTCAAAAGACGAGGACACTTGTCACCCTCCCATAGGCCTTTACACAAATATCTTCCGATTTTTCCCTTTTTCTCGAAAAATCCCGCCACGCTGGCCGCAATGGCTGGGCCGCAACTCGTAAAGTTTCAGGATTTACACACATGCCTGCAGAGTTTTGGAGTAACTAGTAAAGTTACTGTCATGAATTTACGAATTCAAGTTGTAAAAGCAACCTTTTGTAAAAATACAAGGTAAGAGTCGGTACAATTTACTTTGTGGTCCGACAATACTAAATGTCTAAGATTTTTCTTTTTTTATTATTTGAATGCCTATAGTTTATTCAAACTGTTAGATTACTTTTTCAAGTTTTATCAAAGCGGGACACACTAAAATAACTCAGAAACATAAATATAATAATATACAAGTGTTAGCCCAAGAGGGTGTGGAAGCCCACATTTCCATTCTCTGTGGCAATGAATAGGGCGACGAAAGCAGCGTTTCAGGCGATCCCTTTCCAGCAAAGGGCATCTCTTTTTCATTCTTCCCCAATCTTGGAACGCAGAAGACGCGTTCATTGGGATTCTGTTAGTCTCCCGTTCTCTCTCTATTACGATATGTGAATTTTTCTATGTGCAAGAAATTTCATTCACTATTTTGTATTTTAGACAAGAAACAATATCATGAATTGTGTGGTAATGGAATTTGTAAAGTTTGATCCTTTTCCTTGTGCAGGGGAGAAGTGCTTATAAAGGCTCATCAAGGGTGAGCCATACTACTATCTTGATCAAAAGAAAATTTTCTAATTGCTCAATCACTTGATTTCCAAAACAAAAATAATAATGGTTAATGAGGAACAAAATCCAGTTCAATACCTACTCTATATGGTAGTTTTCGAAGGTTGTCTTCTTAAGTTACCATACCATTGAGATGTGAAGAGGTTAGCCTTGTCATTTTTAAGTTTTGTTTCTTCTTGACATGGAATTCAGCTGAGTTTAACACAATAAACTAGCAAAAGCTTGTGCATTTTTAAATAATTGGTAAAGACTTAGAATACTGTAAAACAAATTAAAAAGAAGGAAATCGAGAATGGTCAATTTCTGTCTCAACTTGTTTGTGTGTCATGTATCACACAGATTGTTGAGTAGTTTAACATTTCCATGGTTAGGATGGAGCATTTTGTGTCTCTGACTTTTGGAGTCATCTCTGAGTCCTGTTTAGCCTTGAACTGTTGAACTATTAATTTACAACAAATCACTTGTTTTATGTCTTTTCTTGTCATTGTACTTAAAGTAAATATGAATTATCCTGTCTTCAGTTGTAATTGGTTATGTTAAACCCAAATGTGAAATACATTTATCCTGTATAAACTACCTATAACCAATCCATTCTTACACATTTCATCAAACAATACCATTGTCGAAATGCTTTACGAAATGCATAGTAAAGGTCTTATGACCATTGTTCTGTCTACATGATCTGTTGCTACCGAGTAGCTTTCACAATCATCTAGTACACCGAACTTAAAAATCAGCTACATGTATAAAGCTTTCTTTTGTACTAGACCAAAGAGAATGGCAATAATGCGTTGATTCTTGGCTTTAGAAAACTTAGTTTTCAAGGTGGGGTTTACATAAGTCTAATAAATCTTTAGGCTGTTATCTTAATGGGAATATAGGCTTTGAGGTGATTGAAACTCATAGATTGAAAATGATAGCGTGTTTATGGATGTCAGACGACAGATCTGTTCATGTTACTCGCTGGCAAAAAAATGTGTTCATCTTGTGTTTAAACTAGGCAGCATGGCCTGAATGATGCAGTTTCTCTGGGTCTATAGAAGCTAGAAAGATTTTTTTGGTGCTGTGTGGTGTTTGCTTGTCTTAGTCTATACATTTTATGAGGTTAGAATAGATCTTCCTGTAATTGCAGTGTGGTTACATTTCTTATATATGGGAGCGTTACCAAAGATTAATTGTTCTGATACAGTAAAGCTAGTCCTTGGCCCCAAAATAGTTGGAACCCATGAATTCTCAATATCCATTCCGCTCCATCCCAATACTCAATAATTTATCTTTTGAAACAAGTACAAGTAGTGGTTCTGCTAAGCATATAAAATCCTGCTCGACCAGTATTCTATTTTAGTTACAGTGAGATGCTTCATTTTCTGATGTTTTAGTACAAGTAGTGGTTCTGCTAAGCATATAAAATCCTGCTCGACCAGTAAATGTTATATTGATTGTCAGCTATTGTTGCAGAAATCAAACTTCTACTCCAGAAGATATAGGAAGATGAACTCAAGCCAGGCACTGTTTGAGAGTATCAATGGATTTGCTCAACAGTTTTTTCAGGTCATTCATGAACCAAAATTAGATTATTTATTACTGAATTCATGTTCCTTTAAAATGCTTCTAGTGGTATGGCCATTGGAACTTTTTATATGGTAAGATAGATTCTTGCGTGCGCTTTGTGTGTGTCTGATGGTTGTAACATGGAGGGGAAAAAGGAAAGCCCAAGCCAGGTAGGGAACAGTTGCTGAGTTTGACTATGGCTTGGGTTGGACTGATGGGAACTTGGCCCTTAGCATAGGCCACATCATGTTTACCCTTGGGTTACTTTTCAAATGCTTCTGCGATAAACATTTCTGTGGCTACAAGTAAATCCATGTACTCACTGGGCTACTAAGGTTTCTCATTCAAGATTCAATTGGTCCCAAAAAATGGGGATCTTCAGGATAACTTTATAAATTAACAATCACATATAACAAAGCTTAGTCCTAGCTCAAAGATTTATGTAACACCAAATGGCCTAAGAATTCCTGTTTTTATGTACTAGAAAGGAGTATGTAGCGTATCTAAGGAATGTGAAAATATCTGCAAAGATTAGAATATACTATGATTAGCCCAGTTTGTGTTAGAAATTCAGAATATATTGCTTGGTTGGCGGATACATTAGGTTATCGTGGAATATGTTTACTTGGATTAGCACACACCCCAATAGCAGATGTGTATTTAGCTAGTTGAACGAATCGACAACTTCATTGAATAACTACTATTTCTAATTAAAAAAATTGAAGTCTTAACAAAACAGAGACAATTCTGTTATAACTACTCCAGTTTGATCATTATGAATCTAGAATATTGAAGTGAGTTAATGATAATTTCAGTGGAATGGAGGGGTTTGGGAAAGGAAATGCATTTAGTTGACTAGGAAGGTATTAAATACCGGATAAGGATAGCTTCATATTTGAAGGGATACTCCCTTCTGTTTCGGTCGTGTTAGTACCTGCTGTTTGAACTGTGGATCAGCTCTTGAGTGATTTATCAGTTCAATGCGTTTTGCATGTGCACTCTTTATCTCTCTGATGAATGCACTGCCGGAATGAACTAAGGAAGTGTTAGATGACCTTGACAACCTCATTGGTCTGAAGTTGGATTGTAATTGAATTTGCTTTTTGTTAATATTTAGCTTGGGAATACCCAACAAAGTTTTTCCCTGCTGATCAGTATTAGCAGCAATACGAATCCTTACTGGAAGATCACTTAATCACACTCAAGAGGGAGACTTGGTGAATGTGCATTTTCGTGGTGAATTCTAGAATTGTGGATGCTTCAATGAAATTGACTCATTATTCATCTGGAAACTGGCAGTAGAAAGATGAAAAGGGGATCAGTTGTGTCTTTTCTGGACCTTCCAGTGGGAAAACACTGGGAAATATTTGTATCGAGTGTGTAAGCAGAAAATGGAAAACGTTACCATCTTATCCTCTTGACTTATTTGGCATGACTAGATGTTTGATAGAGACATTGAGGCTTGTTTGGTAGTTGGGCAAGACTGTCGTGCAGCTCCTTGGGTAATGGGTAAATCATTATATGAATAAAACCGTGGCCTTTTATTTGATCATGTATAGTGCGAGATGACTTTTGAGGACATTCTGCAATTCGCTTGATATGGAATTGAAATGTGATTGTTTAATGATTTCCATTCATTGTTATTGCTAACAACAACATACCCATACCCAGTGTAATCCCACAAGTGGGGTCTGGGAAGGGTGTGTGTAGACAAACCTCACCCCAACCTTGTGAAGGTAGAGAGGCTTGAATAAATTTAGCTCTTTTTGCAATGGAGGTTCCTCTTTTTGCAATGGATACTCCCTTCTGTTTCGGTCGTGTTAGTACCTGCTGTTTGAACTGTGGATCAGCTCTTGAGTGATTTATCAGTTCAATGCGTTTTGCATGTGCACTCTTTATCTCTCTGATGAATGCACTGCCGGAATGAACTAAGGAAGTGTTAGATGACCTTGACAACCTCATTGGTCTGAAGTTGGATTGTAATTGAATTTGCTTTTTGTTAATATTTAGCTTGGGAATACCCAACAAAGTTTTTTCCTGCTGATCAGTATTAGCAGCAATACGAATCCTTACTGGAAGATCACTTAATCACACTCAAGAGGGAGACTTGGTGAATGTGCATTTTCGTGGTGAATTCTAGAATTGTGGATGCTTCAATGAAATTGACTCATTATTCATCTGGAAACTGGCAGTAGAAAGATGAAAAGGGGATCAGTTGTGTCTTTTCTGGACCTTCCAGTGGGAAAACACTGGGAAATATTTGTATTGAGTGTGTAAGCAGAAAATGGAAAACGTTACCATCTTATCCTCTTGACTTATTTGGCATGACTAGATGTTTGATAGAGACATTGAGGCTTGTTTGGTAGTTGGGCAAGACTGTCGTGCAGCTCCTTGGGTAATGGGTAAATCATTATATGAATAAAACCGTGGCCTTTTATTTGATCATGTATAGTGCGAGATGACTTTTGAGGACATTCTGCAATTCGCTTGATATGGAATTGAAATGTGATTGTTTAATGATTTCCATTCATTGTTATTGCTAACAACAACATACCCATACCCAGTGTAATCCCACAAGTGGGGTCTGGGAAGGGTGTGTGTAGACAAACCTCACCCCAACCTTGTGAAGGTAGAGAGGCTTGAATAAATTTAGTGCTTTTTGCAATGGAGGTTCCTCTTTTCCAGTAACACTTTCTTCTCGTGTTACTGACAACATTATTCTCTTTCCTAGAAAGAGAGCTTTGAGTTTAAAAGCTTGGAATTTTCTTGCCTTATCAAGTAGCTGCTTACATTGCATTCAGTTTCCAAAGCCGGAATCACTAGACTAGCACTTCTCAAGGAAATTGTACTAAGAACTATGTTGCCACTTTCCAGCTTATCAAACACTTTTACTTACTTTAAACTCTGGACTTTGAAGCCTAAAAGTCACAGAGTAGTCCAATCCTATTAATTCTATAATGTTGTTTTTCAGCATTTCAGGGTGGGCTGCATGACTGTGATGAATATGACCCATCTTCAAGCCGAGACAGTTCATGGTTTAGACGAGATTTCAGGACCAGTGGAAACAAAGGGGGAAGATCAAGGAACAAGGGACAAGATCAACAGAGTAAGTGCACCTTTTGTATAGAGTTTCTAGGGAACTTCACCTTCTGTTGGAGTTCGATCTTGTAAAATACACCCATTTTTAGCTCCAGAAGTGTCATGTAAAGAGCCTACTTTCCTTTCTCTGTGTATGTCGTTTGACAGACCAGGCCATTTAGCTATGCCTTTTGAGTATCTAGTAATAGCTGGTTTTCATCAACTCTTTTTTTCCAGGAGGGTTCCAATTCTTTGAGGATGAAGATATTGAGATAGAGACCTTTTTCCGTTCAGCATATGGCGGAAACAGATCCTACTACTGGTCATTTATCAATGAAGAACCACAATGGAGGAACTCATCAAACTACTCTAACAGCCATCGGTGGAATTGAGACATCAATACTGGACTATGATGAGTCAACTGACTCTGAGAATTCAGAGTCAGATTTGAGTTCAGAGCGCCTGACTCTTGGATTAAATACATCTGGCCCTTTGAATCTGGAAGATGTTAAGAATGCGGTGTTCAATGAATTGCCAGCTACAAAATACTTTACTTTCTGATGTGTTTTGATAGCCTTATTGGCAAAAGTAATGTCTATATCACTGATTGCACATGCTTTACATTTGCAGATATCGCATATGTGCACTGAAATGGCATCCTGATCGCCACCAGGGCTCATCTAAGGTATATCTATTTCACTACTATTACATTTGTGTTTTGATGTTTTCCCTTTTCCACCTGCACCCATCATACTCCACTCGGCGGCACTACTCCGTACTTCATTTACGAAATATGCAGTCCTATACTTAGCTCCATGAGCTCACACCTACGGTTGATATGCTCCTTTAGCATTTTGAGGGGCTGGCTTGGAAGAATCTATCTTGTGTCTCTTCATCTGTTATCAAGCTTGTGTTGTCACACTTCATTAGGTCTTAGGATTAGCTGTTTCATCTGAATGATTGGCCGAGCTCCTAGTGCTGGTTAACATATTTGCCCTTGGATTATACTGACATTTGCATGCCACTATCAAGTTCATCTGTTCATGTATCAATACACACCTACATAAGAGAAAAAAGAAAAGGAACCAAACATTCTATTCCAAGTCAATATTCCGTACTTGTAGCTTATGCTAGGAGCTTATAATTGCCCCACTTTTCTCATGCCAAGCATGAAAGTTAGATTAGTTTATGCTATTCAAAACTTTCTTTATCTGTTTTTATGTAGTCCAGCTATAGTAGATAACAAGTTTTGATTAATTGACAGGCTGTTGCAGAAGAGAAGTTCAAGGCCTGCAGTGCAGCGTATCAATGTTTATCTGATAAATTGGGATTTAGTTAGTAATGGAGCAGATAGTGATACATTTCCTTGATTACTGATGATGATCACTAAAGTACTGAGGTTATTGGTCCCCAGGGGACGTGAGATATTCTAACCTATCAATAAAAGAGGCCCTTTATGATAGATGTTAATTATATTTGAAATGGCACTTGCACAAATAGGAAAGCTATAATCTAGAAATAAATGAATCACTTTTATTTTCATACAGTTGAAACTTCATTAATTAATACTCGATTATTTAATAAACTCTGTTAGATAATATTTTTGGTCGGTCCCGACTTGGTGGTAACGTGCTAAATTAATAATTCGCTAAAATTATAAGATAATACATTTTTGATTAGTCATATAGACCTCATGTAAAATATAAATTAATAATTTCTTATATACCACATAATACTTGAGTGATTTATGAAGACTTTTTGAAAAATGATTCAATTGTCTTTTGTTTTTTGTTGAAATCAATGTCACATTGAATCTCATCTCTAATTTTTCTTATCATTGTAAGAACTTGTGGTGTTGTTTTTTCATAGTTCAACAAGAAATTATTCAATGTGATTGTCGCTAATAGCCTTGTTTCGATGGGTGCTCTATTTAATACATGTCCGAATAGAACAATACATAAACCGCCTTAAAATAACAAGATAGAAATATAAAGGATAGAGGAGTTCCAGTTGTCGTGGTTAAGTCGCAGCCGCCTCGCATCTGATGATCACTCTCTCCAAAGCCGCAAGTCAAGCCGCCCTGCTTCGCTTTGACTAGCACATCGAGTGCAGAAAGCGTAGAGTGAGTACGAGAAATACGTGTACTCAACATCATCATCAACCGACCCTAGCTATAACGTTGGTGAGGGTTGGTACTATTCGATACCTCTCTACTAGTTAGTTAGTTAAGCAATAATAAGAGTCAGTTAACCAACCTATCAATAGTGCTACAGTTCACCAGTGTACAAGTATTATTCAGGCTCACAAGTCTTACCACAATCCTCAATATCGTTATTGATTGCCTAAACCCCATAATCGGGCTTCTAATCCATTAAGTCTCACAACTCAACCTCACCGCATTTATAAGTCTCAAGTATCATTATTACCCTTAATCAAGTCGTAAGATCATATAGTTTATCAGAGATGAACATTGAGAACACACAACATCAAATACATATCAAAATAAAAATGAATGCAATGCAAATGATATGTATGTATGCACTGGCCATATGTACATGGTATACACACGCTTACAGAATGCTTCATCGTGACTCACGGGACTACGAGGTCCCATCAGTCATCACTCTCATATCATGTTCCATATCCAACAATAGGCTTACCAAGCCCCTCTCAGCAGTAACTCAATGGTTCAAATGACAATATAATAATGTATGAATGAGATGGATGTGTACACCATGCAATCAGAATAAATAATACAATTAGTATTATAAGTTTATTTTCAATTATCAGACGAGATATAGAGTGTGAGTTCATGACAAGTCAAATCAAGGATATACGTATCAAACATGGCTACGAGCCCAAATAATCAACAAGCATGCCAAACCTAAGCGGATTTATGCATCACGCCCGTGGTCCAAATGCTAAAAACATAAACTCCTTCAAGTAATCGTACTAGTTCATTATGAACTCATGATTAGTTCACCAGTACCCATATTAGTGCTCGTCACCTCAAAAATATGGGACCCCCAATTCCCGATTACTCGTATTAGTTCATTATTAGCATACCAACACATAACACTATACTATAGTCTAGTAAGTCTCAACTTGCCTGATTCGAAGCCGAAGAACTCATGCAGTAGCCTTGCCTTATCTCTGAGCCTCCTCATGCGCCCACTCTGGTCAATTATATCAATTATATGAGATAACGAGTCTAATAGTACCCATATATATAGGCGAAACTAGAATTCCCAAGTTAAACAACAAAGGAACCCCGATCCCACTTTATCAAAACCCAAACTTTATTATCCAAAAATTACCATAACATGCTAGATAGTCATAATCTCAAATTAATTTAATAACAAGTCCCAATTGGATCCTCAATTTCACGAATTGGTAAAAAAAGGCCCAATTCTAACCCTAGAATTTCCCCCAAATTTCAATGGGTTTATAACATGCAATTAGCCTATTAAATATCATTCACTAGTCTAACACAATCTTAATTTACAATATCAACAACAATAATCGAATAACCAATCCCCAAATCCCAAGTCTTACCCACTTATATTCTCAACATAAGCTAATTCCTCTTTTCTCTCTCCCAAATCATGGATTAAATCCTATAATAATGAAATGAACCCATGGAAATGATTCAGATTAGAGTCTAGAAGTTACTCAAGTGAAGAACGTTGAATTTGCACTTTGAATCTCTACAAAGTCGAGCTTAAGAACTTGAAAAATAGAAATGGGGATAAAAGATTTGGACTAGGGTTTTAACACTATTCACTATAAGACCATTCGCAATTGCAGACGCCACTCGCGACATGGGCGGTTAACCCGACCACCACATCGACTTCGCGGCTAACTACTACATGATCGTGATGTCCCGCGACTCACCTCCTTCCAGGTGCGTGTCCCCGCGAAAGTGCCCAAACCATTTGCGATCGCGAGAGCCTGGTTCATCAAGGCTCGCGTTGTTACACCCCGTAGTTCCAGTGTATGTATATGAGGACGTACGTACGTAAATACGACATTAAAATTGGAAAGCGAAGAAAGTCAGGATTTTTCACTAAAAGTTTCCAATTTCGAGAAGGAAAATGTTCGTTAACGGGAATTGATTCCCGTGATTCGGTATTCGGACTTTTTGGAATATTTGAGAATTATGGAATTTTATTTCCGAATTGGTCACGCCAAGCCCACGGAGAATTTACTTTTGTGGCCCACTTTATTTCGGATTTTTGGCATTATGGATATTTTGAAGATGAAATATTTTGACGGTAGTGGACACGTGTCACCTCGTGCGCCACGGCGTCGACGGGAGGCGTTGGACGCTTTTAGCGGACAGTGGCCCATTTTGCGGCCACTTGTCCCATTTTTTGTGGTAGCCAAATGGTTGGCCAACTACCTACACACATGTATCTCCATCCTCACCACACACTTGCCGCAGATTCGCCATTGATTTTCCAATAAATACCCCATTGTTTCAAGACTTATTTCATCCACACTTGAGAGATTCTAAGTCACAAAATACTCCCCTTTGTCGGAGGTTCTCGCCCTACTCTCCCTTGGTGTAGGAAAAATTCTTCAAGTGTGATATAGTCCCAAATACCTTAGCCTAGTATCCCTAGTCAGATTCCAAGTTATTTCAATACTGTGAGTCTTAAATTTACTTTATTCCTTTAGTCGCAAAACGTTCTAGAAAAATCTTCATAGCTTAGATGAAGGTTAAAAGGTTATTTGGAAACTTCTGGTTGCTTGAGCGGTCGAGCGCAGAATCGAGCTAAACGCTGCTCGTGATCGACTTATAATTCGATAATTTTGGGGCTTATCGGCGTAATGATCTACGCCCTATCAATTGGAAATTACATGTCAGAGTAGTTAATCATCGAGCA
Source organism: Przewalskia tangutica (assembly GCA_029844215.1). Classification (NCBI taxonomy): domain Eukaryota; kingdom Viridiplantae; phylum Streptophyta; class Magnoliopsida; order Solanales; family Solanaceae; genus Przewalskia; species Przewalskia tangutica. The sequence goes on along the minus strand of CM056720.1, from coordinate 43,447,471 downwards.
TAAGATATATCGGAAGTATAATTATAAGGATTTGAACTATATTTACATCGATCGTATTTGCAGCAGATCAGAGTATTATCAGAGAATTGTACACGTCCGCTAGACGTAACCCTCGGAATTGCCGGTTTGGCAGCAGCCTCGCTTCGGCGAGGAGTTTGCGTGGTCATGTGCGGGAGGCGCCACAATTTTCCGTGAATAAGGAATTCAGATCTAGAATTATTCTACGCAAGAGAGCTGTGAGGTCGATGGATACGCTTTCAGGCCTTTATAGTCAAGACTACGAGTAGCGATTCTACTGGGCGGGAAAAGGCAGCGCAGAGTACTTTGGAGCATTTTACAATTGTCGATAATCACGCGAGGTATGCTAACCTCTTCCTATCCTTTCTAGCATTTATATTTAGAAATATATTTAGCGCTGCAGACGGTAACGCTCCTAACCCCGGTTCGCATCGGGTGCCTTTACCTCGCACCACGGTAAATGATACAACATCGAGAAAACCAAATGTACTAAATAAAAACTTTAAACATACGAAACGAGAGATATGATAAATAAACAAAGCAATCCAAAACGCACTGGCTTTCGTGATATACATAAAACCCAACGTCAGCTTTAATCTTTTACTAACTCCTCGCCTACAAATAAATTTATTGCACTCTCTAAGATTTATGTGACAACTATGACGGATGTATTCCCGCCATACCTTCGAATGTACAAGTTAACTTGAGTAACTCAGTGGAACACATACTAAAAAGATAAAGCCTCCCGAGAAACGAGCTTCCCAAATACGCCGAATGTGATCCCCTAAAAGCCGGGATCGACAGCCGATTCAGATTTTACTCATGCAGATTTAACGCAGCCTCACGAGTGCCAAGTATAACATGTGTACTAAGTACGTGAAATCGTGAATATCAGAATGAAATTCATAATAGTCTATATACAGGAGACATGTATACGCATACACGCAACTACATGAGACATAACATATAATCCGCCATTTCAAGTCGTGGACTCACGCTTCTCCAAATCATCACCTCGCCGCCTCGCGGAATTTCTTTTCCTCATCACATAGCTTTATGATATAACAATACCAAGGATACATGAACACTCGTCCCACCGTGTCATATAAAACCGCATAGACAAGTACAACTACCGATCCGGACCGCGCTAATAATA